>WBNO01015028.1:104086-146859 GCA_013400575.1 Peucedramus taeniatus
AAAAAAAACAAAACCAAGCAATTAAATGAATTCTTTGCATCAATCTACCAAGGAGCTTGAGTGACATCTAAACCACTGTTTTGGTTTTGGTTGGGTTTTCCCTGGCATCTAATAAGTGGCTGTCTCAGTGAAAGCATTAGTAAAAGAGGCTTTGGAAAATAATCAATAAAATGAATAAAAAAAGATTACTACAACACAACACAGTTATACAAGAGCTGAACAACTCAAATGCAAATTCCAAAGATTAAGTAAAGTGAACGAATTAGCCTTTAAACTGGCCCTATTACTAGTGCAATAAGTAGGAATCGTGACCAAAAAAATGCTTTTCCAAGAGACTGGGTATGGACTGTGGAAATACAGAGCAGTAAGCCTGGCTGCAATACCACCCAAAATAGTCAAAAACAAAAGAAAAACCAGACTGAATAGGAAAGGAAGAAGTACTGTAAAATTGTGAAATGTCAACATAGCTTTTGGAACCAGAATTACTGTTTCTCAGAAAAGACATAGTGCAGTAGAAATGTATGGGGAAGGGAAATAATAGATACCAAAAATATATAACAGATTCTGTAATGGAATTGACTAAAACAATGGAAATGCCTCAGACAGGAAAAGGTATGCCTGAGGAGATTGTGCAAGCACATATAATCATGATTGCCATGGCAGAGATGGACAGGGAATAAGTGCTCACTGTTTTATGATGCAAAAAGTTAGCAGCATGAGAGGGAACTTTTGCATTAAATAAAATAATAAAGGATATCCTTCATACCCTTAAAAATAGTTTTGTGGAACTTACTGCTCTAGCAATAAGTACCATATGTAAATGTAGACAAACTCAGAAGGGAAATGCTTACAAAGGAGTAGCACTTATGGCCCTACTAATCAATTCCTTAGGTCAGAAAACACTGAATATTACAACCTAAGGAAAGAAGTATCACTCTGAATTTGCTCCAATGTTTTACTGCTAATAATATAGCAGTCCTTTACTAATTTCACTGGACACTTGAATTGGAGAGACAGTATGGCCACTACAGAAAGCACATTTCAGATCAGGACCCTCCCCCACCCCCCTCCCCAATATCCATTTCCATTGCCATTTCTGGTCTTTATTTAGCCATTTCTAATACATTTACACATGATCTTAAGTTTAAATATCTTCATTGACTCCTTAAGGATTTTGAGTCTTGAATCTAACTGCGCTCTTATATGAAATTTTGAGCAGAAAATCTGAGTAAAAAGAAACCATTGAGGCTTCTTCTATTAATCTCGTACTCTAACGTCCACAATGAAATTTTCCACTAACATTTTCCTACACGCAACTGAATGAATAAAAGAGATCAGTGAGCCTTCACAAGTATCCTGCTGGAAACCAGAGGTAATACTAAGGGCTCATGAATCCACAAATCCAGCCAGAAAGGATAAATTCTGAATGAGGACTCAGTCTTACAATGTGGATGAGAAACTTCAGCTTCATTTCAAGTACTGAGTGTGATTCACTCTCTGTCCCTTTTGAAGCCTTCATGTGGTGAAAGACAGCTAGACAGAGAAGCATTTCTACAAAGCATGACCCAGCATTTCATTGGAAGCTTGTTCCTTTCCTTGTGGAATATATGAAGAAAGAAGTCATGATTTGATTCCTTTGGCTGGTCAATAATGTTCCTTCTATGTAGCCTGAGTATAAACATCTGTGGATTAAAATGGTGTCTGAGGAAAATATGCTAAATCCTTAAAACACCTATGCTAGCAAGAAGTAAATCTTTAAGGAAGCTATCTAAAAATCACATCAGTCCTGGGGGGTTTTTTGTGTTTTCTTGTTTTTTTTTCTGGTTTGGTTTTTTTTTTTTTGTTTGTTTTGTTTGTTTTTGTTGTTGTTTTTTGTTGTTTTTTTTGGTTGAGAATCTGGTCAGATTTGATAATATTGTGATTCCTAGAGATTATACCTGATAAAATGTTTTACTGTACTCTCACAGCAGGTGCCAAAAATATGTATTACTTAGTGTCACAAACATTGGATACTCTGACCTTCTTATAGAAAAGAAATTTACTTTCAAGAAGGTATGTTCACTTGCTCTTGCTCCACAGTTCTAGTATGGACAGTGGTCACCTTGGAATGGGTGTAAAGCACAAAGTCTTAAGCAAATAGTAACTTCAGATGTTAAAATCTTAAATATTCAAATGAAAAGCCCTAATAAACATTAAGACTGAGAAAAAAAAAAGCCTTGGGATTCAAGCCTCAAATCTGCAAAAACTGTGATGAAATTGTGTTTTCTGTTCTCTCTCATTAGTTTCAAATGGAGACAATCATTGATGGTTTCATACATTTTTCTATTTTTAAATTTACTTTAACCAAACATAAGAGAAAACAGATCCAGCTCCCTGCAGGGAGTATAAATATTTCTGTTCCTAATATTATTCTAAGGCTGTGTTTTCATGTTAAGATGCCCTTGGCAACAAAACTAGTTTTAGGTGCCCCTGGCTCCAACCATTTATTTGTAACCTCTACCTCAGTGCACAGCTGGTGCCAGAAAACAAGAATATTTGTTTGTGGAACCAGATTTAAAGCCTTATAATAAATCATTTTGTCTGGCAAGAGAAAGTGGAGGGCTACTGTACTTATTTATTATTTATGTATTGCTAAAGCAGGATTAGTTCCTTCAGCCATCTCTCAGGTGGCACAACTAAATGGCTGTTCTACTGCTTTCTGAGGAGGAAAACACAGGGAAGGTGCAAAACCAGGGAGGCTTTCTGACAAAAATCAACCAGGCACTGACCCATTTCCATCATCAATCCACAGCCACAGATTCCTGCACAGCCACTTAATTACCAACCGTATCAGTTCCCTCCCAGTCATCTCCCTTCCTTTTGCATAGTATTGAAGGCTATTTTATAGTGGCAGAGAATACAGGGGTCTTACTAACTAATATGTCTATTCTTCTGGTTTAGAATTCAAAAAGATGTATGGGGATGACCATCTAAAAAAAAGTACTTACTACTTCTAAAATGAACTAATAATTTTTTTTTCTCTGAAGAAATGTGTGAAAATAATTCAGAGTGTATTTGCATAATACTAAGGCACAAAACAAAAAGCTCAAAAGCAAGACACTATAAAGAAATAGTTCTTTTAGAAATCTGTAGAAAATGAAGAAAGGATATGATTCAGATGCACAAGCAGGAACTTTGTAAAATACATAGATACCTCTTCCACTGTGAGCAGTCTGGCCTCTGATTTTGTGACTAGTATATAATTGAGGAAAACAGGGATAGTGTTATGACATGATTTTAATGATCACAGCAGTAGAAATAGGACAGAGAGAAACTGAAATTCTCAAGGGTATTCCATATTATATGTAAAAATTATCTATTCTTTTGCAGTATTTTTTCTGTGTAGTCTCTGCCATGTGAAACCCTTACAGTAGCACCGTGTGGATTAAGGAGAAAAAAAAATAATTGCAACTCGTTCCGTTTCTCCTTCCCGAAGGCATTTAAAGTAAACTATTAAGAATTCAATGGCTATAATAACCCAGATTAGCAAATCAGGATGTGAGAGGAGACCTCTGAATTTTGAAGACAGACAAATCTGGGAAAATCATTCTTGAACAAAGTAAATTAACGCAACCCAAAGACAAGTCTCTAATTCTTTTTGGCATTGAGAGTGTTTAGCATGAATTAAGACTTCAGGTAATTACCTAGCCAGTCCCTGTTCTAGGCATGAGGCAGAAAAGAAATATTAGGTCCTTTGCTTTTTCCTGAAGTTGCTTTCTATTACAAACTCAAATAACATAAGCCTTTCCTTTTGACATGTGTTGGCCATAAATAATACTTGTTAAAAAATCTGATTTGGAGACTTCAAAAATGCTGCAAAATGAAAAACAGAACATTCAAAGTCAGTCTGGCCACACTCACTAAATGGCAGTTTGACAAATCTCCCCATGTGGTTCCCTGAAACAATTCAACAAAAAAGTATCCCATGACAGCAAAGCAGAGAGAAATACAATTGGACTATTTTGTCTAGCTATTTTTGAGTAGGGATGGGTAGTATCAACTGATTTTATGTCTATGATCAACTGAAAATCCGTCAGCTATTTTAGAAGAGTCTTCTAGAGCTGTTTCCTACCATTTTAGGGTACAAGCAAAAAGCATCTATTAACAGACCAGCTTTCCCACAAGACAATAACAAGGTGGGATGACAAGGTGCACAGTAGAAAACACCCTGGCAATTTTCTGTTTTGATGAAGTTTCCTGCTATGACTCAGAGCAGCATGAGGCTATTACTCACATCCCACTCCTGCGAGGAGCAAACAGGGGAGACAAACCTCAGCTGCACTTGCAGATCTGTTATGGTCTCAGCCACGCTGCTTTGTTCCACCATGCTCTGACAGTCCCACCTTCCCATGAAAACACCAGAAGAGAGCAGCAAGGGCACTCAGAAGAAAGATACATTGCTGTATCTGAGCAGAGAAAATCTGTTACTGATAAGTATCTTGCTGTAGGATGGGGATTCTTAGTCCAAGCCAGGTATAGCTGTCATCTTAAATCAGGCGACTTGTATATGTCAGCAAAAATATGTTTGGGGAAAAAAAATCAAAATCCCAGAATAAGAACTACAGCAAATAATTGGGAATTCTCCAGCACAAGGCTGCACTCATCCATGAACTCTGAGAATCTGAAATTCAGAGCAGGAGATTCTATACATAATAAAACATTACAATATTGCCTTACAACTTGAAATGCATGTGTTTGGAGCTGGGCGTCCAAAATCCTAAACTCTAAGGAAGACAAGCTTGCAGCTAATGGTATGGCACTGAAGTTTGCCAACAGATAACCAGCTGCTTCTCCTTAAACTCTGGATATGTTAATACATCTACTTACATCAGACCTTTTTCATAAATAAAAAAAAATCAGATAGTAAACTTTACTGTGACCCACTACTGCTCAGGACATAGGGACCCCTGAAGAAAGCTATTCAGTGGACACTTAAGAGAAGAACTAGTGGCCTTTTTATGAAGTATGGGATAATGTAACGTGTCTCAGACCCAGTGAGACATAATTCAGTTTTATCAACTTCAGAAGGGAATCCACTGATCATCTCCATCTAACATTACTTTTCACTCCATCTGTCAGTAAGAGAGGAATGTGCTGCAAGTACCATACATTTTTTTATTTCATAAGCACTCCATGACTGAGAAAGTGACATAAGTAGAATTTTCTTGTGGGACATGAAGTTCTCTCCTTACTCTGTTAGTGAACTTTGACAACATTCTGGCAATGTTAAAATCATGTCCCCTATGATATTCAGGACCCTTTCCAAACTGGGTTGTTATTTATGTCATTAAGCAAATTTATCTTTCAGCTTATCTGCTCCGGTGAGAGTACCGTACACTAATAGAATTTGACTTTTTTTCTACTGACAGGTAAGTAATTTGTGGCTCTTGCCTTCAAAGAAAAGGGAGACAAATGCTCTGGGTTTTCACATATGATGTTCTCTTCTCTTTTACAGTCAAATTTAGAATAAAAGTAGCAAGCTTGTTACAGGCAGACCTGCTCTGCAGCTGGTGGTAAAATGGATACAGCCATTTTACGCATAGTTCAGGCACATAACTCAAAAGATGAGATGAAAGATGTTAAGTTAGTAACTACAATAGCCATTCCATCTACAGAACCAATTTTCTTACAAACAACTAAATGCTTGCACATTTTAAAACCAAATTAAACACTGTAAGACAGATATGTTGGGATTGCTTTGGAAAGTCAAAACCTCACATTTTAGCGTAACAGACCAGCGAGTTTTCTTTGCTTTTTATTTTATGGCCTTTATTTTGTCTCTGAATGTTACAAGATAACAAAGACTGATTAGCTGGGCAGCCATTAACTCCTTTAGAAGTGATGGGATTTATAATAGCAGCAAAGCTGCCAGTTTTCTCTTCTGTCTCTTGGGTAATTAGAGAATAACTGTCTTCCAGATGTGCTGGCAGTACACACTATATCCATCTCTCTGTCTTAAATTCTTTTCCTCAATTCAGTAATTTTTATGCTAAAAAGGAAGAATTATATTGTTTAGAAATTATAAAAATACAGTCTGAATTTGGACTCTTTACTGAAAAGTAATCTATGTACACTTTTATCTATGATACAGAAAAGTTTGACTGCTGTTGTCTTTGTCCTGTGCACCAAAAACATGCAAATAAAACACTCTTGAATCCAAAACAGTACGCCAGACCAAATTCTGGGACATTTCCAAGTTGGCTAGAGCTGATATTCATCTAATACTTCAGTGCCACCCTACTTCAGCCCACTGGTTGAATGTCTTCTGAGGTACAAATTTCAACACTGAAATGTAGAGAGAGAATGATAGATCCATTTAGTGACAAGTCCCCTCCTCCCTTTGTTTTCAAGTGGTTTTCCAGCTCCTGTATATTGCCATATATTTTTGCTGAGTGTCCACATTCCTAGCCCTAGGGGCAAACAGCTGAACATTTAATTACATGAAGTGTCACCACCCTCTTCAAAAAAGCTGTTTGAAGAACTCTGCTGTTTTCCTGGATATGAGATCACAAGATCTCAAACCATTCTAATTCTAGGTAACTACAATTTAGCCTTCAAACATATCTATTTAAATAAGGTTTTATTAAATATATATGTTATTAAATATGCATCATTCCTCAATACATGCTTTCCCAATGACCTAATGGTTTTTTGTGCTGTTCCACTTCAAAGTGTTGGTCTCAGCTCAATGTTACTGCAATTTTAAAATTGTATCAAATCTTTATATTATAAAATATGTAAAAAATTATTTCTTGATAAAATCTGTGGTTTGCTCTCACAATCCCTAAGATACTATGAGTTGAAAGCAAAATGTATTGCTGTAAAGCTTTTCAGTCATCACTGTGGTTTAGCAACCAAGGTCAGTGAGGAAGTTCCCATTCAGGTTCATGTCAGAATGTGCATTCACACTATATCAGAGATTTCACAGTAATTTAAAAAGACTACATTATAATCCTTTATTAAGGGTCATCAAATCATATTTGCTTTCTTCAGTTCTTTCAAAGTAAGTTTGCACATTTAATTTTTTTGTATACATGATCCTATTACAGTTCTTCATATTTGTTTAAAATACCTCTTCAGTTCAAAATTTTTTTAAAAAATTTTAATCATTTAACACTGCATTGCAAGTCTAATATGCATGTTTTCTACTTCTTTTAGGTCATCAGCGAACTTCTTTGGGAGTTTGGATCCATAACAATTCCAAGGACATTTAATTTGTTACATATTCCCTGAAACACTGTTTCAATAATTTAGTCCCCTGAACTATTTTGCCTTCATTTGCAGTTTGAATACTGGGCTCACTTTTGGGCCTCTTCCTACAAGAAAGACATTGAGGTGCTGGAGTGTATCCAGAGGAGGGCAATGGGGCTGAGCAGGGGTCTGGAGCACAACTCCTATGCAGAACAACAGGGGAAGTTGGGATTATTTAGCCTGGAGAAAAGGAGGAGCAGGGGAGACCTTATTGCTCTAAAACTACCTGAAAGCAAGGTGGGGATCAGTCTCTGTTCCCAAGTAATAAGCAATAGGAGAAGAGGAGATGGCCCCAAGTTATGTCAGGAAAGGTTTAAATTGGATATTAGGAAAAAACTCTTCACCAAAAGGGCTGTGAAGCACTGGAAGCAGCTGCCCAGGGAAGCAGCTGAGTCATCATCCCCGAGGGTATTTAAAAGATAACTAGATGTGGTGCTCAGGAACGTGTTTTAGAGGTGCACTTGGCATTTTATGATTGTAGGATTCTGTAAGTTTTCCTCACTTATGAGACAGCACCAAAAGCATTATGAAAGTCTAAACAAGATATCAGCTACTTCTTGTACAATACCCACCAACACAAGAACTGTATCACTCTATCACTGAAACCACACAATTTTGATAAAGTACTAGAGATAACGTGATAACAGATAGATATTAGTAACAAGCAGTTATGAATGTTCTTTTTCTCCATCTATGAGAAATCTCTTAATGACCCTATTATATTTGCAGACTGAATGAGCCTAGATTAACTGTAGAATAATAAGGAAATATCTTAATGGCACAGTAATAATAAATGTAATGCTATCAGGAAGCTACATGTCACAGGCTTCTGAAGAAAAAACAAAAACTGTATTAAAGATACAAAATAGTAACACAAGACAGAAGAAACTTTGAAAGCATAATGTCTAATGGCATCAATGCAAATTATAAAAGATTAGTTACTGAGAAGTGCAAAGAAAGGTTATTTAAGGTATAATTAAAGCATGTATAGAACTATGCAACAAACTAGTGCAGCTGCTCATGACTGACAGCCTAAACAGAAATGTCTTTAGATTGCATAAAGCTAAAAAAACCCCATCTATTTACAAAGGAACCTTCAGAATCAGTTATAGAGAACTGATCACTCTAATATCCTGACTTGATACACAGGTACAGTAAGTTTAACCAATTATTATTCTATATATCTGCATATATTTGCTTGTTTGTGCCTGGTACCCCAACTTTGGTTGTAACTTGGATGTAATACACTACATTATACCCAAATATGTTTCATAAAATATATTCTAAAACAAACCAGAATATAATTCATAAATATTTATAATGGTGAAGGGAGAGAATGCTGCTTCTGAAAATATGCTAATGATCTTCAGTATCATGCAACTACAGCAGCAAACATAGCTGGATTTCTCTCAGAAAGTATAACTTATTTATATAATAAAATGAATTAACTGAGCATTTCTTCCATATCAGCAGTTCTCTTGTTGCATTTCTGGCAATTCCAATTTCATTTTGAAACACATTTGATTTTACTCATACCTTATTAATTCTGACAGAGTAGCTAGTGAAAACAGTACACCAAATCAACCTAAAGTCTGATAGCAAGACCATGTTACCTTCAAAAAGATAAAAGCAGAGCCAATGAAACAGTGTTTGCCTCATAACCTCAGCCCTTCATAATCAAAGTGTAGCATATTACAATGAAGATGAAAAAAGCATGTTCAGATGAGTATCACTACAATACATATTTTTCAAATATTATTCAGAGAAAGTTCTGGGCTCTGAGGTATCATTCAAATGTGATTCAGTTTTCAAAGATAACTAAAACATGAGTTATAATAAAAATAGAATTGTTTATGCAACAGAGCTCAAACACTTCAGATAAAAGAGTTATTTTATTTAATACACAGTATTGGAAAGAATATTCACACAGCAATGAAAAGATACTCAGCTCAAACTATGCCAAGGGTCTCCCACCTCTACAGACTGAATGGTGGAAGGAATAAGCTTAATGATTATTTTTTCACAAATGCCAGTTAAGATTGACAGTTTTATGGAGATTAGAATTCACTTATATTGTTGACACTATATAAACTTTAGAAAATAAGCATGCATAGAAAATCTTGTTAATTTTCTAAAAGTATACAAATCATATTATACTTTTTCTCCCACGATTTTCCTGAAGCCTGTCATACATTGCTGAACAGTTCTTGAATTTCTTTCTTTTCTCATAAAATACCATATCCACAGGACTGTCACTTACTAAGATAAAATTATCTAACAAATTGATGTATGTAAATTATGAGTATTGCAATTTTAGGTCTTCCATATGTGTTTAGATTGCTGCTTCTTTTAATACCTGTATTCATAGCAATAGTTAGCTCAATAAAAAAGGCTACATAGAATGTTTGTGCTACTAGAAATTTTCCAACCTCAAGAAAGGAAATAAAAGATAAATAGAGAAAGAAAATCATCCAAATAAATACTACATGGTCTTTTCAGATAAAAATCTGAGAGGAACATTGCCTTGAAAATACAGAAGATAAATTACTGCTCTTTAAATCCACACTTGCTTTCTAAATTTCTGCCAGAAAAGTGATTCTATCATGAGTAAATGCCAATTAACTATTTTCACTAGTGAAATTATTTCTAGAATTGCAGCACCCCATGACATAAATCCATAATTTTATTTGATCAACAAAATGGGCATCCGCATGACACCATGCAGAGGAAAACCATTTTCTTTTTCCTGTTACTTTAAACTCCTATATTTCTTTTAGGCATACTCCCCCACCTTCAAAAAACAAACAAATAAAACATTAGGTAATTATACAGAAATAAAACTGCATGTGCAATCTTAAATTTCTATCCTTGTGCACACATATTATAAAAAAGGTTTACACTGCTTTGTGTTCTTCTCTAAACTTTCAGCCTCCCTGGTTTTTGTCTCATTACCATTCTTCTTGTCTATTTAACCTATTCCTAAAGCCTTCAAAGTACAAAGCAAGGCTCACTACACACCAGTGCTAATCTCTCAATTGGGAAAGCATCCCGGTCTCTTCCTTTATTTCTGCAATTTCTTTCTGTTTGTTATCTGTCTTCTTCCCAGAACCCCTCTTGCTCACATTCCTCTTCATCCTCGTTTCATCACTCCAGCTCCTTTTTTCAAGGTCTTCTAAAAACTTCACATTGTCTACCTATGACCTGTCTGCACGTCTGTCAGAAATGTTTCCAGTAGCAAATGTACACATAAAAATATGAATCCAAAAGAGTTTCTCATATTATTAGCCTTTATCTCCTTAAACTCAGTAATCTATGACAGCTTCTTTGTTTTAATGGAACTGAACAAGTTTTTCCTCACACAATCCTTTCCAAAAGGCTGAACTGCAAATGTTGAAAAAAGTCATTCAAAATAAGGGCTAAATTCTAGACTGACCAATATTACAAAAATATATGAAAAAATACCATAAACCAAAAATATTTAAAACCAATTTTTGTAATGAGAAATGTCAGAAAATCTAGGAATTGCTGATGAAGTAAACTAAAATTGATGAAAAATTTTGTCTATATAATACAATGTTCTGATACTTCTTTGCAGGTGCAAAATTAAATAATTAATAACTTAATTTATTGATTCCCACACTTTATTTATTTTTCAGTGTCCTCTTTCCAGTGACTTGGACCTTTTCAAAGTATTCCATCACTGACTGCAACAAAAGTTTCACTTGAGAAAAAAGTCTCATATTTACCCCCAGTTTTTAATTCTGCTAAAAAAGATGGGTAAATGGTGTTGCTTCACTCAGTCAAAGCCAACATAACAACTGCTTTGCTGTTCATAATTCCATAATCACTTGTCTGCATATTTGTATTTGTAGTGGTTTGAAAAGTTTACTTCTCTTCAAAGAAAATTCTTACCACAGGCCTAGCTAAATTAAAAATAAAATTGAATTAATATTTATATCTGCCCTTTAACAACACAGATTTAATTCCAATCACAAGCAATCTCTTTTGAATTTCTTGATAAATCTTTGATTAAACTAAACAATTTATGTTTCTTTCCCAAGGCAATAGCAAGCATTCAAAAAATTATAATGAATTGAAGTAAGTATAAATGCATAAACTACATACTGGGCTGGATTACTTTCCTTCAGCAGTGGAGAAAACAGCTTTGTAATACATTTTTAACAGATGGACCACAAAATGCTGGATTGTTTTGCTTTGTTTGGCCAATGTTTCATATGGCCCTTTGCTCAAGACAGGCTCAACTGTTTTCTGAAAACATATATTCACACATCAGACAGTAGGTAGTCAGGTGTCAGTCTTTACTCTCTTGACAAAATGGAGCAAATACAGCTTAAGCCTGAAGCAAAAGCATAGATAAAATAATGAACCACGAAAGTTTATGAATTCAAGTGTTATGTACTAGAGATCAATATTTCCTACTTTTCTAAATTAAATGATATCTTGACATCCTATCTCCCTGAACGGAAAGGTATAGCATATCTTTCCTCTTCCACCAAAACAAACCCCAAATTTTATTCTGACTCCATATCTGTTTAACCATAATGCAGAGGAAATAATGGAGTAGCCAAAGTTCCTGATCTCTTAAACTGTACACACAAGGAATTAGAGACTAATTATCTGCCACAAATTTTTAATTCGCTTTGAGTATAAGGTTAAATTATTTTAATAAGGACCTCTATCAATTACCTTGTTCTTTTTTGCATAATTTCTGTTCACAGGAATAAAGGAAAAAATCCATCTACCTAAGGCATTCCTTTTACAAGACCTTTCACCACCACACTTTTAATTGAGAAACTCTTTTTGAAAAATATATCAAAGAAAAAATGAACAGCCCGTGCAATTAATAAAGACATCTCTCTACTAAACAATATACTTGTTAGACTTCCTCCTTGTAACACTAATCCCAATTAGTATTTTGATGCAAAATTCTATTACTTTGGTTTCCTTGTAAAAAGGAATAAATCTGTGCTCCACAGAAATATCTGAATAAAGGAATTTCAGAAGATGCTAAGCTCTCAAGGCAATTTTTAAAAAAAGCTATTCACACAAAGAACTAGTACAGAAATTTTTAAAAGTTTTCTAGTTTAAAAAACCACCAACCTTTCAAAAGGAAACACAGAAACATCAAATATAAGCCCTCATTTTCTGGGTATCTGGTTTTCAGTATTTTCTCCCTTTAAAATTCTGGATTACTCCTATAGGGAAAACACAGTTTTGTAGCTAAAGAACAGAGTTTCTAAAAACTGAGCTGTTCCTAAAGAAGCGATTTCTAAGGCAGAAGAGGTCTTCAGCATTTTGTAGCTACTCAAAGCTTTAAAATCAAGGCTTAGGACATTAAATAACTATTCAGAATGAGTACTGTGCATTATCCCTCCAACGTATTCACAACAGCTCCTTTTTTACTAGAGAAAAATGTTTCATTTAAAACCACATGCACTCGTTTCAAGACAATGCTTTCAGAGATGCTAGCTATATCTTTCCACTTGCCAAATATAAAACAGGAAAATCAATAGCAAAATAGTAAAAAGGATGTTATGCTTTGTTTTAAAGCTGGGTAATTTTTTCCATACTGGAGAAGGGTTATATTCAAGTCACTTTGCCTTTTGCAGAATTTGGAGGCTCAAACATAATGGAAATGCCAATTTCTGTGGTCTGTGTATAAGTTATTTTGACTCACGTATTCTTTTTACTGCTTGTAGAGTCCATGTGGCACATCCAATATCCACTCAATCAACAGAAGAGCAATTTAATACCTTTGTTATCAGAACTTCTATATGTAATAAAAACACCCTCTATAGTGTCTCTATATTTATAAACGTGGTATTTGTCCACTGAGGCATCGTAAAGACTTTGCTTACTTATGTTAGGTGAAGGAAATAATTATATTTTCAACTTGGATATATCAAATAGCTTGGGCATAAAACGTATTGCCTTGGTATCTTCTGAGATTTAGCATATGCAGAAGTAATGAGTATTAGAGAAATTAATCCCCTTTATTTCTCAACAACTCATTTTATTGGAATTTCATGGGGTTTTTCCCATTCTACTCTCATCCTTTATTTCCCAAGTAAAAAATTTCATCCACTTGAACTTTCAGATATTCAAGGATCATGTTTTCAGCAATCCAACAGTATCATAGACAGTTTTACTTAGACTATGAAAAAGCTATTTAAAGGGAACTAAACAAAAAAGGAACAATATTACAGTTCAAAAAATTAAATATTTCCATGTCCTTTTTTCCTTCACTGTCGCCTTCCTCTTAAGACAAATCTTAAGGAACATCAATGCCCAGGAAGACTTCATAGTTCAACTCATCTTTAAATCAGTCTAGAACAGAGATCAGTAGCAGAGAATTTGGATTGACAAAAATTCATTGACCCTGTTACAGACAAAACTGCATGGACAATTTTTTCTTCTCCAGGTTAATACTGTGGGAAAGCTTCTATGGGAAGTCAATGCAAATACGTTCTTGTTAATCTATAGAAGGTGATTATTATATGCTTTTTGTAATTTGAAATACTTTTAGATGGACACTGGATGCGTCCATCATGGAGTCCACCATGACTCCAAATGTCCATTGTAGAAACAAGCAGAATTTCACAGAACTTTTGGAACACTGAATTTTAAAGAAAGATGTTCAGAACTCATTGTACTCTCCTTCATAAATTCACAGCAACTCAATTTGTGATGGCCTAGAAATTGTAACATTTAATCCTGAGATGTTATTTAAAGCATTTAGTAATTAAAGTAGATTTAACAGACTTTCTATGAGCACAGAGGTTAATATTGTCCCATCTTTTATAAATGAAAAGCTATCCACCCTAGTCTAATTCAATATACAGAATTGAAATCAATGAGAGTTCTATATAAAGAGCAAGGGTAGAGAATGATGCAAAATGTCAAGAGCTTCTATTTATAGGTACTGAAATTCTAACAAAAAAGAAAAAAAAAGAAAAAAGAAAAAGTTAGGTTTGAAAGGAACTGATCCTTTTGAAGTAAAAAATATTATCTTACTGCATAAACATAACCATGCAAAAGCAGAAACTCCGTTCAATGTCTTAGGCATTGTCCTTGGAACTCCTTTTTTAAATGTTTAGAATTGGAAAAGGATCTCATTTCATTTGACCTTCCATAGACCATAAACCGCGGAGCTTCCAGAAATTGATACTATATTTTTGTTTTATGAAGGAGCACAGACTTGTATTAAACTCAAGCTGAATAACACATATTGTTTATTTGTGCTCCTGTAGCAGTACCTGAGGTAAAACAATAATCTAATACACTTCTTAAAGACTACTTAAGTAGCTCTTAATGATACATTTCTCTGGGTAGCAAAATATCCTATCCAACCACATGAGAGTACTTTTATCTTTCCACTTGAGTTTGGGACATGGACTTAGCTAAAATTACACTTTCTAATTGAACTCATGTCTTGTTTGCTGCAACACCACTTCATTGCCATTGGTAACGTAAATCAATCAGTGCTACAATGTAATGACTGTAAAAGTAGAAAAGACCAGGCTATTACTCAAAGTTGATTTTTATATGACTAATAGACTAGAAAACTTACAACGTAAATAATAGTTGAGAAATAAAAGTTTAAAACAATGAAAAGGCATTAGAACTGTAGAAACATGATAGTTTTGCCCTTTCTATTGAAGTCAGGAAAGAGGAATAGCAGATACCAGTTTATTTTAATATGCTTACAACAGAGGAAACTGTATCCCTAAATGCCACTATACTATTTTATGTTATCTTTTCATTGCCTCTAAAATCTGCTATATTTTTCTTAGACATATAAAAATATATATTTTCAGATTTACTACTGAGATACTGCTATTTCATATTTATTGCTGGAGGTACACTGCAATTCTTCATAGACTTTCAAATTCTTCCCTAAATATCTAGGGTCAGATTCCATAAACAAAAAGAGATGAACTTCACCCTAAACATTAAACCATTTTCTCAACAGTAATTATTTTTCTCTTACACACTTTGGCCAACTGAGTCCTAGGAACCACAGACTAACTCTTTGCTAGGCCTTGTGAAGAACTAATACACAGAGAGACACATGACCTAAAATAAACATGTTATGCTGCATGAATCCCTTACTGAAATCTCCTTTTAGGTACAAAAGGTTGCTATGAGGTCTTCCTGAAGCTTTTCTTCTCCAGACGGAACAACTCCAACTCTGTCAGATTGGTTTTTTACATGACAGGAGTTACAATCCCTGGCTTTCTGGCTCTCCTCTGGACCTGCTCCAGCTGGTGAATGTCCTTCTTGCGTTTGAGACCCCAGAGCTGGATGCAGCACTCCAGGCGGGTCTCACCAGAGCAGAGATGAGGGGCAGAATCCCCTCCCTCGCCCTGCTGATCATGCTCATGTTGATGCAGCCCAGGATGCAGCTGGCTTTCCGGGCTGTGAGCGTGCACTGCCGGCCCACGTCCAGCTTCTCATCTACCAAGTCCTGTTCTTCAGGCCTGCTCACAGTTTTAGATGGGCATAAGGCAGGTTCAGGGCAGTCTGCAGAACTGGATGACTTTTAGTGGTCCTTTGCTGTCATTGGTTGGTGGGAATCCATTCATTTTAATTGTCCTTTACTGTTCTGTGACACTCTTACTCCAACTGGTGACAGCAGCAGAGCAATTTACCGAATGTATATAAATGCTCTGAGCAAAAAGCCAGACATTTTCTGCTAGGGATCATCACCTAGGCTAAAACTTCTTCAACTTCAGAATCCTAAAGTAACCACCCTTATTCTATTTCACATAGAGGGGAATGTGTAAAGTGATCCGTAAGGTCTGAAAAATTACATCTGCATGATGCACAAAAAATATACACAAATACAAAGGATAACTTACCACAATCTATAACTTGTTGCCTTTTCTTTATCCAGACCCAGCTACAGTCCTTCCTCACCCTAGCCAACCCTTACTCCAAACCCCTGGTTGTGTACCAAGGATGCAAGGTACGAAACAGCTGGCTAAATTTAGCTGCAATTATAGACTGAAGCGGGATTATTAATTATTAGTAGGTCAAGGGCTTAAGGAAGTAAATGCCAGCATAGAAGGGTTTTATACCTTGTGTCATCCACATCAGTGCTGACAGTATAGGAATGACACATAGGAGCCACAAAGACCCTTTCCAGGGATTTTCAGGTATCTACTATTCCTCTCCAAAATGCTGCCTGACTGGTCAACAAAGACATAGGAGTGATGAGCACAGTAGTGTTTAAACTAAAGAACTCAATAGGTCCTACCTCTCTCTTGTGTATCAGGTAAGAAAGTATTGCTTTACTTATTCAAGTTACGTATATCCTGATTGCAAAACCTCTTTGCATAAACAAATTGACCCAAAAGAACCTCCACTACAGTTAAATATTTTGGCTGCATGAATAATATTTGGTTGATAATAGCTTGGGATAAAGCTCGTATGGTTGTATTTGGCAAAGGAAAATATGTTGATAATTTTATCTATAATGTTATCTTCTTTGTTTAAAATCTTAGGTTTATAAACTGTTTGACACAGGCTACAATGTAGGACTGATCCTGAATTTAGGATATTGAATGACGATAGTTTATACTTTATGTAAAGAAGGTGTTCTATTATCTATAGCTGGCTGAGACAGTGACTTTCATCCTAGAAGATTATAGACTGAGAACATATAATGTATACTTTCCTGCCTCCTAGCTCCAGAAATGCAACACACTTGGGCATGAAGCCACCAACCCTCAGGAATATGTAACACTTTCACAAGAGAGCAAGGAGCATACTTCAGAAATACAAGACGCTGAAAATATACCACATCCCCACACTGGCTGCTTACAGGACACAAAGTCTCTTTTCTCATCTACAAGTTCTAAAATAAATTAGGTCTTGGACACCAAGGGAATATATAAAGCAGTGGGACAAAGGACCAAGGTCAACAGTTTTACTTCTCACACATAATGGATACTCTGTGTAGGTATATAAATTGCTGAAAGAAGGGGGTTCATCAGAATAAGTATGATACAAGTCTGTAGTTAACTCTGGGATACAAAAATGAACTTGTCACCATTTTCTCTTCTAAACATTGTAATTCTTTACTCATGCTTCTTCTGGAACCTTAATCAACTGAAAAAAAAATTAAAATACATTAAAAAGACTAAAAATTTTTTGTGTGGTTCTCAGATAATGAATGAACTATGGGAGGATGCACATGCCTTAAATAAAAGGATGTAGGAACCTACACAGGATGCTTTGGTGGTCTTGGTGACAAGTTCTCCCAGCTCTTTCAGGTTTGTAATCTCACTTTATGAGGTCACTCTTTATGAGACAGACAGTGGAGCCCCTCACTGTGCTGCTCCTGTACATGGTTATCAACAGAAGGAATGTGCCAGCGCAACTGAAATTGTCACATTTTAAAGACTGGCCTGATAAAAAGTTTGAAAGAAGAGACGTTTTTAGATTAAGACAACCTGCATTTCCTGTGAAACACTGAAAATATCCTTTCTTATCTATACACAAATTTGAGCTTCATCATTTTAGTTGCCCTCTTTTGTTAATACGATGGAGAGAAACCATTGATCTAAACAATGTAAACTGTAATAAGCCACAACAGCTAGCTTTTTTTTAAATCTTATGTTATTGATAAAACTAAACTTAATCCCTTGTCAAGTTTATTTTATGACAATGAGCTTCTGACACAGTCTTTCTAACCTTTCATCTTTAGTTCTTCCATATGCAAACCCATACCACATGCTAGAACACACACTTGTAATGAAGAAAACCTGTTGAGATCAATCAGAGGGAAAACAAACCCATAAAATACGCAACAAAAATCAGCATGACACAAAGATGATAGATCATAATTTAGCATTTGTTGTGTTTCCTGGGAGCTTACACAGGTCTGTTTTTATTTAATTATCACAAGAGGTAACAAAGTTAGAGGCATACCAATGGGGAACAGGTCATTACTGAGAGTTGTTAACTTCTTAATATAATCCACTGCTCTTTTAATCACTCAGCAAATAAATTAATTAGCTGTTAAAGGTTAGAAAACTTTTCCCCAAACCTAAGCAGAGTAAATAATTTCTTTCTTATATTCCACATTTTATACACATTATAAATAAATTGATTATGTAAAAAACTATTATTTTAAATTACTGTATGAACGCTTGATTGGAATGCAACCTGAAAAGATAAAGGATCAGGTACATGATAAATATTTTTTTTTTCTGTACAAATACAAAACCTGTAACCTTTTCAGTACCTACAAATTCTGTCAAGTAAAGATATGACATCAAATTTTCACTATAAGAACTCAAGGACCTCCAAACCACAACTGAAGAGTCTTATGGGTCTTGTATGAAAACCAACTTACTCCAATGGCTACCAGCATCCTGATAAGACAAATAAGACAGTAATCAAGATTATTTTCTTTGAGAGAATGTGCATAAAAAATTATGTATAAAAATTGCCTAAAAATAAATAGGAATAAGCTGTCTCACACAGCAGAGTAAGAGTGCAGAGGTATTGAATCAGATATAGCTTGTAGATACAGTCATACACAACATTACATAAGTGTCAAGGATTACTTGCACAAGATACGATTCTGCATTAAATTTCTCATTCCCCCATTGTCACTTGTTCCCACCTTACTGTCATGTTTAACACCTACTTCTCCTTCCTTCTCCTAAACTCCTACACACTCATACACAAAGATTCTTTCATTGCTATCAAATATTTAGTCCATATGTCCAAGACATTTTTAAGAACAGAGAGTAGTTTTGGACAAGATTGGTTGCTTAGAAAACAACACTTTCTTTATTGTGCTACTCAAACAATTACATTTTTTCAGTTTTTCTAGTACTGAACTTGATAGTATGTGTTATTACATGCTAAGAATGCATCAAGTGCAACACAGTGTACATTTCTAATAGAGCAACAGTATAATTTGATATATATGCATATATATAACTGGATTAAAAAATCTAATAACTGATATAAAGCTAAGCCTCACTGTTAGAAGTTAGAATTTATGTTCTGATTCAGACTCTCTCTGTATACGTTATTATAAACAATTAACTACCCATAGTCAGAAATTGGGTTTAAGTCCAGCAGATGTCTCTCAAAGAAGTCAATATATTTTTACTCAGGTTTTACATTGCAAGTTGTTAACTTCCTGGTCTTTTTTCCACTGGTAAACCCAGTTATTTTTCACAGAGCTGAATCCTCCCTAGAAGACAAAGGTATCTGAAAATACTACATTTCTCTTATTAACAAAGAGACAAACGTAGGCTTTTATTTGAAGAAAAACTTTTTAAAGGATAGTATGGATAATATTATGAAATATCAAGTGGACTTCTCTAACCTTCCCATTAAATCAGTTTTAAATATAAATTCTGAATTGAATCTGAAATTTGTTTAAAAACGTGTCTACTGTCAGCTTTTTATAGCATTAGTTTCAGGGAACAGATGGACATTTGAATATCTTCTTAAAAATGTGTATTTATGTAAGACTTTTCATAGAAAAAAAAAAAAAAGGCTGAATTTAGAAAAAATATCCAACAGGAAGGTAAAAGAAAAATACAAAAGGAGGACTGGAATTTTTCAGGCTACATTTTAAGGATTAACAAAGTATCCGTAACTGAAGATACCACCAAGCAAATACTTTGGTAAAGCTAATTTTTGCAAACATACAGGAAAATCCACACAGACCTGCAGTATGCCTTGCCAGTTCCTCAGGATGTAGTCTACCTTAATCTCCTTCCAATTTACCAGTCATACTGAAAATACACAATGTATGTCCTCAGCTACCTCATGTTCTTAGACATGAATATTTATTGGCAGTTCTCTTTTTTATGGTGGTAAATGTTGACATTTAGGTGTTAGATCCCATTTTTTTGTGTTCTTAAAGTTTTTGGGAGGTGATTTATAAAAAATTCCATTTTTAATGACTTATAAAACCCATTTTATCAAGAATGTAATGGATTTCTTCAAACCTCAAGTATGCTTATGTACAAAATAATTATTACCTAAATACTGCTCAAGCAATGTGCTGGGCAAAAAAGCAAAATTATTATAACAATGCAGATTGGAATAAAATAAAATAGAGAGTTCAAATCTTTACAATAAAATTAATTTCTTCCCTCTCTGTTGCACAACACAATTATCTCATATTTGTTATGTAATTCATTTTTCCTTTCCTTCATCTTTGCATTTTTATCTGCCTTTGCAAGCTAAAGAATGAACAGTTCTAGTACAGTAAGTTATACATTTTCAAAGAAATTAGGCACGAATTAGAAAAAAAAAAGAACATATTCTTTTGGCCTTACTCAAACCACACTTAAAAACATGACTGCGCTGACTAACACTGCATTGCTGAAGGTCAGCAAGATCTAGTGCCTGACTGTACTGAGAAACAAATGAAACCATTCATTGTAAGCTGCCATGAACGAACGATAGCAAATACTTCAAACAGAAATAATGGAAAACAGTGCAGAATGAGCAAAGATATCTGCAGAAATAAAGCAGGGTTGCAACTTTTTCATTTACCTCTAACCACCATCACTTCTATGTAATGTACATCTCTGTTCACACCACCCAAATGTGTAACTTACTACCTAATGCTGAGAATTCTCTTCATTTCAGATATGATTCTAAAAAAGGTACATGATATTACATTTATTAGTTCTAACAAGGTGTGCTTTGTTTGTCTGGGATGAAGTTAATTTTCCTCACTGCAGCCTGCATGGTGCTGTGTTCTGGATTTGTAGCCAAATATATTAGTAACACAGTGATGTTTTGGCCATTCTTGGAACAGTGTTTGCACAGAATCAAGGTTTTTTCTTCTGACTACTTTGTCTCCAGCATGGGATGGCAAGAAGCTGGGAGGGAAAACAGCCTGGAACAGCTGACTCAAATTAGCCATACCATGTAACATAATGTTCAGCAATAAGAACTGAGATAGAGGAAGAAGGGTGCAAGGGATTGCCTCCAAATGCGGCTGATGCTTGGTCAACAGCTGGAAAACAGTCTGCTTGTAGGAGGTGATTTCTTTGAATTGGTTTCCTCCTTTGTTTCATCTGTTAATTTGTCTTTATCTAATTAATGTATTTTTCAGTTTCATTTTTCTTTCCCCCAACCTATGTGGTGGGGAGAGTGAGTGGCTGTGTGAGTACCTGGCTGCTGGTTAGGGCCAACTCATTACACAAGGCTATGAAAATGTAGCTTTCAATTCAAACAGTATTTATATACTTAATGCAAAACAGAATTCTCTTAAGAGAACCTTCTGCTACTCCACAGAGCCCACAGTGACATGCTCTATTATATTATGTAGCTCTTACCATACTCTGAAAATCACATAACAATTGTACAGTACAAATTTCCATGCAACCAACAGCACTGTGCTTTTCATATCCAAGGATATTAGTAACTTGACTGCCAAATCATTTCTTAAGAACTCTGTCACCTCTCCTTCCTTTAATGATATCATTAAAGCATATCAGCCTTTCTTTCTCTCAGTAACACATTATATGGACAAGATAAACACCACATCTTTAAAAACCACATCAGTGAATGGCGTTAGCTGCTCAGTAAAGTGTCACAAAATTGAAGTTTGCAGTAACCAGATGATTATCAGCTGTCCTTTTGTGTTTGTTTGTTTTGTGGGGTTTTTCCTACCCTACCATCTCATCTGACACTATAATTACTCTTGCGTGAATTCAGAGAACACAGACAAAACTGCAGTATCATAAGACACATATACGTGGAATGCTTGCACCCTTTGGAAACAGGCAAGACATTAGAGTTCTGCAAGACTGAACCTAGTACACCAGGTTACATTTTACCCTGACAAACAAAATGCTTCTGAAGATAAGTGCAATACAAGAAAACAACAAAAAATGAAAAAGACATTAATAAGAACATCAATAGAAACTGGCTAAGGGAAATTCAAAAGAAAATGGAAAATGTATTCCTAACATTTCTTCCAAAGAGAAGAAATATAAAAAAAACCCCAGCAATGTATGATATAGCTCCAACTCTAGAAAATCAGTAAACATCAATATTTAAACCAAAACAAAGCTCTCAATAGTTGACCTGTCAGAGGCACATGTCCCCTTATATCTCTGTCATTAACAACTGTTCATCTAACAGTAAAAATCCCTCTACTGTTCCTTTTCTGTATTTTTTTTAAAACTAATAAAATACAAAAGTCACTTTCAAGGGAAGGTAGGGGAGGCATTGTAGATTTCAATATAGTTTTCCAAAAGGAGCTTGAACTACTTGTCTTGAAATGTAGTTCAGCTTAACCAATAGAGTATTACAGATGACTGCTTTTGTTCCAATAAAGTTGCATCAAGCAAATTCATCAAACAATACCATTTCTTTTATAAATAAAATAATTTCTGGGAAAAAGCAACTGTTCCAGGAGTTCACCACTCTCCAACTGAAACTCCAGCTATAAAACTCCAACTATAACTACCTAAGACACACAAAAATTATATATATATATATATATTAATGCCTTTAAAGCTGTAGTTGTTGAAAACCTGTTTTCCCTATGATTACCTATATTCTTTCCCAGATGACAGTAATAATTGTCATTAAGTTTATTTAAAAACATAACTTAGATTATGCCTTTTTACCCTTACTTCCATAAAGAAATAAACTCCTTGGATGTTCTGACTACCCGTAATTTTCTATTTTTAACCGTTTGATCCCACAAAAAGTGATTGTCCTAACTAAAATTCCTATTTATCTAGAGAATTAGGGGGAAGGTTACAATTTAATAAATATATTTTCTGTATCTAGAAGAAACCTAAAACAAGTTATTATTACATAAGAAGCTACCTGTTCACATTCACAGAAATATCTTGCAGATCATATTTTGCAGAAAAACAAAAGAGGTGAACTTTTCTTTAAATCAACTCCCTCTGTGTGTTAGGCAACTTTCAGGTGAGGTCAGTTTGCACCGAGATCTGAACTACACTAATTTTCTGAAGTACTGCTTTAGGGCAGGATATATATAGTGCAGTGGCTCTGCTACAAAGAGAAATTGGTAACTTCTGCTTCAATCTAATAAAAGTGACCTGAGCATGTCTCATAAATCTAGCTTTCCCAAGGTAAAAATGGAAGCTATTTTAATTTCTGAAACCTTAGGACTAAGGTTCTTCTGGAGATCAGAGAGCATGAGAATTCACACAAAGCAGCTCTGAAACGGGGTAGTGCAAATCACAGTTCTGCATCAGGACCCTTCGTCCTACACAACCTCTGCTTTAGGAATGTGAGGTATCTTTTTATGTGGCTTCCCAAATAACATAATTAACAGTGATCTTTTCTTATGGCAAATGCTAGGTTTTCTGAAAAACAGCTGACCACCATAAACACAGAGGAGCAGTGATGTGTGTAGGATCCTCAGTAACCTAAGAAAGGAAAATGGAGCACACCACTGGCCACTCCAAAGGCCATTGAAGGAAACCAACCAGATGGTTGTCCCTGTTGAAGACACCCACTGAAGCAGGTAAACAAGGGAATTCTCACCAGGAAGCCATGTTCATTAAATAGGGTCATCAGGGTTAGGACCTTTTCATGAAAGAATTTGGGAATAAAGCAGATAAAATATTTGATACTCTGTAACACTTAAAAAGAGATGTTTAGGGACAGGACCAAAGATAAGTAAAAAGAGGGATCAAGATGGATCTGGGATGGATAAAAGTGGGAAAATAGAAAAGGGCAGAGGTTGGTTACATGTAAAGAGGTTGCTCGGCATGCCTGAACCTTACTCTACACTGTGGCCCACCCTATCTCCTGACTAAAGCCTATCTTATGTGTGGGTGCACTCAGCTCTGAGCATGTCCATGTGGGAGCCAGTGAACTTCAAACTGGACTAGTCTGCAAGCACAGGGTGAGGTCTGAGTGCCAGCAACTCAAGTGGGACCATGAATATCAGGGGTTCATAGGTCAAAAAGCTGCAAGTGGGGAGAGGGAGGTTCTAGGGGTCAGCTACAGCATAGTTAAAGAGTCTAAGACCAAATTCAGGAGAAGAGACACTTATAATGTCCTGTGCATGTGTTGCTCCACACAACTTGCTTCCCTGGTGTCCTGGTTTAGGGCAAACCCCTAGGACACCTGGCAACATAAATCAAAATAGGATTGGGACAGAAGATCATCTATACAGGTGAACAATGAAATGTTAAGTGCAACCAAAGCAGAGCGCTTCAATACAGCAGTATGTGTGCTCATGAGGATGAAGTTATTCAGATGTTATACTCTGGTGCCATTCACTCTGGATAGAGAGAAAAAAATCACACACAATGCTAGTTATCTCAGGGTCTTGCTAAAAATTAAATTTGGATAAATATGTATCTAACTGCATTTCTAGATAATTGAATTACTCGCCATATAAAATACGCTGCTATATTCAATTATGAAAGCTAGTTTTCTTTGCTTACATCTCTAGTGTCTTCAGTAATCATTAATAACCCTACTGGAAACCAGCTGAGGTTCTCCTCTGGAACATACTCTTTTGTTAATGACTTGGGTAGAAAATGTGTATTCTACAAGTGTCATGACTTACAATGGAAAATTTCAGTTTTCATAAAAAATCGAAATTTTTGTTTTAGAAAACTGTTCCAAGTCACCTAAAAACATCCTACCTGCATCTAAAACCATCCTGAAGCCAAGTTAACAGGTTTTTCAATTCTTTTAGACTAGAACTAGCTTGGTGAGGAGATATAGATATCAAAGCTTTCAAATTCAACCAAGCAATACAAAACCTCAGGAACAACCTAGAAATCCTGGGAAACCTAGATACCAGGTCTTCAATTTAACCAAGATGCTCTTTAGATAAAACTCCCAGGAGCCTGGATTTAAGAATGTGCAGGATTTTCAAGAAGAGAGAGGTTCTCAAAAGTCTACTTACAAGTTTGAAATGAAACATTTTTTTCTATAAATAAACTTCCAGAATTTCGATTCTGCAGAAAATGCCAGCTGCTTCTTCCACTACAGATTTTTTTTTTCTTCCTATTAGTTTCTGGTTTGGAGTACTGAGCAGCACTTGTCTTTCAAAATCTGGGGAAATAGAAACTCTGTAAAGTATGATACTTTCTGATATACCCCTCAAGATAAAACTAGACTGCAAATCTCCTGAAATATTTTCCACAGCTGTTTGAAAATTAGCTTTAAAATACATTAAGTATATGTAAATTCATAAACACATACACTCATGTCTATTACATAAACACATATGATAGGTACACATTTTTGTCCAATGCCTAGTGACTGATCCACCTGAATGATGCTATTCCTCTGCTTTGGCTACCTCCTAAAGCTTTCATTACCTCCTTCCCTCCTTCCTCTGATAGAAATAGGCGGTCTTAAAGTGAAAAGTTCAATTTCTGTGCATTTATGTTTGGTTATGGTAATAGTTGCAAAAACACAGATTGAAGAAATTTTTTTTTTCTCAGTGGCTAAAGCAGAAGAGTGCTGCATAGCTCCATCTGTCACTGACATGAAATGTGACCTTTTTAGATATAGTTTCTTCATCTGTAAAATGAAAATTGTATTAACCTAGTGTACATCAGAACATTAATTTAATTAATGCTTTGCGGAAAGAAAATTTAGAAACAGATGAAAAGCACTTACAAGTAATATAACTGCTACAAATCAAAAGACATTTGGGATGAATATATTAATCCAACTGTTTTTAGCACCAGGATGCATGTAGAAAAGGGATACCAAATTCCTATTGATTATTCCAGTCTTTTCTTAAAACATCTGGTGATTACTTGCACTTTTGGCACTGATACTTCCATAATTGCATCCTGAATAATACTGACTATTTGTAGTAGCTGCAAAGTTAAATACATTTATAAATAAGGAGAAGCAAAGAGAGCAAAGCCTCATACAGAAGTAGGCCTTCTATTTATGACTTTCTAATAATTTCCACAGCAACATGTGGCAGTCTCATAAATACAAACATCATAAAATCATGACTTCTTGGATCTGAATAAAAGCCACAATCCAGAAGTGGAAATGCTAATAAAACCTAACAGAAACATTCATAAAACCTGCTAAAATAATTAAATGCCACTTAAAGCATCTGTAACCATTTTTGGACAAGCTCTTCAAGATTACTTCCACTTGAAGAAATACCACTGCATTCTTACCAATCCATGGTTTTGACATTCATTTAACTGACATTACACAAATGTTAAAGGATGATCCCCAAGTTTCTGACAGGTATTATTTCCATTATTAGAGCCTATTACTGCTATTAACATTTATTTCCCAGGTTAATAAAAATAATTAATATTTATTTTAATATTAAGCAATACTAAAACCTAAAAATTATGGAAATATATTCTGAAAAATGTCCCTGGAAGGCTCTTCATAAGAAATGAAGTCAAATTAACATAACACAATAAATTAAAATAATAGTTAGAGAGTAATGTATTTTTCATGCATTATTATTTGCATCCCAAAGTAGAGCACCTTGAACCTATATATATGGATTCTTAAACTCTTGCTTCTCTCACTGTAATTATCATCTTCCCATTGTTACTGTCTCCTTTTACTTCCACTTAAATTTCACCGTAGTTTGTGTTTTGAATTTTAAAGCGCATGTTTGCAGATACGGAGAAAAACTGTCACAAACAACAACAGTGTCTGAGTCTTATGCTACATAAATCATAAAAAAAACATTACCTTGTTCTACCTCCACATTGGAAAGTACTACAGATTTTAAATATACAAATACTATCTAAATTTTTCAGAACAAGTTTGATACGTATACATGCTTGTGTATTTGTACATGTTTTTGGTTGACTACATGTATAACAACACTAAAAAAAAATAACAATCGAAGGTGAGGGAGCATTAGCTCTTTAACAGAGTTCTGCACTTCAGCAAATTATTGATGCTGAATTGGTGGGCTTCTTTCAGGACCTAGTGAATAGATCTAACAGTGGAAACCTGTCTGGCAGATTCAGTCATTTGGACCATTCCATGATGAAGAAGAAGGTGACACTGACTTCTACAGAATAAATGTAATACCTGGTTTCTCAAGATATTTAGACCAATTAATCACTTGAAGTCATTTGCATACCCCAAAAATTAAAATTCGTATTTTCCCAAAAAATATACGTAGGATTTGTCCTTTATTTTACAATTCAGTTTCTCAGTTCTTTGTCAATATTTAATTATACTGTTTATAACTAAGTCTAGAACATTTCCCAGTATAATACTTTTAACTGATTTTCCTCTTAGTTTGAATGACATCTACTATGTTAATTACTATCTGAATCCAAAGGGGAAAAGGGGAAGGTGAATACGGAGGGAAATGTAAAAATGTGAGTCAGTAGCTCTAGTAAAGTTTTAATCATCAGTTTAAAATTGAAAATTCAAGAGGTAGAAAAGCTAATAAATAAAAAATGTTCTTGCACTACCACACAATAATTAATGTGGGTATGCAGTAACTAAACCAAATTTCTTGAGATGCCCTAAGGCAGGCAAAAAGTAATACCCAATATCCTTTGATCCGTTTTGTAAAAGTTTAACGATACTTTTTACGCAGAACTTAAACTTGTGCTCTGATATGCAAGTAAAATCCAGAAGCCAAAATGCAGGATCTCTTACCCTAGGTAAGCATTAATTAAAATTTTTGAAGTAAAAAATAAGCAGGCGATCACCACTAAGATAACTTCAGACAATGCCACTCTGCTGAATTTATAGCTACACAAAATTCTGAGCAAGAGTAAGAATGAAGCCTCAATTCATCATACAGTTTGACCAATAACACATTTCTTTTCTTGTGTCATCACTGCCCTGGTTTTGATTTCCTAAACCATTGCTTCTTCGGGAACTGGAACCAAGTGCTTTTTTCTGCTCAGCCAATGAAGCCTCTTCAATTCCACAATGTAGTGGACTGAAACCTCACTGTTCCAATTCTCTTTGGCTTTGTCTGGTTTTGGAAGTACTTGGCAGAGCATGAAAAGTGTTCCTTCTCTCACAGAGCCAACTTCCCTCAAAGACTGGTTATTTTGTTTGTTAGGTACATTTCTTATGACAGTTTTATGTTCAAATACACAAACAATAATAAAATATTTTCAAGAAGTATCTACAAAGGATAATGAGGGTAAATGACAACAAACTTCATACATGTTTATTGTGAACCTCAGAACCACTGTTTGGCACAGACTTATTACTCTGACCAATGCTGAGGTATTTTATCAGAGGTATGCATCTGTTGATGATCTCAACGTAAGGCTTATCATCACTCCTTTGCTAAAATATACATCCCTGTTTAGAAAAAAAAAAAAGTATCTGTGGTCTATTCAGAAGAATCAAATTGCTTCCATTATTTACCTGCAATTGTGTACAAAACAACGAAGACAGCTAAGTATGAGTCACGCTAATCATATAAAGAGGATAATACTTGCAGCAGTAATGAGACATATGATAAGGAACAATAGGAATTGTGATTTTACTTGGGAAAAAATCTAATAAAAAAGTCTCTCAGAATTAAATTATAGTCTATTACATAGCACAGAGCTTTTCAAAATTGCAAAACTGCTGTCTTTATTTTATTATTCACCCTGAACTAGCAGCTCTCATAAACTTTCCAAATTCAATTGCTCCTACCCCAGCCCAATCTTCCCATCCAATTTGCATTAATCCAATCACAGCACTGAGTGGTTCCCTTGTGAGAATGCAGACCCTTAAAAGAAAAGGCTAGATGTATTTAAAGTACTTAACAAAGGCATCCCATTTTCCTTAAAGAAATAAAATTAACAATCTAGAAAACTTTATATGGTCAAATTTTAGTGACTATTTCTATATTTGTGCGTTTGAAGTCAGGAGACTTGCTATTAATAGATTAGTCACATAAACAGAAAGTCAAATCAGCATTCTTGCTCAAAATTCCTATAGATTTCTAGCAACCCATGAACCAAGACAAGGCATAAACAGCAATGCAAAACCAGCTAAGCCACCAAAGAAAGTATATAGATGAAAGTATCTGGGGATGGGAATGGCCTTAGACAAAGAAAATTCACAAGGAGACTATCCAGACACACAGCAAGAGAAGCTGCAGTTTTCTGAGGCGTGCTGCACCTCAAAACCCCACAGCACTGAACTTCATCCTCAGGACAAAGTCTCACACATGTGGTCAAGAATGACTGAGCCAGTCATTGAGATTTTTTTGTCCCTTCATTCACTAATTGAATGCACTTGTAGAATAAGTAGAGATGACGTTAGAATATGCAAAAAGAACAACCACGTCCTTTTCAAGCAGGCAGAAGTCAAACTCAGGCAAGAAGTGTGACGTGGTAGGTAGTCTCATGAAAGGTTCCCTTTCAAACCCAAGGATTTAGAATATCTCTGAATGCAAAGCAGCTGCATGTCCTTCTGGACACAGAGAGAGTTCTCCAGGCTGCCCATGGGTCAGATCACACTTCGGAATAGGTAAAGAACGATGACTAAACTTCCAGGAATAGCTTTTAGCATGTTTCGCTTAAGTCTTTAACCTTTTCATATTATGCTGTTGTCTTGAGAGCACAGAAATCATGGAGAGTCGTAACTAAAATGAGAAAAAGCAAAAAATTTATACCATCTTGAATGTACCTGTAGTTTGGCTGCTATCTAACACAGGCTAAGTAGATTTCATAGCTCCTTTCCAAGAGAAATACTAGAAGAGACACTAAATCTTCCTAAATTAAGCTTCTTGTTATCCTGACTTTGCATTGTGAATTGGAATGGCCTTTCACTCAGCCATCAAAAATGACCTTCATTATGAATTCAATTTAATTGCGTAAGAAAAATGAGTATTTTTATTTGCTGCCTTGTTTCTATGATATAAATTACTACACTCCTTCCTGGAACCAGTTAATACTTGTAATGAGTGCATCCCTCTGTTAGTACTTAACCTACTGACTTAAACCCGCTCACATGCCTGTACTGTCATCCTCATGAGTGTTCCAGCAGAGAACACGTTGTGTAAGCAAAGCAGCAACCCTGGACTGAGTCAGCCGCTAAATTCTTTACACAGTTACCACACAAAAACCAGAGCTCGTATAAACCTAAAATCTCAGGAGAATTTTAGCTTTTTTAAAAGCATATTTCAATTCCATGTAATAAACCTCCTGGAGTCTTGGAGAAATGTAAGAACAAATCATCTGGGACAAGATGAAAGAATATATGAAGAGATAATATGGAAAATATAGTCAGTATATGTGGCCCAAGAAAATGTCCACAATGGTTTGAAAAAAGTGTCCAATATGTTTTCTGTCTTCTAAGTGAGTAATTATTATTTCTGCCATTTCTGTTGCTTCCTGCTACTGAAAAACTTTGGTGATGAATAAGTGATGTGCTTAGAGTCAGGCATCATACCTGAGTGGAAAAGTTATAAACTTCATATTATTGTTATTGTTGTTATTATTACTATTATCATCATTATTAAATTTTTTTTGTTTGAAATCCTGCAGACAGAAGGACATACACTGTACTATATACTTAAATAAGTACAAAAATTTCACGAGAAATACTGTCTTAGCCCCCCATTGAATTTATCCTAAAAAGTCCTTTAGTCCTCTATTGCCAAAAATCTTTTATTCCTCTAAATGCCTCCAGAGTAAAAAAAAGTCTCAAGAAGAGATCGGGGGAAAAAAAAAAGCTAATTATCTTTAAGTGATTCAAAGGGTATTGTTCTTGGCAAATTTTCTCCTTGGTACAACCATTAGAATTCCTGATAATGTGGAGAATGAACAACCTTTAATTATTACTGTAACAAGAAACATGCAGAAGAGAAGTAAGGAAGCACTCAGCCAAGTATCACATTCTTATGTGAGTTAGAGAAGCACAAAGTCTTAAAAAGCAGAAATTTTGAATAATACCTTTTCTTTCCCTACTATGTTTACTTTCTGTCTCACAGTCTTATTAACAATATTTCATCTAGGATTTCATGATCACCCAGTATTATCTTCTGCATCCTTGACTTCTGCCAGGGATTTCCTTAGCAATACCTGCAGAGGAGCATCTCAGAACTGTGACCCACATCTCTATGGGATCTGGGATGTTGTACTTTAGAGGTATCAATCTCTAGTTCTTGATTGCAGATTTCCAAATTGACTCAAGTTCCTGACAGGCGATTTACCCACCTCAACTAAATGCAAGTAGCTAAGTGAGAAGAACTGAGCTGATCTGGCTGAATATTCAGATCTTTTCAGCCTAATCCTGGGCAACCATATATCACTCTGCATCTCCAGGGACAATAAACAGAACTTACGATTTTGCACTTTGCAAGAAACTCTTGTGGCAACAAACAGCCAACAAAAATGTGTCAGCCTTAAAAGAAAAAAAACACCCTTTAGTATGTTACTATAACTCCAAGTATTTTCAGTGATCATATATACATATGATATAACACCTAGGACAAACCATTGATTAATGATCAAACTGTCCTTTGGCTTCTTTTAGAAGGTTTATAAGTGGCCTGTAAAAGACAACAGTTTGTCATTGCAAGTCATTACTAAATCATGGTCCAGGCCCACTGGTATTAAACACAGTCCTTACAGTAAGCCATTTTGAAGATACTCCTTTCAAAAAGAAAAAAAATCAAGACAAAACAAAACACCAAACCCAAAAGCCTCCTCTAAAACAGACAGGGATTAATTGAGGGAAATAATAAATTTGAAAACTCAGATAGAACTGTACACATGAAATGATTTAAAAAAAAATCTGGACCAGTAACAAGAATCTAACTTCCACAAAAACTCATATATCAAATTAGATAAATTAATATCAGTTGAATTTTAGAAACTTCCCACATTTTGGAGACCTTCCTAATCAGAATTACCATAATTCCGAATTCATATCTCAAAACAAAAAATGGTTATCTCTGGATAAGGCCAAACATAATTTTTACAATTCATTTTTCAGCTGCTAAGCTCCACATGACTGGCTAAAGTTGTTAAGCACATTTTTAATTCTAACAGGTGTTCTTTAAAAATACAAGAAGGGAAGGGTTTGCAATCAAATGAAAGATAAATTATTCTGTTGTTCACAAAGTTTAGGTATCTGTGCAAAATGGTTGTATACTTCTTGTATGAATGAGTATGTTTGCTGTGGGAAGAGCTCTTGAAAATCATCTTCTAAGGAGCCAGCTGGAAAGAAATAAATGATCAAGCAAATGAAAAACAGGCAATAGTGTCACTCAACCCTCTGGTTTCAGAGAACTTACAGCACATGATTTTTAATGGCTTGGTTTCCTTGGCAAAATAATGAAATAATTGTTCAGGTCCCCAAGAGATCCATAATTTTCAATGCCTAAAAGCTTTTTAATCTGGATTTGTTGAATTATACATAGATTTGAGGACTTCATAATCTTTGAAGGATTAATCACTTAATACCTAGCATAAAATGTTCCCCAAACATATTGAAACATAGGCATGACAATTCATGGAGTATTTGAATAAAAAACAAGACTGAACAAGGCTGTGAGGAGGAAAGGCTTTCCATCATTTAAGCTAATACACTGAATAAACACTTTAAAAAATATGCTTGGCATAAGTAACAAGTAATAAAGTGGGCACTAATTTCATAAAAATGTTCTTGAGAAGTAGAGACTCTAAATTCTCTCTTAAGCATCCCTCACAATTATGTATCCAAACCTCACACAAAATGTCAGCAGCAAAAAAATGCCGTGTACGACGACACAGCATCCCAACTGGAAGTCCTGAATCCCTTCTGTGGGAACTGTTTACATGTGCCCCCAGTGTCACTTGCTGCGTGGCTCAGCGGAACAAGTGACGGCCACTGCCTCAACAAACAGCGCCAGCGGAGCGGGACTCAGGGCCACCCTGTGACGCGATGCAGAATCCCACACAAGTGGTTGCACAGCTACCAGCTACTCAGGAAGTAAGCAGCTGTAGGATCTACTCCACCCAGATATCAGAATAAGGCTTCTATAAAGCAAAATAAGAAGCTATTTTATGATTGAAAGCAAGATATATCTCCTGTCTCAAATCTGCCTGATGTATTATGGTAAATGAGGAAGGAAGGAAGGAAGGATTATAGACTTACTGAAAGCGCTTAAAAAATCGATCAAATTCTTCAAGATGTTAAATTATGACACAGGAAAATGCCCATTAAGGCAGAAAAAAATTTAAAAATCATTGATTTCTGGGAAGTTAGGATCAATCTTTTTGAGTATGAAATTGAGTGTGCAACCTTCACCAAAGGGGCAAGCAATCTCTTTAACCTCACCTAAGGGAAAACAATTCTACCTTGCTTCCAAATCAGAAAGAATTGTTTTCACTCGTGAACCTGCTGTTTTCCTAATGATGACAGCTTGCTTTTTCTCTGCCCAGCTTTACAGTCCTGAGTTAAGTGAAGATCAGAAATGAATGATCACTGTACTTACCAGTGCAAAGGAAGGATAAGGAATGCTACGATTTATCCCTGACACGGTGGTGCTAAAGGAGAAGCAATGCTTGTGCTATCTTTCTCAAGAACGTGACGGTCACATTAAGACCAGTCCACCATACAGCAAGTATCATTCAAGTCCTCCATCAACTGGAAGAAGACATTACCCTTATACCTATGAATCATAATGAAAGGGCAAGCTGTGCCTCAGAAAAAAAAATTAGTTTTTCTTACAGTCATCCCCTGATTCATAACAAGCCCATCAATTTTGTGCTTCTTAAAGGTACCCTCAGACTCCCATTGTTACTAAGCCACATCTTTTCCCCAGCAACTTGTTCAGGAGAGATACATTTGAAGAAAAGAAATGGCAGAGAGAAGAGGAATTGGGAAACATGACAGTATTTGATCTTGAAAGATTTCTGTATAAGTACTTCTCATTGATCATTAAAAATGGGAAATACTTATTAATATTGAGCTGCAATGATACTCATAATTTCTTCTGAAAAGGAAATTGTGGTTTAAAATGAAGAAGAACCTTACACTCTGATAGTAGTATATTGATAAGCATTATTGACTACACCAGGGAATTGAAATGGATTTGGGTTTGTATGGCTCCATCCCTTTTCTAACAGTTCATTTTGCCATTTGCAAAGACATGCTATTCCACTTATGTTTTGAATAATTTTTTGATTTAAAATTAATGTGGTGAGGCCCTCAAGAAGTATCATAAAACATTTCAAAGCCAGCAGAATGATATAATTTTTATGCAGTGAGCCCTGTAGCACTGCATTTCAACTGTCACGATGATATCTTAATATTTCATAAACGTTCTTCCTTATTTTATGAATTTCAGGCAGTTATCTAAAAAGCAGTCTGAGTAAAAAGAGTATTTGTTGAATGACATGTTTCCCTGGCACATGCAAGTGAACTTACTAAATCAAATCCCGCAGAATTATTCAAATGTTTCTCTGCATTGTTTATATTCTCCAATTCCAACATATTTTCCTCTCAAAATCGATTCATTCAGGTTTCTACTTTTATATACATCCATCTGATAAACATCAAAGTTAAGTACAAACTTTAAAACAAATTCTTATCTTTTCATTCTAATTCAGAACAACGAGAATTTTGGGACTGTATTTAATTGTCACATTCAAATCAAGGGTCTTTCTTTTCTAACCACAGTACCTTATGTGGAAACATTAATTTGAGGTAGAATACTGTTACATTATCACAGAAACCAGTTGTTACCAAGGTTGAATAGGTGTTAGGCTTGCTGGAAATGTTTGTTAGTTTGGTTTTCTTTTTTTTACACTGTAATTAATTGCGAAGCTTTTAAAAACACAGTATAAGATGGGTCTCTAGTTAAAAGCAGAACAAAAAAACCTGACTGAAGCTCCTTCCACTAATACAAAGACTAAAATAAGGTAAATAAGGTAATTACGTTTGTGTGCTGCTTAAAATGATGGAGTTGTCTGAAGTACATGCCTAGATATTAGACAGATACTTTTATTCCTAGCTTTAATTTTTACTTTCTCTGATGTTTTGCAGTTAATCAAACCAACATTAGATATTTCTGTTATAATAATTTACTTTTAATCTTATTATACCCTAGAAATCTTTTTTGCTTGTTTTTTTTCACTACACCAGAGACTTGCTATTTTTATGCTACCTTAAAAAAGATATGGAACAACAAAAACATAGCCACAAAAGTAATTTTATAATTTGTCTGTATATAATTCAGCAGAAACTGAAGCACAGACTGTTTCCAACCACAATGTCAGATTTTTTTTTAATTTTTTGTGCAACTTTTTATAACAAAATAATGGCACCATTCTCTGTCCTAAGGCAAACAGCATTTTCCCTTTCCATACACATTCAGTGTCTTGTAGCTTATTCACTCTAGTTCCTAAACACTGCAGTGAAAAATCATATGCATAATATTGCAACTGTGAACTTTGTAGCCTATCATAAACTTGCATTTGAAACCTTTCATCAATACTATTATTAAATATTTTTTTTACTATCAGTTATTGTCTTTTTGTAATGTCTTTGCCTTCTGCAAACAAGTTTCTGCTACTATTCCTTAGTTGCCCTCCAACAATGAAGCAAATGACATGGAAAAGTTTGTTTTGTTGAGTAACATATCTATTGTCCAGAACAAGTACAAATTGCAAATGATGAGCAATTACAAAACTCCAGGAGCTCAAAACTGGAATTCTGCTTTAGGCTTATACATAAAATATTACACCATGAAATAATTAGATCACTGAAATGAAATAATTAGAGTGCTATAGAATGCTATACCTCTACACTTTTATCACTGTATGCATAGCTGGATTTCTACATACTACAGAAAAGTATAACTTAAGACCTAAGCTTTGTAAAGATCCTAGTTTGTATTTTCTGAAGGGGAAAACACAATTATAACGTGAAAATGTATAAATACTTCGTATTTAGCACACCTGAAGTTCTATCATCCTAATAATGACTAGAATAAACCATTAAACAGGGCTGAAATACTTTGTCTAACCATGACATAAGTGGCATAATCCCCTAAGAAGATTTTTCTCCCCAGGAGGATAAATTTTAATTGCATTTTTTGTCAGTACAAAAAGTTATGAAAAACAATTTGTAGTTACAAAAGTATTATAGGCTGGTAGAAGACGTGACATTCCCAAATGTGACTAGCAGACCAGACTCTTTGGAAGTTATGAATGAAAGAATTTCATTTCATAAATAAAAAAAATCCAACATATTATATTACTGATTAGCATATGCACCTTTTCATTAAAAGGGATTGAGTTTGCCTTATTGTAATACATTTATTCACTGAATTTATGTGCTTAAGTTTAGACATGAAAATCTACACTTCTTCTTAAAGATCTGCAGAGGATTTAAGTGAGCCAGGCACTCAAGATTTTTGATAGAAGGTTCATATTGTAAGTATAGGTCCAAATTTTATTAAAGACAAAAGGCATGTTATGTCTTTTTTGGCTGACATAATCTCCATTTTACCCATGAAAAGTAAAATGGAAGGGTGAACTCTGGTGATCTTAAACATTGTAAGCAAGGCATAAAGTGGACCTCATGGGCCTCAGGATAACTTCTGGAGTGATTATAGAGAAAAATAGAGATAAAATGATACAGAGTTCTGGTAAAGAAGGTATGAAACCAGTTAAAGCATCATTGAGAAGTCAGGATAAAATGAAGAAAAGAGTGAAGTAAGTCAGACTTGCTAGAGAAGTTCTACACCACTCTCATAAAAAGTCACCCTTAAAATAACCCTCTTTCATTAGTATTGAGGCAACTAATTTCATATGAAATAGTAGTATATTAAATTGAATCTCAAGTGTGAAGACGATAGTTTGATTCCTCTGTCAGCATCCTTACTCTTCTCAGGGCACCTTACCCATGCTAAAAAAAAAGATTCAGTCTCATGTGAATGCATAACCAAAGAAAAATTTCTCCCATTTTTGCAAGAAAAATTATACGTTCAGCTATTAATACAGTTGCTATCAATGTAAGGCCTACTCTCCCACCTTCAAAGCACACCTTGATGACATTAATCCAGAATTATTTCATCTGCAGCCAGGGATAAGCTTAACATAATGGAATCTTTCTGAAGTCAGGTTGATTAAAACAGCCCTATGAATGCTAACCAAGCTAAAAATAGGTGCTAAATTATTTTAATCTTGTTATTGAATAGTAACAAGACATCACAAAATGAAACCAATTTATATTATACAAATTGGTTTCTCTGCTCTAAAGGATCTCAGGAAATGGCAGGGCATTTCATTATGGGTGTGAAGGAAGGAAAAGAGTTGCAACACTTGAAGACTTGTTTCATACAGCTTTTGTGCTTTTTACATAAAAACAGGTTTTAAAAGATTCTGAGCAAACACATCCTACAGATCTTAGGATTTGGGTTAGGTCTTCTTGAAAAACATGAAGAAAAAGTGAGATTTAGCCCAAAAAATCCATGAAGCCTCAATGGCTTTGTATGTCTAGGCTCAGCCACCCTTGTTGAAAGCAGTGCAGAGATTTGCCAGCTATTTGAAACATGACATGCACATGCTTAGGAATTTTGTCTGGCAGATAAACACATCATCACATCCAGCATCCACTGGCACCCTCAGCAGAGAGCTCCCTGCCCAATTCACAGCCTGATGCCATGAGGACAATGGGCATCACTCCCTGCAGCCTCAGGTACGCGGGAATGTGAAACGATGCACACAACAGCTCTACGACAGTGATGCTGAACAACAACACACAGACAAAAATGCTTCCCAAAAATGGGCCTTTTCCCATCTGACTGCCATGCTCCTTGCAGGACAACCTGCTCAGTGCTAAGGCAAAGTTTGTAACACATAGACACACAAAGTGGTTATTACTGCATGACTTGTCACTGAGCCACACTGTACTACACACAACGCATATAACCAATACGTAAAACATTTTCCAGCATTACAGTCTTTGAAGGCCACTGCTGTAAGACCTTTAAATGTCTATCAGGGTTTGAAAAGAAGGGATGGCCAAGCTCCCTCAAACCAGGAAGACTTTTAGTTATCCTATGCAAAATTCTTCATTCTACAATGAGAGTCAACTTCATATTACATCGTATGTAAAACCAAAGATACCTTTGTCCTCTCAGTGCTTTGCTACCTACGTGCTTGGATCCATACTGAAGTCAGCTGAGCTCTCTTTTAATTTCTGTGTGTTAGACTGATATAGTTATAAGAAAAGGATAGTGAAATAGTATACAGAACCAGAAGGAGCGTCTAAAACCAGAGTCTGACATAAGACTGTACTGCATCATTTCATAAGCTTCAAGGAAAATACCCTCAAAACAATTCTGTATAGGAGACACAGATTTCAGGAGCACTTGTCTTCTAATTTAAAGCATTGATAATACATGAGAGTTGTAGGCCAGTACTGCATAGAAACTGCTCAAAGGCCTTTCAGACATAAAATTGTGAAGCTGGTTTATCTAAAGGCCAGGAAATGCCTGAGGTCTTAATACTCAAGTAAATGCAGGAAAATATTGAATCCAGGCCTACAAGCACATATTCACATACTTCAGTCAGTCTTAAACCCACATAATTCAATTTCTCACAGTTATTTAGTAAGTTCTTAGATTCAAGTTTCTGTGAGAAGATAACCACACATGTTCCCATTTTTGATGGAAAGATTAAAGACCGCATAACACAAGGAAGGAAAATCCTATCTTGTGTAAGATAAAAATAGCTTAAAATCCTACAGACTGAAATCAAGAATTTCCTTTTATATTGGGATCTGACTCTAAGCTACCAATACTGTCATTCCTGTCATTCCAGAGGTGACCTCTCAGTAGAAGTCCTGAGAAACACTACAGAAACATTCATGGAGGAAGAAGCATCTGTCACAGTACATATTATAATAACTTCAAACCAGTATGACACCTTGCTATTCACTGACTGACAATTCAGAAATGCTTTAGATAGCTGAAGTTCTCACTATGTGGCTTATGCCTAGCCTTCTAAGCAGAGTTGCAGAGACATATCTTAGAGAATTTTTCAAATAAATTAAATTGCATTCAACTATTTGTCTAAATTAATTCTGGTGAAATTAAATATATTCCTTTACTTGATTCCTGCTCCTTTGGCATCTCTTTCACAATCTAGATGCATAGGTATTATAGGAAGTAACTTTAGACTTTAGACAAAAATGTCAAGTAACAACTCTTTCTAATGAAACTATTATTCACACACATAATTTCTCTTTTGTTTATTTTTGCAACAAAAAATTATTATTTTTGTTTAACTGAACCGCAAGAAGGAGCTGTAAATGTCATTGTCCTTTAATTACTACAATAATTTATGCTTCTGTTAGAAATTACATAAAACAATTGAAAGAAGTATTCATTTAATAAATCAGTATTTCATTCAGGTATGAAAGGCCACAGATTATAGGGTAAAAGGATAAAATTACTTTTATATTTACTAGTGTAAAAGCATGTTCAGTTATGCAACCTCTCCAACAATGTTACCAGTAAAGAGAAATATTCAGCTAATTCACCCTAAATTATGGTATCATGAAATCTGTCTAACGACTTAAGAGGGAGGACTACAAAGATCAACAGATTTACAGAGTGTTTGAACTGGTGTGAAAAATAGTCTATGTTTTGAGGATGTCTGCACTTACATACCTTCTCAAAACAAGCTGGGCTTTTAATGTTGTGTTCAATCAACCTCCTGCTTGCTTTTCCATCAGTGTAGCATCATTACATAAACACACAATCAAAAAGAAAAAAAAGAGTGAATTTTGCTGAGCAGCCACATAAGCTACATGAGAGGACACTGATAGTCAATTCCCTAAATAAGACTGTTACTCTTATCACATGTTTCTGCACTTTACAAATAAAGGCCTTTGTATTCTTTCACTCTGCATGGGTTGTCTTCTCACTCAGCACTTAGTTTTGCATCAGTTTAACTTGCTGGAAGCTTCTTATTCAGATTTAATCTAATAATGATGATTATCACCAAGACGACAGGCAGAAAAGGGAGTGTGAAATACGAACACAGAGCTTGAAAAAGATTACTCTCATCACTGATAAGACAAGAATCACATAGCAGCAAATCAAACCATGGGACTTCCTGTGCCATCAAAAGGCTCTTAAATGTTTGGAGAAATTAGTTAGCAAAAACTGTCCAAAGAGAGGAAACGCGTTTGAACTCTAACACTGCTGAGAAAGCAGCATGTGAGAGTTTCCCAAGGACTGATAAGCTCTGGAGAGTAACTGTCCCACTGAGACTGCAAGGACTGCTTCACTCATGATGCTGACGGGCTTGTTAGAAGGACAAGGCCAGGGGCACACAAAAACATCAACAAGATGTTGTACAGCTCACCCACCCAAGAAAGCAGTTTCTGGTACAGGCAGACAAAAGCTATGGCATCATTTGCAGACCTGATAAGTGAATCAGAGTCCCCTGAAGCTCTTCCTCAGTACCTAAGCAGAAGCCCCTCTAGGCATGCCTGCACAGCCCCCTGCTTCTGGGTACACAGCCACACTGCCTTACTGAATAAAAGGTGTCCTAAGCAATACTGGTTGTGATTTGTGTATCACCTCAACTACTACTTCTAATATGGAAAAGGGAATTTACAACACTGACAAAGAGGTAGTATGATGGCTGTTTGCAGAGATGAAACCAAGAAAAACATTATCTTAATTGTCTGCAGTTTTCAAGGCCTCCAGTAGAGAAGATATTAGCTAAGAGCAAAGCTTGAGCAGTGTGCTGGCATTCATTGAGCTCCAAAGAAAATGGTCATACTGCCAAATGTAATTTTTCCAGCTGCCAGTAAACCTTGATAAGTCCTGTGACCTTGGACAGAAATTAAACCTTTGCAGACACACGGGTAGATTTCCACGAGAGAAAAGATGAAGAAGAGAGGTAAGGAGGGACAGGGCAAGAGGAAACGGCCTCAAGCTGTGCCGGGAAAGGTTCAGATGGGACATTAGGAAGAATTTTTTCACAGAAAGCATTGTCAAGCACTGGAATGGACTGCACAGGGAAGTAGTAGAGTCACCATTGCTGGGAGTGTTAAAGAACCAACTGGACATGGCACTTGTTGCTATGTGTTAGTTCACATTGTGTTTAGTAAAAGGTTGGACTTGATGATCTTGTAGGTCTTTTCCAACCTTAATGATTCTATGATTCTATAAAATGAAAGGAGATTATGTTGACAGAAGCTGCTTTTGTGGGGCAAACAAAAGAAGGAAAGAAATTTTTCAGAGTTTTGATTACTGGAATTGAAATAAGCTGCTGACTCAACAGCACTGGCAGCAGATGCATAAGAGGAAAAGGTTCAGAGAATTTGAGAGACTAAAACACAACTTCTAGCTGTTTATTTTCTATTATTCATCATAGATGACTGTTGAATTGCCTTAATCTAGGTAGTAAAGGGCCAACTGAAGCCAGGAACTAAAACATGAACCTATCTTCCCTAATCTTTCCATTTTATGTTTATCCTGATCATATATGATTACCATCACTGAACTGGATGATCTCAGGTTTGCTTTATTTTCTTTGAAAATGGTATCTGACATCATGTGTTTAGGCATGTTTTCAAATGTGACCAGTCAAGTGCCTGAAATTTTACAGGGGTTTTTTCCCAGTTACATCAATAATACATTAGTAACCACTGCCGTTGCAAGAAAGTAAATTCAAAAGGCAGATCTAGCTAAACATTTAAAATTTAATGACAGTATTGCAACATGTGTGCAGCTTATATATTATCCTGTTAGTACATGCCATTATATTAATGTGCAGTTAAAACAGCCTCACGGTAAGGAATCAGCAGCAAATCCCTCCTACACAAGACTACCAAGTATTGTGGGCTAAAAGCCCCATTATAACAAGTGTAACAATGCTAGAAACTATAAGCTGCAATTTTAGCTACACAGCTTATATTCCTTTATTCCTCGTTTAGAAAATGTTTTTCATACATTATATTGACTGTTTCTAAAGTTTCCTTCTTTTGCTCATTCCAACAGTTTACTTCTGTTTCACCATGTCTATTTTCTGCTTGTCCAGCACTGTCTGAAGTCTCTCTCCAGAGCAGTGACATTGTATTGTGAAAGAGAGTAAATCAAGTTAATAGCCATGCTTGCTACATTTATGATGCATCAAAGAGTTGTAAGGGGAAAACGCAACTATGGAAACAAACTGTTTCTTCATTTCAGCCTTTTTTTCTTTCTCTTTTTTAATTTTTTTTTTTCTTCCTAGACCGCATGCCTTTGTCCACAGAAAGTTTGGTGAAATTGTCTTGGAGTAGTAGAACTTCTATTTACTTAAATCAGATCAGATGTCTGCCCTAAAACCAGACATGACAGAAAAGAATATAATTTATTATTCATTCTGTTTGCCTTATACAAACAACAACAGCAAATAGAAGAATATACTGGACAAGAACTCATAGGAAAGGTTTTTAAATGAATTGAGGAATCCAACTGGAATAGAGGCATGAAAAGATCAATTGTTTAATTCTTACTAAATATTTATTATTACTATTATTATTAT
>WBNO01015029.1:1262-14216 GCA_013400575.1 Peucedramus taeniatus
GTCTATTTTTATGTATAATATATCATCTCTATTAAATTCTTCTGTTTTGATGAGGGAACTGGAAACAAGATGTGAACTCTCCCCTTATTTTCCTACATTATCCTTAAATAATCTGCTTGTGATTATGAATATGAAATGATAAAACAAGATAAAATGAGGGGTTTTTACCCCCAGTATCTGGTTTGTAAAGTAATCTTAAGATTAAAGACAATTATTTCATTTCAATAGAATAAGTAGCAAACTATGGTCCTTTTCATCTTTATTATCATGGTATATGTTTATTATTTTTTATTTATTTATTGGTAATCAGGATGTTCAGGAAAGGTTTATCTAGTTTTATCACTGCAAAACCACTCAACAGTACCCCAGAGCTAAGGAAAAAGCTTTCTGAACAAACTAAAAGGTTTGGACATGCTTGAACGTGCTCTGAATTCTGCAGTATACTCCCACAGGGTACATGGTGTTTATATTATGTTTTTTTCCCTTCTTATTTCTTTCGACATTATTTCTCTCATTAACTGTTTAATTATATTATAGTAGTTTCTAAATGCCCTCCCTCACTTGTCTGGAATTATGTAACGGAGGTTTTGTTTTGCTTTATTTTCCTCTAGTACCTTAATCTGGTGCTCTCTGTTCACACAGAGCTGCTGAGACTTTGGACTGCATTAACACAAGTTCTGTGGGTTTCAAGAGAGAAACAATAAACTTGCCTTGAGTTTTAGAGATTAAAGTTGATGTATGAATTCAAAGTAAGATGTATGAATTCAAAGTAAGACCCCATTCACTATAATGCAAATAAGAGCTGAAGGAAACAAATATTCATCTAAACGATTGATTGCAGGAAATTTGAAGAATCTTTCATCGAGTGTTGAAATTTTAGAAGCACATATGTCTCCTTACTGCTTAAAAGCATATGTTTCTGCATATTATTATTTATTTTCTTTCTGTTGCCTTTAAAATGCACAATGAAGAAGGACAGAAAGCAGGAAGTTTACAGTAATCAAAAAGGAGAATAAACATCAGCATATTAAGGTCATATATTTTCATCCTTCTTCCCCTCACTAAGTCTCAATTAATTTCTTATGGTAACCACATGGAAGACAACTTTGAAGAGAGGCTTGAGTAAATTCTCACACAGAATTTAGCAAGTGGAACCCAAGTAGCACATCTGGGCCTCAATTTTCTCTTCAAATTTACATACTTCTATCTTGAATGTCATTTCCCATGTTATAAGTTGTTACTGTGTGAAAACCACTGGCAGAAGGGCATTATAATGAATAATATAATAGAAGACAACACTTTCTACTATTGACTCTTAAGATTCGGCAGAACATTCTTATGTGTATTTTATTTTCATCCAGACCTAATCCTGTATGAATCTAAAAGAGAAAAAATAGCAGCAAGCTATGGCCTAAAAACATACAAGAACTGATCACAGGTATTCCATGAACAAACAGTGAAGAAACACATGAAGCATCTAAAACTATGGAAGGATTCATTTCACAATAATGAAAAAGAGACTTCAAAAGGTTAACTGCTTATATGCATGCACATTGCTGTTTTATTCAATTATTACATATGTATGCAAATTCAATATACAGTAGCAAAAAAGTCTCACATTCTGTCACTGAAGTTTTCATCTTTGAATTGCATATCTCTAATCCCACTGGAGTTCCCCATTAGAAGTTCTTCTCTGCTATGAAAATCTAATGCAAGACAGGCAGGGTAAAGCTAGGAGAATATATTCTGAATTTATTAGCCAGTATTTTGTCTCCAGTGAAAAGTGACAGTGAAATAGGAAATACAAACATTTAAGTAAATTGAGTTGCTTTCCTTATTAAGAATCACCAGTTGCAGGAGACTAGTAATTCTAAAGATTTAGCCAAATATATATATTTTTAGTGCTTCCTATTATATAGAAGAGGTTTTAATATTCTTCAGAAATCTGCCTTGTAACTGTGGAAATCATGCTACTATATAAGTTTAAAAATTAAATAGACACAGTGTATAACTCTGGTTTATAGAAATCAGCTTTCTTAAAGCTTTGAGGCGCCCAGGTTAAAGTACTCTTACAGCAATTACAACAGAATTGCTAAAATGCTATGCCAACAGTGTCACCTCTGCTTCCATCTGGGTCTCTCTGATTGATTCCAAAAAGATATTAAACTGTACCAGTAGATAACTTGGAAAGAAAAAAAAAACCGAAGAACAAACAAGCAAACAAAATAAGCCCCACCAAAACTAAACCAAGCCAAAATAAGAGCCCTATTAATTTTTGTCCTGGAAAAGTCTGAGAAAATCTTGTGAATCTATGTCTTGTTCTAATATTCTGCAAACCAAGTGACTATGCTTTGCTGGATGTCTTGGACTAAATCCCTAAACGTCCTCAAGGATTATTAAGCCTTTTTTCCTGGGAAAAAACCAATTGTTACATTCTCTCTTTCTCCATCTGACGCTAAAAAAAAAAAGAGGAAGCTGAGAAGAATATGTAAACAAAGGTCAAAATTTTACTAAGGCATTTTGGATTACTGTTTTGCTTGCTAAATTGCTTTTCTATTTCCTTCCATGTCACTCCCCAAAATTCATCAGAAACCTCCTAGAAACTGACATGTCAATGTTACTTATTCAAACCAGTGAATATGAATGAATCATACTTCCTAAAATAATAATACCATTAGAAATAGTGAATTACAATTATTATATGTTTTTAATTTGTTCAGTATGGTAGATTTTTATCAGTAGAAGCTTGAGACACTGATATTGCTGTTTGACCCAAGTTGCTGAGGCTCCAAGAAAAACAGCAGATTGGCACTGATGGCTCTGGCTGAAGCAGTAGATGCTGAGAGCAGGGAGACGTGAGTGATTCTCATTCTAAAATTAATAAATAGCACACAAACCAACAATGTCTTTGAGGCTAGCAGGTGGCTTTCAGCTTTTTCTCTATTGTGAAGAGAAATTGGGAAATTTAGGGCTGGGCTGCTGCACAAAGAGGTCTTGGCAGTTTTATTAGTTTCAGCGGCAGATGCTGTAATTGTGTGAGCAGGAGAAAAGAGAACTCTAATAATCTAAAATAATTTAAAGATGTTTTGAAAAATAAAAGCTAAAAAAATTAGGAAACATTTAAACAGAATATCACTGGAACTATGAACTGAGGATTTTGGTGGTTCCTAAACAATAGTGGAAATTGCAGAATTGTTGAGGTTGGATGGGATTTCTGGAGGTCGTGTAGACAAAACTCCCTGCCCAAACAGGGCCACCTAGAGATGGGGGCTTTGGACTAGATGATCTTGAAGGTATCTTCTAACTAAAGCCATTCTTTTATTCTATGACTTGTGATATTATTGTCTGTTTACGTGGAAAATGTACAAATATTAATGACAGGGACTGCAGCACAGCCAGTGTCACCTAGAATTGTGAGTGTTACAACATCCTAAATAATCTTGGAGCAAGGCAGCATGGGAAAATTTTTAAACCCTTTGGATTATATGTTACTTTGGGTTATATTTATGTGTATTGTGTATACTGAACAATTGGATCTGGTCAAGTGCTTGCATGTGCTTCAAGGAGTGATTATTAGGACACAGGCCAAAGGACCTTCCGTTAAAAAAGAATAGACTGGACATGATGTGTAAAACACATGATGTATAAAGCCCCAAGGAAATTTGAAAATGTTGGTCATGTCCTTTCACTTCACCTGGTAGAATTCTGTTAATGTGAGTGAATGTTTTACCCCAGGGAATGGGGAAAAAGGAGACCTCTGAAGTCATGTCTTAAGGATTTTCAGTCTCTTCATGCCTTTTTGATGAAAGCAGGGTTTATATCTCTTTCTTGGCAATATATTTATTTATCATTCTCAAAATGCTCTGGCACTAAGGCTGTATTCATATGTATTCAGCTGCATCGCTGTTTATTTACAGCTTAGGGTGGGGGACTGAATTTCCATGATACTGAGAAATCAAGTCTGAGAAAGTCATTAGTGGTAGATATCTAGGACTTCAGAAAACTAGATCAGTTGAAACTAGAAAGAGGATTTGCAGAAATATCTGCTTACTAGGGAGCATGACTCATTGAAATTACACCTTTTTTTATTAATTGTATCCAATGTTTTAGAGGATAAAAAGCTTCATTTGATATGTTTAATGAAAAAGTCCTGCCCTAGAGTCTTCAATGTAAAAAGTTTTTACATAACAGTAGATATGTTACTTTGTCAAATAGCTTTGGCACTAAAGTGATATTCATAAAACTTCAATTCTATCTATTTTTGTGAAATAGAGTGAGAAGTGGCTCATAATTAAAAAAAAACCAACTTGTTACACAATATTTTTTAGAGGCATGGCAAAATATCGATCACATTTTTTTTGAGGATTATGTAGGATTATCTACTAAGGCTAAACATGGTGATTGTTCAGAATTTTATCTGTCGTTTAATTTTTTGCCAACAAGGGGAAAATACTGCTCTTTCCTTTCCCAGAACATTGAAAATGAAGATAATAGCAACAACACGATACCTATTAAAAAGAAAATAGAAAGAACAGATTGTGGAAAAATGAGTGTAAACAGATAAAGTTTTGGTAACTGTGATGATTCCCAACACTTAGATTTTTGGGCATAGTTATGAAATGTGTTGACATTTATCAACTTTTAAAAGTTTGAGTATTTTTTTCATCTAGAAAAATCTAGGGTGGTGCTTTTATGGTTTGTTGTGGGGTGTTTTTTTTTTTTTTTTTCCTTTTCTCTTTTTTAACCTGTGGCTTGAAAGAAAAAAAGCAGTGAGAATGAATTTCATGCTAGTAGACACTTTTAAGACTGGATTTAGCTGCAGTCACATTAGCTTAGATAATGGGAGAATTTTTCTTCATTGAAAATGCTCCCTGTCGCTTAAGAAGAACTCACTGAGGCAGCCTGCCATCTAGCTTTTTCACAGCAAAATAGGCTTGCAGACTGCAGATGAGAGACTCGGGAGCAGAGACAATTTTAACTTAGCCATCCCTAATTTATCTCAAGCTTTTTCAATTCATCTTCACTGCTCTATGCACACTGGAACACCAGATTGTCAACCCCTGGGAAAAGAAAGCAGCCAGGGATCTAGAGAGCTGTCACATCCTGAGAAATATTTAAATTGTGCTGATTTTCTTCTGGAGTGCTGAGCAGAGGGAATGAAACTCTCCATCAAGTCATAGCTTTGCGGGCAATAGATCAGAGGATACTGCCAGTTTTTCTAATGGATTATTGTTATCGGGCAGGTTCTTCCTGAAGGTATGTAGTTACTCTCTCGATTCATTACCCACACTATTTATCAGGTAATGATCTAATGAACTGGTAATCCAGATACATTAACAAAAATGTTAACTAAGTAGTCTGTATTGATTGAATGATGGCACTTTATTGCAGCATGTTTGCAGGTAAAATACTCTGATCTACTTACTCTAGATGTGTTGTACCTACTGCCAAGTGCTTTGTCAGCAATCCCCCCAGGCAAAACCAATCCCTAACCTTTGAACAAAAAAGAAAAAAATCCATTGTGCTGCATATAATATTGCCACAAGTTTATGCTGACTGTCCAGAGAATGTTGTTTTCTGAAACAATGAATAATCAATAGCAAAATCATATGTCTGATTTTAATTTTTTTATAGATGAGTATTAATTTTGCAAAATGTTTTCCTACCTGGATATATGCAGAACTCCCTTTAAAGTACTGCAGATGAATTCTGGAGTTAGATATTTGCTTGTTTACTATGATGTTCTAACCTTTCACATGGGGAGTTACAATATTTCATTCTGAAAATCTCTGATATGTGACAGAAGTCTGTTGTTGCATCTGTACTGCCACACTCCAGGAGCTTCTTAGTAAAGCATAAGGATTATATGCCATAACAGGAGATTTAAAAATAAAATCTGCAAAGAATTTCTTGCCTTTTAAACTTCTGTGTTTATATGAGTTACAGCATGTTCCTCCTAATCAGAATTGCTTACTGCATCTCTGTAGCTTGTGAGGCAGCCTGACCTAAAAATGAAAGATCTCTAAATTGCAGAAGCAGCCAGACATTTTTGAACTCTTCCAAGCGCGGGAGTTGCTGCAGAGATGGAAAAAGCACTGCCACATTTAAGTTAAAGTCCTGGCCTTGTTTCATTTCCAAGTTGGCACTCTACCTGAGTGCAAGCTTTGAGACTTAAACACAAGTTGGCAGGTGCAGGGCTAAGCAGGAGTTAAGCCCTGAGAAAATAAAAATGCTTATCTGTAGCTTCTTGTCCAGCACACTGGCTGGGCTGCTGTCATGCTGCCCAAGAGTAAATGATGTATGAGCTTGTCTGGGGTGTGCTTGATAGTGCAGTGGATATGCTGAACTGGATTTTAAGTCACAAGACAGATGTTTGTCATATTTTTGAATATACTGCTGAAAGAAAGCAGTAAGATAGAAATAGATACAAAGCTGGGGTTTGAAGGAGGTCTCAAAAGCCCATATTAGTTAAAAGTCTCTTAAATCTAAGACAAGTGCATTTTCTAGTATGTTTATCTTCCTCTGTTTAAGGAATATAGTATGTTTAAGGCATTAATAAAAAATTACAGTAGTACATGTTGCTCCTGTATGCAACACCTGAAAGCTTCTTTCCTCTAGTGCCTTGGAAAGGCTGAAGAAAAAAGCAGAGAGCTTGATTCTATCCCATTTCCAATGAACTCTCTTAAAGCACTTCCTTTCCTATGGACCTCAGAAAGACTCAGGCAAAAAGGCTTCCATTAAGCTCTCCCTAGAGGGTCCTACCATCAGCAAGATATTTTTTAAAGGAAATATGCACAATAGCTGTATTTTCCCCAGTCTCTCAAACATCTCACTTAAATATACAGAGGCATCATAACATGCTCCTAGATATTTTAGCATTTGGATATTTCATGGATAGCACATGGGTATTTCAGCATTTTGAACAATCTCTTATGAATGTCACAACCAAGAGGGCAATACAGGCTTTTCTTATTATATATTGCTCATATGAAAAACTAACTTTTCCAGATCACATTCCATTTTGTCTCCTTCGGGTTCAATTATATGTTTCCCTTTAAATGTTTGGCTACTTTAACCACTAGCTTTTTAAATACAATTGCCTCTGATATATGGAATTGAGGAGTAACCAAGAGCAACACAAAAGTATCTTATCTTTTCTCCAAAGCAAGATTAAACACACTAAAACTAGATTTAAATGGGAGGGTGATATTAAATAATAGAAAATAAATGAAGATTAATAGCTTTATGTTTCATCTTTACCTTTGCACTGTGTTTTATTTTCCTCTTTTGTCTATCATGATGTGCAGTAATAGGTCTCCCTCATTCTCTTGATAGACAGTTCTGAGGCACCCACATATTATGCCATGTTCAGGTGGATCTTTTCTGCTGTTTTCTGATATCCTTTTAGATCATTTTTGTAAAGAACTGTATTACAAAATGTGGTATAGCATAAATGGATGAAAATAGTCTGGGAAGAAAGCTGAAGCACACATTTTTTGTTATAGTGTTAGATTTATAGTTTGTAGTCTTCTGCCTGACCTGGTTCCACTGGTATTCCTGTACCACCTTTAATTTACTGTTCTTTCTTCATTCCTACATTAACAAGTTCATTAAAAAAATAGGTATGTATAGGAATTTACAGCAATGTAACAAATACACTCATTTTATTTACATTCTTTGGCAGTCCTTAGCCAACACTGCTCATCTCCTGTACCAAATTTTGCTGAAGTAAGCTCATGTGTTGACTGTATTCCTTCCTTGATGCCATACGTTCTACACCTTCCTGTTGTGCTGTGTGCTAGACAAATCATAAAAACAAAAGGAAATTTTTTTACGTTTTTGTGCAGTGCTCCTGGTTTTCCCTTGTGCTTATTTAACATCTGTTTGAGTTTAGAATTTGTTCTTTTCACAGAGTGAGCCTCAAGAAAGTAAAGATATTACACTGAATTGATACAAAAAAGGCAGCTTTGTACTTGTGTCATTCTTCTTCCTTCTTACTTATTTTAGATTTGGCAATGTGTTTGTGATAACACATAATTCTATGCAGTAGATAAAAAAATATTTCTAGGAACATTTTTTGGAAAAAAGTAATTCATGGGTTTTTAATATCATCTGTTCTTTGAACTCTAGCATGTAACTTGTAGGAAAAGTACTTAGAAGAAGAAAGACCTAGGGGCATGGATAATGATAAAATGAATGTTCTCAGGCAAAACCTGGGTATTTCCAAGATCAGAATGCGCTATGGCCGGATTTATTTCTTCCCTTTATATGTCTTTCTAGGTTTCAGGACTGATTTTTTGCTGTTTAAGCATTTACTAAATAAATTATTTTGTTCCATATGTATAGTTTACACAGGCCATTTACTAGACAGCACATTCAATTATATATCAATTCTGCTAAGATTTAAGTAGATCTAATGACATACAGAAAATCTGTGTTTTCACACTTAATTTCACAATTTTAAGTGAACAAGACTGAAAAGCTGGTTTATCCTGAGAATCATGTCTGGTTATTGCAAAGAAGTTCAAGAAATAGTGGTGGAAAGGACATAGAAAGCTAATTCACATTAGACAAGTTGTCTTATTTTGGTTTAAATGCTTCAGCACACTCTCAAAGTGTGATCCAGCTTCTTAAATTGTGGAATACCTTGTCTAGCTACAGGTACAAGTCCAAGGCCTTGCACAAGTTTTGTGCTGTATCTTTTAGTTTGTCATTATTTTAGTTATTCAAAATATATGAAATTTTAGTAAACATTAATATTTTACTGAGTAGATATATATGTTCATATCCTAAAACTTTAAAAAAAAAGATAAGCACTTGAATTCACTTCTCCTTCTTTACTTTATCTCCATCTCTTAAGAAAATTCAGATCAAATAATAACACAATTTTAGTGACTTATATTGTCCTAATAGAGAAAGTGTAAAGCAGCTAGTATTCTTGTTGAAAGGGACATGCCTCACAAAAATATTGACAAGTCCGTGATTAAATGAATTAATTTTGATTTATGGGTAGTATCTTTCATATTATATATTTTTAAAGTTAATTTTAAAGTGTACAATAATTCTCTTGTTCTAAGATTAGTTTAGTTTGACATATTTTAAGTAAAGCATTTTGCTTTGAAACACTTGCAAAGATTTGGGGGTTTCTGTTTGTGTCCCCCATCCACTCTGTACCAACTAAATGTTTTTTTCTATAAATTTCTTTGCTGTTTTTTGTAATTTTGGATCTGTCAGTCCTCTGTCCTCCCTCCTGACTCCCCTGCCCTCCCCTCCCCCCATCCTTCAAAGTCTGGGGATTTTGTTGGTTGGTTGGTTGGTTGTTTTTTTTTTCTTGTTTGTTTTTGGCTTCCACAATGCTGGAGATTAAAGGGACTGGGCACACTAAGCTAACCTGTGTGTAGATCTTTAAACAGGCCATGCTTTAAGAGTTTCCAAGTTTGTACAGTGTGTGTTCCTGCATCTTAATCTTCAGCTTCATCAGGACCATCTTTCTTTCCATGCATCTGCACTAAAGGTCTTGAGTGGAATTCCTATTACAATAAAACAGAATCACAGAATCAGAGAATGGGTTAGGTGGGAAGGGACCTTTGGAGGTAAACTGGTCCAGTCCCTCTGGGGTCACCTAGAACTGGAAGTCCAACACCTGCTGTCAGTTTCTGAATACCTTCAAGGATAGAGACTCTATGTAAGCATGTGCAAGTGCTCATTTCACCCTCACAGTAAGGAAGTGACTCCCAGTGCTTGAAGGATACCTCCCGTGCTTTGATTTGTGCCCATTACCTCTGGTCCTGTTGGTAGACAACACTGAAAAGGGCCTGGCTTCATCTTATCTGCACCATCCCTTTGAGCATTTATACACATTAATAAAATCTCCCTTGAGGCTTCTCTTCTCCAAGCTGAACAGTTCCATCTCTCTCAGAATTTTCTCATAGAAGAAATGGTCCAGTCCCTTCATCATCTTTGCAGCTCTTCACCAAACTGTCTCCAGCTTGTCAACACCTCTTTTGTACTGGGGAGCCTAGAACTGGACACAGTATTCCAGATGTGGCCTCATCAGTGCTGAGTAGAGCGCAGGTATTACCTGTCTCCATGTACTGACGGCGCTTTGCCTCGTGCAAGCTGGGAGCCTCCTTCATGGTAAAGGCACATTAATGGTTCATGATTAATTCAGGGTCCAGCAAGACCCCATCAAGTATTTTTCTGCCAAGCTACTTTCCTTCTGTGTGTCTCCTGGCATATATTGTTTCATGGGTTGCTCTTCCCCAGATGAACTTTGCACTTCCCTTATTGAAATAAAATAATACACTGCTTAAAAAGACTATAAAATTTGCCTTCTTTGTATATAGGTCTCAAACTGTTTTGAAGACCCCAGGCCATATTATTTAATTCATTTTCTTAATTTAATTTATTTTCTAAATAAATTTTAAAAATTAAGAATTTTAGAACTATTATTTCAGTCAGAAAATCAAGTTGTTTGTTCCCTTTCTTTTCTCTTATGTTAATGGCTCCTAGGTGCTCTGCAGAAATATGATGTCACAAATGATCACCAGCAGTGTTCCTCAGAGTTCAGTTCTAGTGATGGTTCTATTTGATATATTTTCGACAACATTCAAGCAGAAGTTTAATATACAATTAGCAAGTTTTCTGATGATACAAAACTGAGAGGTGCTGAGGACTTGGCCTTGCAGAGGAATCTAGATAGATTAGAGCACTGAGCTATGGGTATTGGCATGAACATTAACAAGTTCAAAAAGCCTGATTCTGTGATTCTGCACCTGGGATAGAGTATTGCCTGCCTCTAATATAAACTGAGAGAGGAGTGGCTGGAGAGCAGCCCTGCAGGAAGGGTTAGGATGGTGCTGCTCAGCAGCAGGCACTACCTGGGTCAGCAGTGGTCCTTCACAGAACAGAGGACAAAATGCTTTGTAGGGGTCACCAAACACTGCATGACCAGATGAGAAAAAGAGGTGATTATCTCACTGCACTCAGTGCAACCTCACTTTAAGCACTGTTGCAGTTCTGGGCCTCACAATTTTAGGAGTGAGAATCCTTCAATGCCTCTAGAGAACACTGATGAAAGGGCTGGAGGGAATGTATTGTGAGCAGCAGATGCGGACTTTGGCTTTGTCTGCTTTGCAATAAGGGAGTCAGGAGTAATAATAAAGACATTAAACAGGACTGACCCTAAACTGAGCCATGTGAAACCTCACAAGTGACCATCTGCCAGCATGATACAGCACCATTCACCAGGAGGAGGATACCAAGCAGAACTTTATCATATATAAATATATATAATTCTCTTAGTTACTTCATTTAGTTTACTATTATTTTTTAAAATTAAAAAAAAATTAAAAATAAAAAAACATGAATGAAAGAAAAATTCTTACTTAAAATTGAAATTACTTGGATATATGCATATAATACTAACATATTTTCTCACATTGTGTAAATATTGGTAGACTGTTACATTAACAGAAAGAGTTCAAATTCCATACGGAAAGCATCTCTACATATAAAATGAGGAAGTCTAGAAGAAGAAATTGATAGAAGCCCAAGAGAAAACGTGTGAGCAGAAATACTGAACACATGGCAACATTCACTATAGTGCATTGTTTCATAATGATCTTGGTAGAGAAAAATGCCAGTGTGTATGGATTGAACCATAAAGAGCAAGCAATTACATTTTGAGACAATAAAGATCACTTACTGGATGTGGTGCATTTATTCAAAATAAAAATACTGCAAACAGTATCTCTAATGTATAAGAATGGCAGACTTCCAGGTCATTTTGGAGAAATACTTGGTCTCTGTATGTAATAGCAGTCTTGTAAGTACATGCAGATGAAACCTATTAATTCTTTCCTAGAAATTAATGTGAAAAAGAAATTCTGTACTGCTAAATCAGTAGACAAACTCAGTGCCCAGGAAAAATTTTAAAAATGTTCAAAAACTCAATCCACAATTCCATGCAGGTAACTGACTATTCTCCTGAACAAAATCTGCAGGTTATCTTTTCCAATATAGTATTTTTATGAACCCATAAGGGCAAACTACTTGTTTGTAAAAGCTCGAAACTTCCCAGCCTTAGGCATACTTAACTGAGGGAGTGAATCTTTTCTTGTGAGTATCCCAAAAAGACATTCATTAGCACTAGATCTTGTTCATGTTAGTTTTGTTCCATACCCAGAGGTTCCTGTTTGAGATTTCATGTAGGTTCTCTACCTGCTCTGTAATGAGTATTTAGATTTTTCAGTATTGTCAAATGGTGTAGCAGAATGTCAAGAGTGCACAGCCCATTCCCAGTCACAGATACAAGACCTGCAAGTAAACACCCTTGGTTCAGTGCCAGTATTGTATGTCAAAATTCTCAGCTTCAAATGAAACCCATCTTACTCAAGCAAAACATGCAAAAGGGCTCATACAGTCATACAGATGCTTAGAAAAGTCTTAAAAAGGATTTCCATTTTCAGTTGTGTAGATTTTTTTGTTGTTTGTTTGTTTTTAATTTAGATTTAGTTATATGCAATATTAAACACTACTTCATCGTAAAGTGAAAATCTGTTTGGCGAAGAAATAGAAAAGCATAAATGCTGAAATTTGCCAGTGCATCATGCCAAATTGAAGTAACTTAACAACCTGAAATTTTATTCTTAGTCATTGAACTATTAATCCAAAAAAATTGTTACACTTTTTAGAGAATATGGTACGAATTTACCCTACAGAATTGGTATGTTCAGTACTATGACTAACTTTATTTTAAAGTGCATTATTTTCAGTATCTATGACAAAGGATGATGCATCTTCTATAAGCTGTTAATTTGTGTCCTCTGCCTTCTTCAACTAAGACTCCAAGGAAACAAACAAAAATGGGTGACCAAAATAGTTACTTCTAATGTTAGATGGCAAGGATTTTTTTGTATGTATATTTGTGATAGATAGATAGATAGGTAGATA
>WBNO01015031.1:9214-60422 GCA_013400575.1 Peucedramus taeniatus
AGAGATATCTCTGTCATCCACACTCCCTTTCCACCTTTAACCTCTTGCAATTGTAAATGTTCCTTAATGTGACACAGAGCAGTAGCTCCTGTTCCAAGTGCTTGGCATAATGACAGGACAGTTTTTCATGCTCTCTCTGGGCTCAAAGAATTTTTTCCCAGAAGGCAATTGCTTGAGGCGAATTCAGCATATTTAGGCAAGTGTCAACTGGAATAACTGTGTCCTCCCTCTCCCAGTTCATGGGATTCGGGTTAGGGAAGAAAAAGTATGGGCACACTTCATTGTATTTTATAGCAGATATAGTATCTTATACCACCTGAAAACCAGAAGTTTTACACATTTGATGCATTTTTATTCTCAGCTTTTCTGAGGATTTTGACAGTTACAGTGAAGTTTGAGATAAAATGAGGGCAAAGGCCCATGGGAGCTGGGAGTTAGGTCCATCACTTCTCTGACACACAGGTCTAGTTTGAAATTAAACCACAACGACTTGCCAGTGTTCAGAAAGGGAGGTCAGAGGAGCTCCAACTGAAATTACTTAGACTTATGTTTAGCAGTCATGGTAATCCTAACACTGTATAGATCCTTGTATAGTACCTGACCAAAAACCAAAAATTTCTGAAAGTCTTCTAGATAAGAGAGGACATGTGTCTATTGTTGCATTTTCTTTTTTTTTTTTTTTTTTTTCCTTTGTATTTTATTACTCTGTTACAAAATATTTGAAGTCCAACTTTGAGGGACAAGCACAGTGCCAGTAAAATGATCCCTATGATTCAATTTGATCCCACAGCAGAAAATTAGAGTAGAAAAAAATATTTCTTTTGTGGAAAAGTATCATTCATTTGCAGATATAAGAGAAAATTTCATCTTGCTTTCTCCCAGAAGAGCTTCCACATCTGTGACTGTTGCCGAGACCTCCACTCCTTAGGTCATGATCATCTCTTTTAGTGTTTCTGTTTGCAACAAGTTGTCTGTCAGTAGAATTTTTGCTACAAGTTGTCTGTCAAGAGAGTGAGAGAGAAAAGAGGAAATAGCTCTGCACTAGCTCTTCAGGTTACCAATTATAAAGGTCTCCCCTTCGCATTTTGGCCAATTATTTAGGAAATCTCCTTCTGAAATTAAAAAGTATCTTGGGACCAGCATATACCCTTAAAGTGAAATCATGCTGTTATTTTCCTCTGATACATGGCTGGAAAAAAGTCTGTATTTGGTTATTTTTCTAATACAACATGACAAGTCCCAGCAGGTCCCAGCTCAAAACTAGCATTTCCCCTCCACCCCATCCCATTTAACTGTAATGAAGCAATTGTCCAGACTAAGAGATGACGATGTGACACCTGTGAAAATACAAGATCATCAATACCATGATGTCACTGTAAATCTGCAGGAATTAAATAAACTTACGAAAATTGCAGTGTTTTTATTTCACACCATGTATTACCCACAAGGCAATCCAGAGAGTGTGGGTGTTGAGACAGTAAGAAGCTCAGCACCAAGCCCTGGAGAAAGCCAAAACCTCTGCTTGTAGGGCTGAGTCGTGTCTCATTGCTGTGACATCATATGGTCTCTGAAGCCCAGATTTCCATTAAGTTCAGTAGACTTTTTAAAGTGGTAGACCACTTTTTAATGTGGTCCCAAATGTATAGCCTAGAGCTTCATCTTATATATATGCTACATTTCCCCTCTGATTCAGAGATTTAGTCAACCAAGCTCTTAGGCCAAGAAAGTCATGACTCCAGAGCCGGGCCGTTTTCCTCCAGCCTTTGAATAATAGGCTCCAAACCCCAAATCAAAGGGTTTTTTTTTAGTCTGTGGGCTATTTTCTGCTCTGTAGAAATCACCTGGGAATGACACTTAAGCCTTCTCCTTCTGTGCTTCTGAAACCAAGGCTCTAAGCACTACAGCAGAAACTAGAGGCTTTCAGGGCTAGGATTTCAAAGGGCAAGAGCTGTGTTTGTGCACACAGTATTTGAATGCACACTTGTTGCATGCTTAATCCCCCTCACATGCAGGAGAAAAGGGGTGGATTTGCATTTGTAAGATAGCTGTGTCATGCCCCAGAGCTCATTTGGCCAAGGCTGCCATCTACCACTTTGTGTGAGCCTGTAGTTTGCATCTGTCCATTTTGCTGAGAGTGTTGGGTAATGTGTGGCTCCAAGAGGGATAAATTAGACTTTAATTTTTGACAGCTTGCCCTTGTGCCTTTTCTAGCCATCTGGGAGATTCCTACTCTGGTGCTGCCCCTGTGCTGGCTTCCACCAAGGTTTGGGTGCTTTCAGCTGTGTCTGGTGAGTCTTCATTTCTCTGTGCCCACATGCAGCCTGGAAGGTGGCTCAATCTTTCCTCCCTTCTGCTTCAAAGACCCAAGGCTTCTCCATGTCAGGAGAAAACCTGTCCTGATTACAAGGATGGAGTGCTTGATTTTCTGAAGGTATGGTTTGAATAAACTATGTTCTGCTTTGGGGCATTTTTCAGCATGAGATTCATGCATGTGCTTTCACTTCCATGTACTACTCTCTGTTGAATAGAAGAGCTCACAAAAGAAGCAATTACACAAGAGGAGGAAAGTGGGAAACAGTATGCTCAAATCATTGGCATTGCCTATCCTTTTTCATTTCAATTGACTTTGTGCCCTTTGTGGCTTCATACTGTATAGTTTTCATGTAAATCTTTCTACTTCATTCCCCACAGAAGTATCCACATTTTGGTTCCTAAGTCCCCTGCTCTTCTCTCAGCAGACAGGTTATGTGTCAGTCACAAAGTTTCTCATTCATTCTGCAGCCAGGGACCTCTGAGAAAAGATTCCCAAACCCTAAAAACCCTTTATAAATCGCATTAGCCCCCAGGGAGGGATGTCATAATAAGTGATGTCTGACTGTGGCAGATGTTTATCATGCATGGAGATCTGCATGGAAGCTTGGAGTTTACAAATATTCCTACTGTAATGCAATCACTCTTTTTCTTTTTCTGGGAGAAACAAGTATACTGTGCTTTGAGGGTAACTGATAGACTGTCAGATTTGTGGTCTTTAAAGGGTTAAAAAGACTAGAGCCAGTGTGAGAAAGCTCTTTTTTTAAAACATTTCTAACAAGCTGAACAAAATCCAGGCCTTGTTTAATGAGCACATATTTTATACAAATAAGCTCAAACGAGCTTACCCATCTCTAATTAAACTAGAAAGGAAGCATTTGTCCTAATTGGACTGCATAACTGAAGAATTAATTGTGTGGCTGCTTAGAATTGCAATCTTACGGCCCAATTCACAGAAAATACCTTCATGGTAGGACATACACAAGTTTTCTCCTGTCTTTAACTAACACATAAGCCCATGTGTGATATTGATGCTTTGGTTTTGTTTTTTAAAGAAAGAATGTTCACACAGACATACATGGGCCTTAGTGGAGGGTATGTACAGTATGTCAATATTCTAATTAGGCCACGAAAGAATAGCTCTCTGTCACTGTAATTAGGTACTCAGTTAATTCCAACAGTGAAAATGCTGTGCTAACTTATTTATGAATATCAAAAGGGTGACTATTACATTGACTTGGCTTCCAGAAGCAAAAAGCTGGACTGGGAGTTCATATTTCAGTACGGTCTGGCTCTGTGCATGACATTGCAAGAAGCTCAGGAGCTGTTGGAGTAACATCTGCCATATTTGGATTGTGCTTATTAAAACAGAGGAGTAACATTGATAAACACCTCCCTGTGAATCTTGCAAATCTCTCCAGCTCTGTTTACTAACTGGAGCAAGTTTCAACGACTGACCATGCTGTGTAGCCAGCTCTGCTGTGAGAGAGGAATGACATGCACCTAGCCCTGAGCACTGCCGGCAGGACTGTCAGCACAGATCCCGCTCCAAGATCTCTGGCGATGATACGCGAGACAGCCCCGCACAGCTGTCAGACACAAGCCAGGGCATGAGGCAGGTTGGCAGTCATAGGAACCTCACTTTAGCTCATAAACAAAATGCTTTCTATAGGGCTCCCATCTGAAACACTGCTTCTCTCTGGCCAAGCTCCTGTGATGTCACTCGTGTTCTAGACCAGTGTTTTCAAACTTGTGTAAGTAATTAGTAAGTAGGTGCATGACTATCCTTTGAACTTTGCTGTAAACAAGATGTTGAATTACTTCAAAAGGCCATGAAATTCCCTATTGAGAAACAGTAGCTGTGAGAACACCAGCCTTAATATTTTGTATGCTCTAGCACTAGTGACAATATAGGCCTAGTGTCAATTTTTTCTTAGCAGGGAGTGACTGTGTAGGTGAAGACTTGAAGATTTGGCTAAATATGAATGTGAACAATGGAGGAAAAACCATAAAGCATTGAGTGATAAGTTTTTCAGATTCTTCCTGATTGTTCTGCCTGCAAGAAGAGTGCTGTTATTCTGCAGCATTGGCAATAAATATGTGTTATATTAACTGCTCAGCTTTTGATTCTATTTGATCTTTCAATGCATAGGAAGTTTATTTGTTAGACTCATTTCTTCTTCCTGTATCAGGTTTTCATTTAAAAGTTCCAAAAGGGCCTATCTGTCTTTTCCTTATTTAGAATTTTTTATTGTTTGAGTCATGCCTGCTTTCATTTATTTTCCAAGATGTACATAAAGTGGACAGAAAACCAGAGGATCTTCCTAAATTAGACACAGTAACTAGAAATGCAGACCTGAATATTATGCAAGACAAAATTAGAGACCTTCAAAAAAGCACATCTGTATCATGTAGACACTGCTGCAAATCTTGGTGGGCCAAATTTAGCCAGGAAATGCATAGAAACTGGTTGAATTTTTTCCTTGTGGCTCCAGAGCAAACCCTCACACTCAATCTAGAGTTGCGCCAGATATATCAACAGTATGTGTGCACTTTTCCACATGTCCTAAATTAAAGCAAAGGAACATGAACTACAGAGACCAGAAAAAAATGTGTAAATGTACTCCTTATGGACAAAGTTCTGCTTTTAGCACCATAGGGTGCCACTTCTAAACCACTGACACCCAAACTTTCTGCACTTCTGGGTCCATGCTGAGAAAAGGTCTGGGTCTACAGCAGCAGCCCATCTTGTGGTCAGGTTTCCCTAAATGAGACCCAATTTCTAGCATGTGCCACCAAGAATGTCTGCCAGGATGCCAGAGGTAGCAGCCTGTACACTCCTCACTTGAAGGGAGCCTTTATAATGAATCTCCAATTAGTGTATGAAACAACAGTCATTCTTTGGATTCCCAAGGTTCAACCACCTCAGCTAAGATTAACGTGAGTCACTGTTAACCTACACTTCTGTTGGCACTTCGGAGACAGAAAGAGAACAGACTTTGACCCTCTTTGCTTCTATATGGGTCAGTCATAATGACTCACGTCCAGGATTTTAAGTAGGCACATGAAGTGAATGATTGCACTTTCTTGTTGCAGGTAAAGCAGCACAGAATACCACATCTACTTTCTAGGATGTTTTACTTAAATAAAATTGTGAAGCAGTTGAGTAAAAATGTTTACTCCTAGGATGTGTGGACAGTACTGTCAAGGGGCTGTGTGGATTAAAGCGTTGTTTTTAATCTGTACAACTGCCAGTGGTATGTGGCCACAATAATGAAAAAAGAAGTCCTCATGCAAAATAACAGCTGAAATACAAGCTTTTCTATCATGCATAAAAGAGTTCAATGGTTCCAGTCCAGTCAGTGACTTAAATGAAGAGTGCAATTCTCTGTGTGGTGTTCTGTGGGAAATAGGTTGCACTGCCAAAAGCTTTGACACATAATTTGGCGCAGTTGGCCAGTCTGCTGCAGTGAGACTGGAGCAGTCCAGAGACCAGATTGACTCGCAGTGATAGGGAAAACAATTGCTCTCTTGAGAAAAGTCTGGTCTTTGCTTGACAGCTTGGTTTTGTTATCTTAATCATGTTACTACAGGAAATAATACTTCACCAGGTTTAGGAAATAGATGTAAAAATGTCTGGTTTTATCCATGGCAAAGAGTCGTTGCAATACTAGGTACTAGGTAAAGGGCTACTTCTTAGCCATCCCCTTTATGAATACAGCATCCTCAGGCAACCATTACTGTTTTTAATTTAGCCTCTTCAAATTATTGTGTAGCATTACTCACTGCTTTCCCAACACAGTCTGTGTATCTTGGCCTGGAGTCCATCTATCTCACCACAGGAATGAAGAGTTAAAATCTGCCATCACTCAGACTGGTGTAAATGCTGAGAAAGTACTTGAGGCCAGTGGAGTCATACTGGATTTATGTAGATGTAAGTGACAGCAGAATTATTACTAAGTGTCTGTTTAATACCAGCAAAATTCTATGATGCTTTAAGATCCAGTCTCTAGTTCTCAGTTCTTTGCATTGGACAAGTTAAAACGATATCTGACTCATTCTTAAACAGCAGGGTATAATTTATTACAATCCAATTACAAAAGCGTCACAAGAGAAAGGAATCAATTAGTTAGATTGGGAAGGCATAAAGAGCCACTGATAAGATGCATGAAGCCAAAAAGGAAAAGAAAAAAACCTCCCAGGGTCAAATGCAGGAAGATCTTGCTTCTCCATGGAACTTTCTTTTTCAGTTGACAAATATTCATAAATTTGGCAGAGCAGAAGGAGCACCTGCCTCTCTGGGTCTTGGGACAGAGGTAGTGTGTGCCAACTGTCTAAGGCTGCCTGAAGGTAAAGCAGGCCCAGACTTTTGAAGTGGTATATTGACACTGATTTATGTCTGGTATGACAGACATGACAGTGAAGACAGATTCCTTGTCAAAAGGAGGTTCCTATGGAACAACATGTTCTGTGTAACCCTCTCCTGGAAGAGAGCTTGGGGATACAGTGTGTGCAATCAAAACAGAGCTGCAGGCAACACATGTAATCAGTGAAGGCATGTTGAGCACAGGCCAATCTCAGGAAAGCTGTAGGTGATATTTTTGCTGCATATAAATGAGGTCTGCCAGTGATAACTTGTGTCTTGAACCAATTTCCTGTTCAGAAATGTATGCCCATAAATTGTTCAGAAATCATAAATTGTTCCTGAAACAGCACCTTCCTTCTCATGAAGAACCACTTAAAATTATGGCTATGCGGACACAAACCCCCCAATCTCTTCTCACATTTTGTGCTCCTCTGTTGCAATGAGAATGTGAGTTCACTGTGCAAGATTTTCTGTAGCCAATGTAAATCATCCAAGCTGTGCTGAAACCACAGCTGCGCTGTGCTTTTCTCACACCAATGAAGCATTGCTTGTGTTTTTCTAGAAGAACAGAGCTCCTCAGTTTGCTGCTGCAGCTGGCACATAAGCCTGAAAATGGAGAAGCATCTCATTGTGTGCATCCCCTCATCCAGACACTCCTTGAAAAGGTGACTTAAGAAAAGATTCTGAGGTGCATCAGAAAGCTTCTATGCTGACAAACACTGTAAATGCTTTTTCCCATCCTTTGCATCTGCTTGTTTTTCTCTTACTCGTGTGAATCTGTGCAGTATTTCCAAACATCCAAACACACTGCAGCTCTAAGTAACAAAGTCTCCAATTGTTCAGCTTAGTGGCATGAGACCATTGCTCAGTAAGCTGTGATGGAGTTTTCAGGAAAGACATCTCTCAATAATATGCCAACAGGGCAGTCTCTTTTCTGTAGGGTCTAATTTGAAAGTCTTTGGCTTGCTGATATCCTAGACACAGAAAACCTTCATAACAAAGCTTGTTCTTGGTTAGAATTTCATACAGTACTATTGGAAAGAGGTATAACACAAACTGGAAAAGAACAAAATTCAAAGGAAATCAGGTGCAATCAGATGACTCAACAAAAGAAAGAAAACATTAGTGAAATTTATGTTCAGCTTCTTACCAAGACCGAGTTTAAAATTACTTTCAACTTTCAAGTAATATCTTTCATAAACCTCGCTGTTAAACACCTTTAAGTTCTTTAAAATATCTTCTCAGGTGTAGCCAAAAAATTAAAGCTATTCTTTTTAGGCTGGTTTCCTGTGAGTGTGTTGTTCAGACAATCACAATTTTTGAGTGAGCATAAATACACATTTAGAAATTATGGAATTAGTCAGGGAGGCAGAATTTATTAGTGCCCCAAGGTGAGGAACCTTTCAGAGCTGCTTCTTGGAAGCTCATCTTCAGGTCACAAAGTCAGAAGAAAGTCCCCCATGATAATTTTTTTTTTGCTTTCTAAAATCAAAACTAGAAGCACTAATTTTATTTTGAGTAAGCTGCATGTGAACCAAAACCACACAAAAATGAAATATAGCCTTCATTCTTCCAGGGTTACCTTCTAACTTATGTTTCTATCCTATGGTACACAAGAAGAAAGTCAACATCTGAGTCCTCTCTTTAGGGGCCTACTTGTCATCTCCCATTCTCCAGCTATGTCAGTGGAATTGGGTAGTGGTATAACAGTAAAATATACTTCAGCAGACTCTGGTATATGAGACAAAATGAATACTATGTTCATGATCAAATTCTGAATTTTTTAGTATCTCTACTTTTAACATAATTTATGTGCTCATGATTGACGTAATATAATGTGAACTGGAAACTAGCAGCAAACACACCAACTTCTGGGGCTTCTTGTTTCTCTAGAAAAACTATAAAAATGATACAACAACAAGATCATGGTGCAAGATACAAAAGTAACATATGGCTATGAGAAATCAAAGATGATAATGAGATATGACAATGTCCAACACTTCTGCAACTGATACAGAGATTATAAGGACTGGGTTTCCATTTTCGTGTTGCCTTTGGGAGTAGAAAATCTAGACTACTTGAACTTTCATCCCAGAGAGAAGGTCATGAAATCAGATGGTTTCAGGTCAGTTTTCTGGTCCCATAAACTTGCCAAAGGGAAAAGACTTCTTCAGAGTGTCTCATAATTACTGTCCCAAAATCCTTTGCAGAAAGGGCTACAAGTCATAGAATCCCCTGCAGTGAATAAAGATGTATAAAATGCAAATTCTCTCTAACACTGACATTGTCACTACTCTGTAGTAGTAATTACATCATTAAAAGTAATTGCAGATTGATGGAGCATTACTTATTTAGCAGAGAAAGAATCTCTGCTAAGATACCTGTTAAGATACAAGTATTGCCTTGTATCATCCAAAGAATCCTTTTTCCAAATGTTTCTACACTTACCTTGCTCTGAAACTTAGTGCTATGCATGTAGGACTCTCCATAGAAATGCTCTAATTTATATTCAAACTAACAAAAAAATTCTGTAATTAGTTACAAGAGGAAAAAAATGCCTTTATACAATGTTGCTGGATTTTTTAAGACCCTAACAGAGAGGAATAAATTTCACTCTTTTCTATCTGTTTAGACAACATTTCTCTTGTATCCATTGTTACATCAAGAATCAAGCATGATAATAAAAGTCAAATTGAGATATTGATTTTACTTCATTTAATTTTCAGCAGGATAGTATCTTTTCATTCTCGCTCTCTTTTCTGTACTCTCCACCACATCACCCTGAAATCACCTTTCCCTTCTCCTGTTCCTTCTTATGCTACTCTTTCATGTTCTTTCCTTCATCAATATCCTTCTCTCCTTCTTTTCTTTTAGGAATTTTTTTTTTCATGGTACTTTTGGACTTTCTCTTTTGGTCTTTTCTTGTTCTGTTACGTACCTTAATTTGTTAACTTACACTTTGTAAAAAACTGCCACCTGAGTAGGTAAATGAGTGCGTCTTTGGCTCCAGCCTCTGTCTCCTAGGCATGGGAGGGAGAGCTGGAGTGATGAGACAGCTGCCATGGGGTCATGCCATACGGCTGGTATGGCTTCCTTTGCCATCCTGAGAAATAAAACCCAAACAGAGAAGGACCTTGAGCAGATATGTCTCATTCTGCCACAACGATTTTGGAAAAGAGCCCTTCATTGACAAAGTTCCTGGAGAAGTTACTCAAGAATGACTCCTGCCTTTGGTTGGCTGTTTTCCCTTTTATATTTTGTGAAGCTCATGGCTAGAAGTAGCAACACCAGAAATGCCAGCTCATCTCCCCATTTTTCTCCTGAGGCTTTCCTGTGCTTTTGCCAGAACCTGACTCATTAATGATCCATTTGATAGGCAGCCCTAAAGCCAGAATCCCATGGAAATGCCACATATCTGATTGGCTGTCCTGCTCACTTGTATAAGGAGATCTTTAACAGTAACACTTTCCATTCCAAGGCAGTCACTGCTTACCCTTAAAAATTTGACTAAAGAGGCCAGATATGGACCACCTTATTTTACCAAGTAAATGGTCTAAAATGAATGGAGCTACTGGTCTGCTGACAGATGTGAATGAGGATGAGACTTGCCCCTCTTTCAGCCTAACACTCCATGAATGCTTATTACAGCAACATTCTGGTAGGAGTACAGTTCACAAGCCCGCTCGTCCGCCTCAGACAATGCTCAGTTACCATTGCTTGAGAGAGTAAGGACCAGGCAAGCCGCTGCTGGTCAGGCTGAATGGTGCAGCAGGTCAGTTCTGAATATGGTGCTTGTACTCAAACAAAGGCATAAAATTAGGACACAGTGAGAATAGCAATCTCTACCTACCCTGTGACAATTTCATTGCAGTGCTGGCTGTCAATGTCCTAGTAATTCCACAGAATGGAGCTGGTTCACCAAGACTTCAGCCACAAAAGCTAAGATCATTCTGTGTAACCCCCACATCAGGTTAGCTGTGTGCCTCTGTGGAGACACAAACCCTCAGTGAAAATGGAACAGTAATGCCCATATTTCAACAAATTTCAATTTAGATGTTGACAATGTAATTGTTCTCAAAAATATATCCATAAATATTGCGACATGAAACAAAGCCCTGATCTTCTGATGCTTAGTGAATAAATGGGGCCAAATGTACTTTTCAAACAAATGACTCTTCAGATTTTTTTTAATCTACTGTCCTCAGTAAGCCTACAAAAGTATGACTGAAAACAAAACTGTCACTCAAACGCTGGTCTGTAGTAAAATTCTAGTTAGCATGCACCTCTGTTGAAAATGCATGTCCTGGTTGATTATTTTCTCCAGTATATCTGATTTTAGAAATACTTTACCTTTTGATTCTTTTACAGGTCAAGCATCCATGTGATTCTTTTTGAAACCCCTGGGTAATACTAATTAATCAAAGCTTTTGTAAAGCTGAAGCTTTACAGGAAGACACCAACATTAGCATCCTTCATCTTTGTTCAGAAATCCTGTTAATACTATCTCCATCTACAAAATTATTCAAGATGGTAGATCATGGAATACCCCAGGTAATGACAGATAATATAAAATTGGAAGAAACACACTGCAAGTTCTTTTTCTCTCTGGTCTTTGAAGTGCTTTGGAGCACATCTGAAGTAACTAAATGAACCTGTTGTTTCCTAAAAAGTTTTAAAGATTTTTGGGTATTGCTATTTCATCTAGAGAGACTACTACCTATGTCACAGGTCTGATGAATCCTACCAGCATAAGGTTACTTATAAAGGCTGAAGGACTATTTCTATTGGTGGTAGTAATTTGCTTCACTTTTTCTGCCATTAAATTTGCTTGAAAAGACAATAGAGTGAATGAACTTCTGGTAGTTTATCTAGTGGTATGTCATTGTATACCCTGTCAGAGACAAAAAGGAATGAATGGGAGGAATTTCTGATGCTGCGTACTTTCAGACAACCAATAAATCAGTCAATTAACTAGTTGTATCTGGGGTAATTTCTCTAGAAGGTTTAGTGGCCAAAGTTTATAATAATCATCTAATAGAAGGAACAAAACCAAGCAGAATGGTTATGTTGTAACTCACAAAAAGCACAGATCTGAGTCGTCATATACATGTATCTGCAAGTGCATTTGGAGCTCTTTTCCATTTTGAAACATGTTTATAATACAAAATATACATTTTGAACAATGTCAATGCTAATGCCTTGTTAAAGTTTGTTTCTGGCATTGAGGCTGACTACTAGCAGCCAGTAGGAGCAATGAGTAATACTGGCTTCTCTTATTCTGAATTGCAGTGGAATTAGGTGGTTGCTGTGGGTTTCTGCTAGTGAGGAGGTCTCCATGAGGTTACTTCCACATGTAGGTATCCTTAGAGATCTGTTATCATTTAGGTACACCTTAGCAACATCCAGGACAGTGGGAGAGGGTGCTGCTTGGCTGGTTTTACCCTCATTTTGTTTGACATCCAAAGCAAAACTGAGGATCAACACTGTTTCAGTTCCAGAGAGACATGTATATTGCAAATGTATATTGAAAAGTGTATTGAAACACTCCTGACAGAACCATATGGAATAAAGAATGTAACTAGATTCATTCACCACAATCACAATGTTTCAATCATGAGGTGTGACAAAAATAATTCTTCTTAGCCCCTGACAAACCCTGCACAGAGAACATTTGTATCTTCAAGGAAAGAAGTTAAAAAATGTCTTTCTTTATGCATAGTTTTCCTCATTTGGGCACTATACCTACCTCCTCAGAAGAAAGAAGATAATGGCTTAAGCTCATCTACTAGTAGGTCAAAGCCAAAAGGATCAAATAGCCTAGTCTGACCTCCTATGAAATAGATGTCACTGAAAGGCAGACAGGACCTATACACTACAGTTTCCTTCTCTCCCTCTCAGACTAGCCTAGACACTGTGATAAACTTCATTGTTAAAATGATGTGGATGAGTTGCTACAACTGAAATTGTACTAAAAATTAAATATTTGTAGATATATAATAAGAAAATAATCCACTTCCACGTCAGAAGGGAATGGGGATGCAGTCATTGACAATGAGATTAATAAAAACCACCTTGTTGCATAACTGTTTAAATTCTAGTGACATTGTCAGAGAAGGTGCTCTGCCTTCCAGGTCTATAGCACCTCTGTACCTGGGGAGTCAAGGCACAGAGGTGCCTTCCCAATTTCTGCAGATTCCGCAGACTGACAATGTAAACTCAGACCAGTATATTCAGTCAGTATCTTACAGGAAAAAGCAGGAGTTCAAATGTCTAATGGCTGAAGATAGCGACTTCTCAACAAAGGCTTATACCAACATAATAATGAATTAATCAGTGTTTCTACAGCTCATCTTCCCTCACAAATTATGGATCTTTCATGCTTATCCCTCATTTGCTTGGCTTTGGCCATCCTTAACTGCAATTGTATCCTGTGAGTACGTAGCCTCCTGTTTTTCCCTCATAGTTTGTTTCCAAGGTAGCAAAAATGCCTCCTTCTTCATTTTTGACTAAAAGTGTTTCTACTTGAGTTCCAGGTGCCCCCAGTGTTTCTGCTGTTCATAGCTGCAACTTTGATTTAGCAATAATGATAAGCCACAGGCTTTCTGCTTTCTTAGATCCTGTACTGGTTAGGTTGTAATGTTTAGGATAGGGAAAAGGTGCCGACCAGCTCCACAGACTGCAATTAATTTGAGTGCTTGGAAGGGTTGTGAAGAACTGTGTGGCTCTTTCAGGCTCAGCAGATTCTGGAGCAAGAAGGACCTCAGGGATTTATCAATGAATCTAGAGTAGTTCATCGTTCCTCGGTTAATAACATCTAAAATAAAATATCAGTTATCATCATTGTATTTATACAGTTACACAAGTTAATACAATCTGATTAGAAACATCTCTGAAGAAACCACATGTTTTACCTTTTTAAATTGTTACAGTGAAACAACTTCTCAAAGCGCCTATCTGGGGAGAAAAAAAAAATTTAAAAAAAGCTAACCCTCAAATTAAATCAGTGGTTCAGATTTTCATCTTGCTCCCCTGTGTGATTTGGGGAAGCAGGGAAGAGGGAGAAAAGTCTTCTCGCTTTTTTTCCCATATATTAAACTCTAATATTTCTAGCTACAAGAGGGACTAAATAAAAACCAGGCACATATTATCTGTGGTTTTTAACATTAGATCAGCTGAAAACTGTCCTCCTTTACTAGGAAGTGCCTGTATTTGCCAACAATTCTTTGTGTCTGACTCATTTCCTTATTAACTCTCTCCCCTCCTCTGTTTTCCCTTAAGGGGTTGACTTTCCCCCACCTCAAATAAAAATAATTTCTTTGGCGTATGAAGGTCAAGGACAGATTTCCTAATGTCTGCCTGCTTGCATGCCTATCTCCCTCTCCCTCTCTCTCCTTCTATCTGTCTAGTCCTCTAAGACATCTATCCTTGTAGGTTCCTGGAGCACATAAGAGAGGCTTTGCTCCATATTAATGCACTTTTTTTTTTTTAACAGAGGATGAACCCAGATGTACCACTTAAGATTTCTACATTTAGTGATGTGACGAGGAAGTCTACCTGTGCTCTGCAAACCTGACTCATAAAGAAGTGACATAAAGAAGTGCACGTATCAGCAGGAAAGAATTAAAACCTCTCTCAGCTTAAATTTTGAGCATCAAAGCACTCTTCCTCCTTTGTGAATAGTTCAAGGGTGCAAAAGAGGCTTTAATGGACTAGTCTCTCACAGCTCCAACAATACACTATGACCAAGAGAAAGGTAGCATATCTATTTCTCTATATATTGATGGTGCCCAAATTTTGGAGGATGCTCTTTGTGCATAAAGTGGGTACTGAAAGGATTTAACACTACTCTTCTAATGTCTCTTTTTGCACAGGAGACAACTACATAGCATACATAGTACTATATGGTATACAGAAGGTAGAGCACAGAAGAAAAACAGCTGCAATATAGATAGTCTAGGCAAGCATGCTTTCAGTCTTACGTTTTTATGATTTAATCAGGAAGGGAGCAAAGGCTGGAACACAAAATCTGCACCCTTACTGCTAGCTAAAGTAATAGATGCCAAGGCAATTAGTCAATCCAGACAAGGGAAAAGCCAAGAGCAGTGCTTTTTAAGCAAGCAAGAAACCTTCAACTTCTTCAAATCCCATTACTCAGGAGCGGCTTTTTGTTTCCATTCAGAGAGAATATTCACTCTCTCCATTTATGTTTTCATTTACTAAATGATCTACAGCTAAGCTGTGCTTTCTGCAACTTTCAGACTGCTTTTTTTCTGGCACTGTGTATCATGTCAGAGGTAAGTATTGTATGTAAGTTGGTTGATCAGACTAGGATTGAAAGCAACACAGTTGTAATGCAGAAGAGTGATCAGGGAAGAACTCTGGAAATGCTTTATCCTATAGAAGACCTCTAAGCTAAGAGCAAATTTTATCTTTTATAATCATGGCTTAAGTAGAAGAAAAAGCTCTGACCTGAGTAGTCCTTAGATGCAGTAATGGAGCCTGGCCTTCAGGGAGCACTAAGCCTTCTTCCTGACAGTCAGATGACCTTTCACTGCTTCAAACTGAGAATTAAAAATGGAAACATTGACCATCTTTAGTCAGAATTTAACTCCTGATGTGCAGGGTGGCAGCCTAAAGAGACACTTTCTCCAAACTCCAGCCCTGCTGGTGCCTTGAGAGGCTGACCTGGAACAGAGACTAGACAGAGCTAAAAGAATAAAGTAGGTATTTATTAAAAGGCCCCAATGGATGCACCTTGGGCAGCACAAGAGCCTGGCCAGAGCTACACCCAAGATGGACCCAAAATGGTCACAAAATGGTCAACTGGTCACGAGGTCTCACACTTCTATAAGTTTTGGTCCGTTTACATATTGAGGTTAATTGTCCAATTACAGCTTCAGATTATGAAGTTTCATCCTCTTTGTTTTTCTCTCTTCAATTCACCACTGTTTATGCTCTTGGGCCTGAAACTAGTATCAATTGTCCTTGGTCCTGGGCTAGAAAAGCAATCATTTTGTCTACCTACTCTTAGCTTACTCAGAGCTTACCAACACTTAATATGATGCTCAGAACTACACACTAAAGCAGCACAGAATCTGAAAAGTAAAAAAGCTATAACTTAAGGCAAATCGTTGCAAATACTACTGTCCAGGATAGTTAGGGAACCAGTTGAAATGCTATGTAAACTTCACAGCATTTGTAGAAAAAGATACCGAAATTATAGACTGTAAGTCTTCTCATAACAATGTCAAATCTAAGAGTAATGCTTATTCATTTGGGAATTGTAAACATGACTACTATCAAAACATACTTCCTGCCAGTACTAAGCTGTGCACAGTTTTATTTATTACTCCTAGAGGGTTATTCACGCCATCAAATTTGGACATCTCACTTAGGTATGATTCAGAGGATCAACACTACATTCCTTAAAGTCAACAGAGAGAGATGTAGGCACTTCTCAGGCACAGGGTAATTCTGTGTAATTAGGTCAGATGCCTAATACTACATAAAGTATATGGTCTGTGTGCTTCCTGCAAAGGACTTGCTGGTTTTGCCAATTCTATGATTGCTGCCCTGGATGGGATCCCCTTGGGTTGGCAAATATTTCCATTTCTGCTTTTCCTGCCACCACAGACTCAGCCCGTCAAACCCATCCTTCCATTTTTGCTTCTTACTGCTGCAGCCACTGTGTACTTTGCTCTCTTCCCATGGAAGTCATGAACCTCCATGTAAAAGTGAGGGCTGTGGGGAGGGTGGTAGTGGTGGGGATGGCACAGGGAGGAACGGGCATCAGCATTAAATACTGGGATTAGCTCAGTTGGTTAGACCACGGTGCTAATAACACCATGGTTGTGCATTCACCCCCATATGGACCATTCACTTAAGAACTGGACTTGATGATCCTTGTGGGTTCCTCAGAATATTCTGTGATTAAGGATGCAGACAGGTGTGATGAATGTTGTGGGTACAAAGTGCAGCTGCTCTTAGTACATCCTTCAGTCTCCCTGACCAACAGCCTTGGCTTTCCCTGACAGCTGCTCTGCTGTAGCTGCCAGTTTTGAGATTTTTTTTAACTGTTGATAAACTCTGCAGTAAAAGTTAGAGGAGAAATATATCTAGTTAAGGTCTGATGTGTTCAACATATTAGCTGAATCAAACAACTCTGTAGCATGAAAGTACGCTGCAGGCACAACCTCTCTATGTATTTTGAACATTTTGATAACCCTGGTAGCACAAACTCACGAAAAGTTTGCTCCTCCATAGAAAGTTTAGAAAATAATGGCAAAGACGACTTTTGATGTCAAGAAAATCAACATCTCCACAGATCAACTGTGATTACTTATCTTTATACAGACTGAAGAAATAAGGTGAAGAAAGAGATTGTGAAATAGACTATGTTTGGCTTGCTCAGAATGCTCTAGGTCTGATGCGCAGAGAAGAAGTTGAGAGCACCTGAAAGTGCACAAATGCTTAATTGTATAATTACAAAAGCTTAAGCTGTCTGGCTACTGGAGGAACTCCAACTCTGAGAGGATGGGAAAATTTTACCCTACGTATTGTAGACTTCTATTGTTTCAAAATTGTTAATATAGCTCCAGCAAAAGATATTGCCTGAGGCATGATCAATTTTAAATGCTGTATTTGCATTCACTATGTTTTAAAATAACAGTCTGGGTAAATTAGTCCCATTTGGACAACATCTGCTCTTTTTCAGCTCCTTGGATTCTGCTGTATCAGAAATGAATGTGAATGGAAGATTTTTAAGTTGCTTAAAAAAACTCAAAACCCAACATTTTATCCCACTTTAAATAAGATATATGATAATGCTTTGCAAGTGTAATTTTAGATGACAAAGGTTTAGAGGGTTTTCTTTTCTTGTGACTATTGCACCATGTGGTCTGGATGAAAAACTGGCTTTCGTTACCAATAGTGTTAAACAGGAAAACAAAACTCCACATGGCTCAGTGCTTGAAAATTATTTAGTCATGGCCCACAATAAAATTTTACAATTCAATACAGTATATTTTCTTAAGCTGAACTCACTTTCATTAAAGCAGTGGTAAAGAAGCATCACTGGAAGGAGTTTATGGGCATGGTGGGCCAAATGGCCCCACTAAGGTCAGGGCAGAGGTTGCCATGAGTGGCAGCACTGCCCTAGGAGCTCTGGGAGCTGGTGGAGTCCCAAAGCTCTTAAGTACTGACACATTCCCAGTACATCACACTGGGACATGGGAATGTGGTGGTGGTGGTGGTGGTGAGGGCTGCATGGTCCTGGAAAGACAAAGCAGTCACAGAGAAATAGCTTGTGGCCCTCAGGAGGCAGGGGAAGGGCCTCCTTCTGTCATTTAGCTGTCTCACCCTCTGTTTCTTTGTTTTTAAGTATGACTAAACCTCCCCTTGCCTGCACAGCTCAGTTCTACTGCTTTCATCTCCTCACTGTCTTGCAGGGCAGAGCAGCACCTCTGCCCCTCCAGAATGTCATGGACATGGATACAAGTTGGGCTTTTCCCTTGGAAACTAGTGTTTTCAAAAGGGTTAGATACAGCAGAGTCAAAGGCTTGGTGAACTCAAGTCACAAATATCTCTGCAGAAATGAATGCCTGAGTTCCTCACTTCTTGGTTTTTTCCTTCATGGTTCAGCAAATTCAGCACCAAGTATCAGCAATTGTGGTAACAGCTCTGGGACCTATCTTCTTGGCTTGAACTGAAGAAAATTCAGTGAAAGTTCAGACAAGCACAGACCAGATGCCATGATTTGAACATTAAGAAATTTTGCAACCTTATTTGAAACAAAGAGTTCAGATTAAATGAAATATAAGAATAAAGGATCTTTCCTCATCTTCAAGATCAGTCTTGAAGTCTTTTGCACTCTCTCCCTGCGCATAGTTGCTTATTGTGTCATCGTCTTGGCAAAAGTTAAACATGAAACCAGGATCATTTAGAGCAGAAGAAAGTTCTGCTTTTACATCCACAGACATGGAGTTCATCTTGCAGAGGACTTGGACACATACCACATTGTGCATGTGTGTGCAGAGAACAGAGTGCCAGAAAAGGAAATAAAAATCACCAAGTAGTGCTGGGAGAGTATTTTTGCTCACAGAACTGATAATTCTAGATGATAGTCATTTTGGCTTTCCCTTCAAAGTCTCCAGCAACAGAAAATTGAAATGAAAACAGGAAAGACAAAGGAAGATGAAAGAGAGAAATATTAATGATAGATTGAAAAATGATACACATGAAACAATTTAATCTACGACTGAAGACAAAATGATTGCCAAATAGTATTTTAGTCAATCAATATGTCTCCCTGTCTTTTATACAAAGGCCAGTGATTAAAGTAACTCAGTCCTACTTAGATGCAGTAAATTTTCTCTTTCAGAGGAGATTAATAACTCCAGGACATTTATTTCCTGAAGATTCTAGTGCTTTTGCATGAATCTTAATTTCCACTACGAAAACAAAGACACAAAAAAGAATCTAAATCTTATTTACAGAGGGGAACATTGGATCATGTGCATGAAGGTTTCAAAGCCCTGAACATGCAGATTTGTAAGGGACCATAAAGATTAAACCAACCCCCATTCCAATCCCCCTGCCCTGGACAGGGATGTCACTCACTAGATCAAATTGCTCAGGGTTTCATGCAGCCTAGCCTTGAACATTTCTAGAGATGAGGCATCCATAACCTCTCTGGACAACCTGTTCCAGTGCTTCACCAGTCTGGTGTTTCCCAGCTTGATCCACTGAAATTTGCACAATAATAGAAATCGTTCTCTCTCCTTTCAGCACAAAGCTTGACACAGCCATAGGTATGGTAGATCCATAGTTTGCTGCCTTAAGACTAGTGATTGTAGATTGGCATTTGGACTCTTGAACAAACTGTGAGGCCAAAAAGAGCTTTTTTTTTTTTTTTAATTCTTGATAACATAGAAATGAAATTAACACAAATGCTGCCAGCAGCAAACACTTAAGCCTCTGTGTACAAATACTGGGAAGGTAGGTAAAATATTTTTGAATTGTCAGGTTGTTTAAATTTCTAAAAGCAGTAATTTGGAAAATAGAAAATATATTAATATAAGTCAGCTATTCCATAATATGTGCCAAAAGCCTTTTTAAATATAAAGCTGAAACAGTTTTTCTTTAATCTCATTAGTTTTCTCTCTTCTTTACTCTTTCCTTCCTTTGCTTTCTTCTGAAAATTGCAGAATTATCACCTGTTGTCATCTCCATGTATGTTCATACTTGTTTGAATTTGAGTCAAACATTAGTCTGTAATTTAATTGAAGGCTATAAGGTTTATGTTGGGCTGAGCGCTAAGCAGCTGCATGTTGTGCCTGTGGCCTTGAATCAGAAAAAAAAGAAAGGGGGCAGCATTTCAAATGAATGTGAAGCCTTTTTTTGTGAAATAAATTTGAAGTTGAAGGAGAAAGTTAGTGCTCTTCACCTTTATAAAACCCTGTGTTATATATGGGAGGGCTTTGTCCACCTTGGTTTCTCTCTACAAACTAGTTACTGAAAAGTGCTGAATTTTCAGCCACTGAGGAACCAACATACACTGTTTACAGAAAGTCAGGAAGCCAGTGTGTTAAAGAAACTTCCACAATTAGTTATTCATAGACTCCAAATCATGCATTTGATGAACTAGAAGTATAATACTGATCACCATGCAAGTATATTATCCATCTTGTCTTTTAATACCATCAAGGCAAAGTGCCGTAACAATCATTTAACCCACCTTATAGTACAAAATCTCTGTTTGCATTCTTTATTGCTACACTTAATAAAATAGAATTGTTTACTGGATGAGTAACTGAATATACCTGATCGTGTTGCTGCGGCAAATACAGATAGATTAAAAAAGTCTTATATTTTAGTATTTCAGTTCCTCATTAATTCAGGTTGCAGAATGCAAAATCCTACTAGATTTTTGCTTTGAGTTGTGTTTAGGTTCTTAGTTGTAAAGAGCAGTAAAATTGTTCTTCCAAAAGAGAGTGGGATGATTGTACCTCTATGAAGGAATGGAAGACTTCTCACTGAAAATTCAGTCTTTCAATGAACTGTCATAAGAGTATAGCTACTCTACCATGGGTGCTGCTCCCATGGCCCTTTCAGTTCTCAGCAGAAGCACCCTAAGAAAGCTTTCCAGAACAGTGCTCAAATAGAATATCAATATTTGGAAATCTTCCTTGGCTGCTCCAAAACCACCATTAGCAGAGGTCATTGCCCAGGTACGTGCCCAGACAGATGAAGCAGCTTGGAAATGAATGGCAGCCACTGGAAATTAACTGCCAAGAGCATGGTAAACAAGAAGCTAGGATTTCAGTGTCAGCAATGATCAATCCTGCATACAGAGGGTTCATGTTCCAAAGATTGGTGGTATCATAAAACATTAACTATGGAAATATGTGCTTACCCAAAATGTGCCAGTTTTCAAGTGGCAGACACCCAACAGTAGATTTAAATAAATATGTTTATACCTTCAATGTACTAGTACAATTATTTTATTACTTGGCAAATTACGGAAACAATTGTGTTTGCTTATTTTGTTTATACAACGAATTCCTAATTGCAAACTATTACTGATGTATTTTCAGAATAATTGGCTTTCTCACTGAATGAAAAGGCAAGTAAAATACTTTGCTTAGAGAAAGTTGGAAACTGCTTTCTTTCTTCTGCCTTGGGAATTACAGATGTTTCAGTGTTCATCGTGCTTCATTTACAGACATTGGCCTTTAACATATGAATTATTTTAGCCCAAGGACTAAAAAATAAAAAGCACACATGCTTCTTGCCAATGTCAGTGCATCCTTGGTTTTGGGGAACGGCCTTGTTTTACAGGAGAAAAAAAAAATTAGGAATATGCTGGTACCAGTTAGGAACATATTAGTACAACACTAATTATAAACTGGAATGTGCCAGAATTAAGTGAGTTATGATCTGGCGAGGACCTGCAAACTATAGTCAGATACTTAATAAAGTTTAGACATGCAGCTGTGAATACTTCTGGATCCTTGCCACCTTTTATTAGAGTGGCGCCCAGCAACGCTGCTGTAGTTAAAGGTCTGTCAGCATTTCCATTATAAAACCCCATTTTTTTAGTACTTTGTAACTTGCCCATTTTAAATCACATCAAGCTGAAACTTGTCATTAAAATTGTCAGGAATAATTTATTTTAATATACAAATGTTATGTAGAGTTTCAATCTATCTTTGTTTTTGATTCATATAGGTAAAGAAAATAGAGCAAGTGTATGTCCTATTTTATCAGACTTTTTTTTTTTTGCCATTCTGCCAAAAAGACACCCCAAACCATGTCAAAAAACAACAGAACAGAGTCTTGATTTTGGAAAATATAGGTTTTTAGCCCCTTAGGGCTGAATTCTGCTTTTTATTTCCCACTGAGGCATAAGCAGAGAGTACAAATATGGCATTACATTCTAGTTTCTCAACCTTCTGTCTTGAAACTGACCTGAAATTTCACATGAATTGTCAAGATGGTTTGAATTAAACACCATCTGATTATAAATTTTGTGCATTGTGGGTTTTTGTGTGTGCTGGGGTTTTTTTTTTTTGTTGTTGTTTACATTTTAGATTTTGCAGTAGACTTTTCATTTAATTTCCTACTTGTTTTCTATCAGGGCATCAAGTATTTTAGTATGTTATTCATACAGCCCCAGAGCAACGCAGATTTACACCACCTGAGGATCTTCTGCTCACCTGATTAAAAAAAAACCTTTGTCACTTTGATCTCCCTATTTCTACTTTCCTTCATGAAAAGAAAGCAAGGAAAATTACTTGGACAAGTTAGTTTTCTATATCCTTACTTCCCTGTTCAGTATAATGCATGTAACTATGAAAGACAGGCAGTTCTGTCTGCCGAGGTTGCATCTTGGTTTTGTATTATGTGTGTTGTGCAGGTGGTCAGAATTGGAACTAGCCAGTGAATTTTCTTAGGGATTCTTTCTTTTCATTCTCCTCTCTTCTCCTATTCTCCTAATATATGTGAAAAAAATTAAATAAGTTACTCAGACATACCACTGATCACTCAACAGTTTTCAGTTTAAATGAGCCCAAAAATCTAGAGCAGAAATTAAGGGAGAAAGGTTTTGTAGGGATTGAATTTTTTTAAAATTATTATTATTATTGTTGTATTTGATCAGGGGGACAAAGAGCAGCTTTTTTACCCATTTGGAAGCTTCTCAATAACTGCAGAAATTACTCTTTCCCACATACCATAAGCGAAAGATAGCTCTACATATTCAAAGCCATCACCTGGTCTCCCCTTTCCAAGTCACGCAGGCAAACTGAAACCAATGAGACATAATTGAAGCAGTGACACCTACATCTTAAATATTGGAAGTATTGGTGCCTACATCTTAAATATTGGAAGTATATCTGTCAGCCCACCTCCAGCTCAACAGTTCTCTATTCTCCTAATGTATTCTGGGCAGCCTAGGGTAAGAACATGAAGCAAGTTCAGGTCTTTGACTTGACAATCCCTATGGATTTACCCTTATGTCTTTCTCCTGTCTTTTTAGAGATGGCCTCTCCTCTCTTTAACTGCAGGTCTAGTTTGCAATCCTAAATTTGTTCTGTCCCTTAACTCCTCTGTATCACACGTTTAATACCTGTTCCATGCCCTCGAACTTCTTCTAAGGCTGAGCGTGATTGTCTGTATCCTGTCTGACAATCAGACAGACTGATCATAAGGGACTGTATTCAAGTTCTAATGGCAGATTCAAGGCCACGTCAGTGGCCTTAGCAAAAGGGTCAGCTGACTGTTTAGATTTAGTTTGTGCTGGACTAACATGAATGCAGGATTGATTACCACAGTTCATCTGATGCGCAATAACTGGTTAATCCACTTGTTACCTGATAGTACATCTGAGACCTACCTTTGAAAATCCAGTTGTAAGTAACCCCTCCTCCTCCTTCTTCTCCTCCTCCTCTTCCTCCTGTTCTCCCTGCCTGCCAGCTCCCCCTCCCACCAGACCTCCAAATTCCTGTTGAGGTGAGCATGGTCATTAGTTCCTTAAATGATATATCAGAAACAGACGAATTGTCTGTAAAACACCATGGCTTCCTAACAAGCACAAATAATAACTTGGACAGTATCAAACCTGAAATACTGCTGCACAAGCAGGAGTAGCAGGGCTCTATAATGGAGTCGTAGTTTTAATGAATCATCATTCCAAGTAACTCAAATCAGTCTAAAGTCTCACTCTAAAGATTTTAAAAGTCAGAGAATGCAACATACCTGAGTGTATCAAGGAGCAGTAAATTAGCAGCCTTGAGGTGGAACTTGACTTCTGCACTTTGCCATCTTGAGTTTCATTAGCCAATGTTTCTTGTTCGTCTCCTTCATGAGTTGCATTCTCATCCTTTAATTTGCCTCTTGTAATAGGGGGTCCATTCCCACCTTCCCCTGTTGAAATGGAGCAGATTATTGGCATTTTTGCTCTAGGGGTGAAATCAAAGTGTGGATTTTCAAGGTACTGAGTGCTGAGTTGTTTTTAAAGCAGCCCAGGAGTACTTGTGGGGCAGCGTTTGAAAATCAGGCAGGCTGTGTAGAAGGGCCTAAACTATGAAACCACAAAAGTGACAGCTGCAGCATCCAGATTCTAGCCATGCCTGAGGGAGTGCTCTGACAGCCAAAGCATATTGACACAAACAACCTTACCATGGCTGACCCTGCTCACTTGATCACCCTGTAGGGAGGGGACTCCAAGAGTGCCAAAATCACAGCAAAAGGCACCCCAGTTTTCAGACCATTAAAGCCTGAGGAAAGCCTTTCTTTGGCCTATATAGTGTGTTCACTCTTTCTCCTTCAGCCAGAGGGGCATTTTCTTGCCAGGTTCAGAAAGAGCTGATTAAAAATTTTTTGGCCTGGAAGAAAAAAAGAACTTAGGCTGGCTTAAGCTGTAACAAAAGTGTCTGCATTTTTTCTGTTTCATAACTTTAAAAGTAGCTTAAAGAATTAATATCCTAACATTTCCAGCCTCTGAAAAGCTGTTGATAGAAGAATGCTAGAACAAACTATTGAAAACAGAGTGTTCTTAAAACTGTAATGCTGATTGACCAGGTCAGCAGGACCAGTTGCAGTAGAAAAGTGTTGCGTTGTTGCCATGGCAGCTGACTCCTGGCATCCTTCTCCTGGAGCACATCTTCTCACATTCTGCTCAGCACTAGTGTAAAGGACAGGCCCATGGCTGGCACAGCCTTGGGCAGAAGCACAGCATGTCCAAGGGCCAAAGGGGCAGGCAGGCCCGCAGGGGGCTCTGCCCAGCTCACAGGGGCAGAATCACTTGGGAGAGGTGAAGCAGAGCCTCTCATCTCTCTCCAGCTGCTCATCTTCAAGTAACTGTGTGGGATGTGCTGTTTTCCCATCTGCTGCAGAAACTGACCTCTCACTAAGGCAGTGACAATTCTCTGATTCCCAAAAGGGGATTCCTTTTTGGCGATGTGGTGAAACTGAATGCAGGGAATACCTGCTACAGAGGAAACCAAACCTGGGACAGACAGTGTCAGGGGACTTGACAGATATATTCCACATCACTGCATGTAGCAAGAAGCGGCAACTGCTAGCCAAGTGCCCACCAGTATCATCAGGATCAGTCTATATGTATGCAGCAATTCAGTAGATGGAACAAAAAAGTCTTCAGGAAAGATAGTAGCACAGGAAAGGCCATATTGAGGCAGTCTAAATTCCACCCCCTTCCCTATATATGATACAAGAGAAAAAAATTCTGATGTCTTGAGGAAGGTCTAAAGCACAGAGGAACACAGATATAGGTATTGGGAAATATTAGGTGCAAGGAACTGTTCAGACAGGAACACTGTTCCACATGGAGGATGCAATAAAAGGGGGAAAAGAAGCCATGTCTGTGATCATCAGCTGTCACATAGGGAACATTTAACTGTCATGAATAGCTAATACTTGTTTAAAATTATCATGGCCAGTTTAATCTGCTACATAAAGTCAATGACTTAGCTTTATAGAATCATAGGGAAGGGTACAAACAACAAGGCTTACCAGTGCTTAATTCACACAATAAACAGTTGAAAAAAGAGTTTCCTGGATCATATCAGTGTCATATCAAAGCCTGGGAAATTAATGACATTGGAAGGCTGAGTGAAAAAAAGTTGGCAAAGCTGAAAATCCTGACACCTTGACTGTGCAAACAGCATGAACCTACAGAGTGACAAGACACTGAGATAAGTTCTGGCAATATTTTCTAGCAATCTGCCCTATACTGATGCTTCCTGGGGAAAGGTGAGAGAAGGTGAGGCAGAAGTCAGGAGAATCAATCTGTTATTTACATCTGGATAACCATCAGTTTCTCCAGTATTTTAGTCTTTCATGGTCACATGTATCTTTAATAAGAGACAGCTTCATCTCTGCTGTACAAAAACTTCCCAGGGAAGCAAACAAACAGCTCCAGAGAAACTCAATTCATATTTACATCAGGGTCCACTTAAACAGCTTGATTAATGCAAAGGGAGTTAAATAGAAATGAGTGTCACTAGACCCCAGTAAGTATTCACCCATTCTCTTCTGCTGTGTCATGCTGAGTGTCTGTAACAGCAGATAACTAGGTGGGATATGCCAAGGAGTCAGCCTGGCTTCTCCCATTTAAGGACACTGCACTCAGGGCTCTCTGCTCAGCTGTGATTCCCACTTGTAGCTCTCTACACCACTCTGGTGGTTTAGAGGGACTTAGCTCTTCAAAGCTGCCTTCAGTGCTGCTGGCATGCCAAAATGCTGCACTGCACCATTATCCCTGGCTACCAGAGCTGTCCTGAGCAACCCAGTGCTGCTGGCTTCTCCAAACGTCTGAACATCTTCATCTTGTTCTGGAAGGGCTCAATGTCTCTAAGGAGGACCACATTTGAGAGACTGAGCTCATTTGAGTGCTGTTTTTGACTGTCATGTAGGTCTGCAGAAAGAGAAACAACAGTGTCACATTCTCGGATGGATTCCATTTAAGGGAAGAAATCAGACTTGTGAGAACAACCACAGTTTGGACATGTGGCTGATTGAAATACAGCCATTTTCCATTAGGGGAGGCTGGAACTACAAAAGATGAACATGTTTGGTTTTCATTTCATAGATACTTTATTAGGGCTTTAATTTGACTACATTACATGCTTAGGGCAGGCTGTACATTTGAAAAAAAAATTTGTTGACTTTTTTAATGTTCACAAATTAAATGAGTGGTTGATTTCTGCTCCAGTTCACTAGTAGCAGAGCAGTAAATCTGACCCTCTGTTTCCAAATCCTTTGACCTATCCTGGGGATGGGATATGGCTACAACCAGAGAAGAGCAACACAGAAAAACATCCATATCACAGAGTTTTGAGAAAACTCACATCTTTAAGAGCTGATGTTCAGGATACTGTGCACATCACTGTCTCCCTTTTCCAGTAGTTGCTATCTTGTTTTCCTGGAAGCACAAAAAAGTCTGACTAGAGTCACAGATTCTCACAAAGGCATTTGAAAGGTGCAGTGGAAATAGCCCCATATCCCAATCAGCTCCACCTGCTTTGGCCAAAGTTTCTTGGAAGTGCAGCTGGAATCTTTGGAGGTTTAATAAGCATTTCATCTGCTTCTCAAACCATCCTAGGGGTTTATCTTTCTTTTTACAGCTTGTAAGTTTAAGTGGTATATCTAGTAAAAGGACATTATTATCTATACAAAGCTCAGAGCAGATATATGAAGAAGTAGAAGGCAGCTATGTGCTCCTCTTGTTTCCTAGTAGTCCCTGTACACCCGAGCTGCTTCACCACCTCACCTTCCAAAGGTGAATTACTACCATGTTAGTGTGATGGCTGTGGTAGTCCTACTGAAACAAACCTTTTTTAAGGTTTAAGAAATAAGAAGGTGGTAATAAGAAGTGGAAAGGCCCCTAGGTATATCAGCTGCAACATATACTCCTGGCAAACTGCCGGTTTAAGAGGTGGATGAAGGCATTATTCTATAAAACTGGAGAATGTCACCATTGTTGCCATCTGCAATTTCAGAGACAAGGAAATTGATGCTATTTCCCCCCTCATCTGAACAAGGGAATAGATTTTTTTTGCTTTTACTGAATGGATGTGGGCTGTTCCCTTCACAGTTTGCACGGAAATGCGTTAATAGGTGCTTCAAATATAATCTGGTTCCCGACAGTAACAGGAAAAAATCAGAAAGAGCAGGCTTGCTTATCTATTGAACTGCTGTTTCTGGAAGCAGAGTCAAATACATGTTTTCAAGAAATGACAAAACTATATATTTGCTGTCCATCTTGAGAAGTCCTCTGCCACAGAACAGCCAGCACATGCTAAGTCGTAATTTAAAACCTAACACTGCCACCCACAAAATAAAATTCACCTCCAAAATGCAAACACTAGAATGGTGTTTCTGGTACAGAAGAGCTGTAAAGTTCATACTTTCTTTAGTCATCTGAAGTAGCTGCACAGAAAAGACTCAGAAAGAGCTGAGTAAAATGTAAAAGGAGAGATTAGGGAAAACTCTATATAATACAGAGTTTTTCTTTTGAAGAGGTCTAGAAATCTCTTCCAATTGTGTGAAGTGCAGCTTGATCCAGAGGACAAAATATGACCTCAGACATGGAGAATAACAACGAACATTTCCTGTATGTTTAAAAATCTCAGCATCTGTATCTGCAATACTGATAGGCTTCACCAGGAGTTTGCGGGTGCTCAGCAGGTGCTCAGTTTTCAGGCTTTTGCTTTGTGTGTTTAATTATAAAAGCAGTGGAAGAGTTTTGTATATAGAAGCAGCAGGTCACTCATATTAGAATAACTTAGGCCTAAAGATGTTTTAGAATAACTGACAGCTAAGACACAATAGCTCTACGTCAAGCAACTGATGTGAATGGGCTTTGTTATTGAACAGCATCCTTATACAAGTTGGCAGAAAAAGAAGAGAATTAGCTAGCTACAGAATGATGTAAACATTGAAATAAATACAGTGCAAATAACAAGGAAATCTGGGATGTCTGCCAGTTTAATGCTGGTCAAAATGGCTAGTAAGAACAGAGTTAATCCTTGGAATACTCTTCAGTGACCAGAATTAGTCTAGACCTATGAAGTCCTGAAATATTCATTGTTTCTGCTAAAGCTGTCTTATAGAACAATTACCTAGAGTCCCTGTAATCCACTGACACATTCACTTGTTATATGCTTTTATTACACTCCCCTGCAGATGTTGCTGTTTCCAATTAGAGATGTAACTCCTACCACTGGCTGTTAATAACTATTTTGCCTTGAGACATATCTTATTTGCTAACTGAAAAAGGCAGGTTAATGGTGTCTGCACTATAGTATATTATTAGAAGTGAGTTTGTGAAGTAAACTCCCAGTGACTCTAATCTCAGGAATGCTGACTCCTCCTGAGGTCAGTAATTGGGTATTTTGGAATTTGCCATAGCAGCAGGCCTAAGCCTGTCTTCAGCTTTCTTTGAAATTTGGACCCTGAGGTCAGCAAAATAATTGGTTCATTTGAACTGAAAACCAGAAAGTGAAGGGTCCACTTTTCCCATAGTGTCGAACTTCCAATTCATCAAATTTATTTTGAGATATTCTCTCTGCTTTAGGTAGCACAACAAAGTTAGGCACTGTTCAGTTTAATTTCCCCTTTACTTTCCATGCCTGAAGTTTTTGGTTTGTCATGAATCCTAGACAGCAAGTGGAGCAAGGCAGGGTTATTCTCTGTATGTATTTTAGAAAGACTTTTTGCTTTCCCTACTTGAGTATTACAAGAAGACAAGATCTAGCTCTGTTTTGTTTTGGGTTTTTGTTTGGTTCTTTCCCCAGTTGTATATATTTAGAAGTTCTATGTTTCTCAAAGTATAGTCTTGACTATACTTGCCTCAAGGGCTTGCGTTTGAGCCACCCAACGGCTTCGGTCTCAAGCTCTTCACTTTGGTGGACCTTGGCCATAATTATTAATCAGTAATTATCCTGTTTATGAAATGAAATTCATATGAAATGAAAGTTCCTTATCCATATTCATGGCCCTATGAGTTTTGGCATGTGTTAACAAGTAAATCTTCATAAGTTTAGGGTTTATGATGTTAACAAAACAATAGAACAAGGCCAGGATAAGTGAAGGTATATGTGTATCATAGTATCACAGAATGGTTTTGGTTGGAAAAGACCTTAAAGATCATAGATTCCTCTACCATGGGCAGAGACACCTTCCACTACACAAGGCTGCTCAGAGTTTCATCCAGCTTTGAATACCTCCACGGCTGGGGCACCCACAGATTTGGGCAATCTGCTCCTGTGCCTCATCACCCTCACTTTAAAGAATTTATTCTTAACGCCTAATCTAAGCCTACTCTCTTTTAGTTTGAAGCCATTTCCTCTTGTACTGTCACTATCTGCTCTTGTAAAAAGTCTTGTTCCACCTTTCTTGGAGGCTCCCTTCAGATACTGGAAGGTCCCAATCAGGTTAACCCAAAAGCATTTTTTCTCTAGGCTGAACAATCCCAGTTATTTCCTTGCTGAAGTAGTGCTCCATCCCTCTGATCATCTTGTAACCCTTCTCTGGATCGCTCCAACAGTTCCATGTCCTTCCTCTGCTGGGACCCCAGAGCTGGATGCAGGGTTCCAGGTGGGCTCTCACCAGAGCAGAGCAGAGGGGCAGAATCCCCTCCCTCCCCTGCTGCCCACACTGCTTTGGATGCAGCCCAGGACACGTTTGGCTTTCTGGGCTGGGAGTGCCCATGGCTGGGTCATGTCCAGCCTCTCACCCACCAGCACCCCCAAATCCTCCTGGGCAGGGCTGCTCTGATCTGTTCATCCCCAGCCTGTGCTGGTACTGGGGGTTACCTCGAGCCAGGTGCAGCACCTTGTTCTTGGTCTTGTTAGACCTCATGAAATTCCCAATGGTGCCAGCTCCTGAGATTGTCTAGGTCTTTCTGGATGACATCTCTTCTTTCAGGCATGTATCCTTCCCTAATGAAACACTTGAATTTTGTTTGAACAACACAACATAAGTGAGCCCTAATAATCCTCTGTCTCAGATGGAAAAAAAAGAAAGTGCAGGAATAACACTGCAGACTGCAAAACACACAACAGTTTGGCTACTATTTCTGCAAAACTAAAAATACATGATCTCGCCAACAGTAATTCAGTGCACATGGTTGCTTTGCCACATGTAGCAACTGAGTAAAAAGCACCAAATATGTATGGTTCTTTCCAAAGGTCTTCTAAGGAAGAAAATACATTGGATCTAGGTAGTGTTATGATTCCAGAGTGTTATCTCTGGAGCAAAGATACTCACAATATGGCATGTTATAAATAGATGTCAGATCAGATTACCACTTACAGCCAGGCTGTGCTTGAAAAGAGCTGAAAAGTGTCAGGAATTACATTTGTGTGCTGGATCCTGAGAATCAGCCTTGATGTGGGTTAAATCAGAATGCTAGTTTATGCAGCTTGTTTGGACTAATGTTAAAAATGCAATGATAATAATAACTAATTCTTATAGGGGCAAATTTTGAAATTCTGGCATGATTTTTTGCCAAGAGCTGATTGAAGAAAAAAATCTCCATTTGTGTTTAATGCCTTACATAAAAAATAACCTTAGTTCTTTTCACTCTCCCCCCTCTTCCTTTTTTCTTTTTTTTTTTTTTTTTTTTTTTTTTTTTCTTTTTTGGCCTTAGGGTGATTTTCATGATTAATGTAAGCTTCGTACGCTATAAATGTTTTTCTGCTGAAAGGAATGAAAAATGGTTTTGCAAGTGGGAATGCCATGAGCAGGGAGGAGAGACACTGGAATTTTTCCCATATTTTTCTCATTTGCCATTGTTTTTTGTTTGCTTGTTTGGCTGGTTTTTTTCCTTGTGTTACTTACAATTTGAGATTTCATTTTCCAAGAAGTTCTGCAAGTTTTATTCCTGCCAGATTCTGTTCTGGTCAACAATGGAGTCTGAGTCAGGACTGAGGATTCTCTGCAGTCTTCACCACCCACATTTTATATGCTTTGTGATGAGGACAATGTCTATTTTGAATTTTAGGCACCTCAAATTATACAAAATAAAAAAGCTAAAGTTATGGAGCCTTTGCATTCTTCTTAGGTTATATTAGGAAGGATATTAAAAAACAGCCTATTCTTAAAGAAATATGTTCTTCTAAGCATAATTTCTCTTGATAAAGAAGGGTATTACAATGCATCTGTAATACCAATTGCTTTCCCTGTCACTATGATTCCTGGGTCTTTATACTCTACTGTGCATTTCTTCTTTGAAGCCTAGTAATTCAGTCGAAAAGAAGGAGCAAGATTGTGGATCTACGAAGAAGAAAGCAATCCCACAGCAGGTGGGGTTTTCACAGGAATGCCTATAAAATCCTCACTACTAAAAGCAACAACAGGATAACCAAATAGCACGGTGCTGCAGATTTGTTATGGCAGCTTTCTGTCAATACAACAGTGAACTGTATAATAGAAACAAAATCCAGAGAATGTTTGTTAGGCACCAAACTTCCAATTTACTGTTTCTACCATAGTAGTAACCTGTGGATTCTGACTCTGAAACTGAACAGCATCTGGCACAATTTAGGTGGACTGGGGATAAGGGTATTGTTACCACATACTGCTCCCATGCTGGTACAGAAACCAGGCTGGCTCACGTCACACAAATTAACTGGAGGCTGATCGATTTTATGCTGTCTGACAGTTTTCCACAGGGCTGCTTTGACTGCCTGGGATTGCTAGGGAAGAATAGCCTGAAAACATCCACCTCTCTAAGACAAGTCCTCACTGTGGATGACTAGGGAGAGGCCGATATGGTGACAGTACTATAGAAGGACAGCATTCTGGGGCCAGAGCTAGCAGTTTTCTTCTGCTTTTTGTGCCTTGGAAGCCGCATAAATCAGCCAAAGGGGAGGCAGGGTCTGCCTGATGGGAGGAAAGACCACTGAAGATGATCTCAAGAAAAGATAACTTTGACACTTGGGCCCTGCTAAAGCTCTCCACATAAAAAGTGAAAAGTAACAGAAATGTAACCAGACCTGCTGGATGATAGTGGTTACCATCATTCCTGACTCCTTCAGCGTTAATGACACTATTTTTTCTGTCTGGAAATCTTTGTCTTGGCTCCTTTTGGAAATAAATCCCTCATTCTTAACTCCTCTGTTTCTGTGTTGGTTTGACTAACTTCTGTGGGAAAGTTTGAAATTGTCTTCTGTTTCATTGGCAATGTTTCACCTTTTCCCCTACCCCCTCCTCGTTTCTTTGGACAGATTTCATTTCCCAAACAGATGTCTCTTGTTTCTGAAAGCAACATCCACATAAACAAGATTTCTTTTTTTCCCATATTTTTTTTCCTCTTTTCTTATAATTTTCTGCTTCCTTGCTTTCTTTCTAATTTAAATCACTGTGTATATTCCAGAACTCAGTTCTGAAAAACAAATTTCTGCAGTATGATTTTATAGTGGCTTTTCTACTGCTCCATGCCTACAGAGGCACACCAGAGGCCCGGAAGGCTGGATTTTCTTGTAATAGGATAATAATAGAGCTTCTACATAATTATCTGCGTAGGTAATCAGGGCATGCATGCATACAGATGCTCAGCAACAGGTGCACAGGCCTATTCCTTGTATCCAGAGCCTGACTCTTTGGTCTGTTCCAATGAAAGGCTGGCCAGATGCAGGGCCCTGCTGCTGTTTTGAAATCACAGAGTCAAGCTGAGGAACTGTACCTACAAGGAACACTGCCTCTGCATTTGGTAGAGTTCAGCCTCCAAGCTGCCCTACATATGCTGGTCAGGCAGAAAGAATTCAGCTTTGTTACAAGATGTGTATATCTTAAATATTTGCTGACGGTCTACACACTTAGGACTGAAGTTCTTAAGCCTTAAGTAGGCACCCATATTTTTACCCCAGAACCAACTAGCACCTGTGCTCAAGACAATGACTGTCTGTGATACATAGCCATGGATTAAGTACCTGTATTTTTAGATACTCAGATTTGTTTTAGAATTATTCTAAGTCAGATTTTCAACATTGAACCTTGAGTATTGATCTTCTCAATACCTATCCTTTTGTCAACAGATCTTGGGTTTCTTGAGGTGTCTAGGTGCCTAAGCAGCACTGAGAACCTGTGGAATATGAACATAACCAAGAACTTGATATTTTTCATATACACCAGGAGAGCTGAGGCCTGGCCTTCTATGCAGGAACATAGATAGCAGAGCCACTTCTAGCCAGCCTTCCTCAAGGGTAAGGAAATTGCACAGACATGTGCTTGGCTCTGAGCTCATTAACCAGTTAGCGCAACTATGTCTGAATGCTTTTGGACGTTCCAGAGCCTGTGAATTTGGCTGGGGTGACAAGGGCATGAGCAGAGCTTCTTGAGTGGGCACTCTGCACCAGGCATGACAAGAACTCGTGTTCATCTCAGAGACTGTAACCTGGAGAAACATTTAAGAAAAGCCATCCACATCCTTTCTTCTAACTTGTAGGTACCATTGGCAAACCTGAGATTGGTCAGGTTTGACCAGATCCTTAAACCTTTTACTAGCAGGCTTATAAGTATCTGGACAGGACCACAAAGAAAAAGACATGTTGTGTGCATATGGGATTTGTAGGAATCTGAATGTTTAATGAGAATTCTTCGATTACTTCATGGTCCTTTTCTGGTGCCCAACCTAATTTTGAACTACTGATGTTACGGTGGGTCTAAGGAGAAGAGCCACATGTCTATCACCAGTGAAAACCAGTTCCATATGTCCCATGTATCCCCCTTGTTACGTGCCTGGCTTCCCACAGTCAGTATTGCCTTGGGATATCAAGCAAACAGGGAAGGAGAAACAGAAATCTGCTTTTATTTAAACTTGATTAAAAGAGGGAATAAATTTAGGTAACCTATTTTGAAGCTGTTGAAATTTGTTCCAAGAGGCCGACTGCATAGCTCATGTAGAAAGCAGCTGCCAACTTTTCTTACTTGTTTCCACCCCATGCCCTAATCAAATCTTTTCATAATCTTCAGCCAGAATGCAAGCATGGCACCTTGAACTTCTTTCAAGGTCTTCTTGTCCTTTAGATGTTGAAAACAGCTGCCTCCCTCTGCCTAAGCAGCTGAGTGAATTCTGCACAGAAAATGTGGAAAGCAAGCAAAGACATCTCTATAGAGCTGAGAGTTGGAATGAGTGTATTTCCAGTGTTGAATCATGCTCACCTCTGCTTTCATTTTTACTCCAGTTGGATTCTTTCTCCAGTGCAACTTAAATGCAAACAACAACAAAAAAAAGATACTATGTGCAGTGTTTTTTTTTAAGAGTAAATATAAGAAGCAGTCTCTCCTCTTAGTCCTAATCCCATTTCTGTCCCCAGGTAAATTAAAATATCATCACAATCTCAGCAAAACCATGTATGAGATCCTGCTATGCTGGAATGGGAGGAAAGCATGTTGTTCAGTTTTATGCAGTCTAATGGGCTGCGCCATGGTGCCTTGGAGAGGCACAAGAAAACAAACAGGCTTCAGCCCATTTCAGGACTGGGCCACAACACACAGGGTAATGGCATATGAATTGTAAAATATATCACTATATTTTGACCCTTTCTGAGACAGTTTAGATTAACTAAGATCATTATTGTCAGTATTATTTAGTAAAATCATGATGCAAAACCTTCAGCAGATTTTGATCAGCCTCTATAAACACAAAAGGATGTGCAAAATTGCCTTGTATTGATGTTAAAACATTGCATTAGAAATAAACAAATTTTTCAAATACAAATAAGGCTTTCTTTATGTCTTCAGTAGAATAACAACCAGGCTTTCAGAAGCATACATGTAAGGTGGAAAAGAGTGTGCATTTTACTTCAAGTCAGACATCAATACCCAGCTAATCTGTCACCATAGAACTGTGGGATTCAATTGACTTTACAGCTGGGAAGCAAAAAACATTATACACCAGGGAAAGTTTGGGCTGACATTAATTAATTCTTAAACTTTGCATAGCTTCACATGGATGGAATTGACTATATATGTTGAATTGTAAAAGAGAATGTAATTGGCCAAAAATCAGTCAAAATAAAACAATTCAATTCATTGGATTCCTTGGCTTATAGAAAAAATAAGATGTTAGTGGAGATTCTTTTATTCTCTGTTGTTCATAACTTGGAAGTGCCTTCTGAAATACTAGGTACAGCCCAATCTGCAGAGTTTTCATGGGTCTATGCATGAGTTCACATAATATCTAAGTTCATGAGGGACTCATAAATTTTTGCATTAGCATTTTTCCAAGCTCTGTAGACAAAAAGAATAAATATGTGTGTTTGTAAGTGCATTCCTTATCTTCTTTTTTTAGCAGAAAAGAAATGGAGTTTGTGTTAGCTGTGTTTAGGCGGTGATCACTAAAACAAATTTCTGTTGAAAAAAAAAAAAAAAAAGACATTTTCATGTTGGATAAGAGTGCCCCAGCTGTAGGTCTTCTGAGAAAAAAAAATCAGGATAGGTCCTGAGGGTAGAAATGATGCATACAATGATGGGAAGGTAAAGAAATTTATTTAAGAAAAATAAATGGAAAACAAAAATATAAGACAGGAAGAGTGTCCAGTTGGAACAGTACTGTCAGTGGGAACTCTGCTGGTCTAACATATAACAGACTTGTAGGCACGAGACTCTTTGCCTCTTCATTTTTATTTGGAAAAGAAAAGATGCCTGTTGCCAGGATTATCAAAGAATGTTATTCTTCATTAAATCCATGAGACCTTGGAAAACATTGCCCAGCTCATTTTTTAAAAACAAAAATAAGTAAGTCCTGTAAGTGCCTAAAGGGAGGATAAAGTTACTTATTGTTGCTTAAAAATTCATTTGGTGCCATGTCAAAGCAGCACTGGGTATATTTTAAAGTGACAGGTCTAAAAAATATTGTTCTTATTCCCACCTGCCCCTGAACTCCCTCCATACCAAAAGAAGCATTCTCCATAGTCCCCAATTAGTGAGCTGGAGTATTTAAAATTCAAACAAGGACCTTCTTCTCACTCTCATACTCATTAGCTCACTCCAGCCCTCCTTAGTCAAGGGATTTTCTAAAGAGTCCATTTAGGAGTGCTAATAATAGTAATTAGAGGTCGAGAAACCATCTTGAAACTTGACCCAAATTTTCACCCAAAACTTGAAATGAACACAAACCCTTTCTCAGTTTTGAAGGAACTGGGAACTCCTTCAAAGAAGAAGTTCGTGACTTGGAAATTTCCCTTTTAAAATGTTGTTTCAGTCCTGCATACCAAGTCCTTGAAAAACTATCTAAGCAGAAAGGCTGCTTTTTAGGAACCTTCTAGAAGCATTTGTTGTGCTGTTCTTTTGCGCCTGCTCAAAATGCATGCAGTATTACAGAGCCTATTGTAAACTGTGGGCCTCTTTTCCCCCTCATTCACATTTATTCTATGCCAAGGGGGTGATATTAAATTACCTCCCACACCTCCCAGGAGTTCAAGCATTCTTTGCACTACCTTTTTCATGTCACAGATTCCAGGCTGACGCAGTCCCCTGCAGACAGTGACAGCAGCCCTGTGACTGCTTTCATACGCAGATTTTTCCTACAGCTCCGTTTGTTCCAGTCTGTAGCTCAAAACAGCTGAAATGACAGTGTCCCAACTGTTCCTCTTTCTTTCATGACAGGACATCCAGCTGTACATTGCAAGGGCTCAGCTAGTGTGGCTAGTGCTGCCTCCATGCATGGGACAGATGCAAAAAGCCATATTGGGAGCTAAACTCTGTTTCACTGGCTCCAGCGGAAATTAATCCTGGATGCTGGGGCAGATAAAAATGGAGTGAGGTCCAATGCTTCTGGTGATGGCTTTGCATTATCTCCATCAATCCTTCTCATGTATCTGTCTCCAAGTAAACAGGACATCCACAGAAAGACACAAGAATCAAGCCTGAACTGGGCAACACATGGAAAAGTTTCTATAGAAACTTTTTTCTAGAAAAGCCTTCTATAACTAGATTGATATGATAACAATTTAGATCTGGAAATACATATTGACCTACAAATATTAGTAATGCTTTTAGCTATAATATAACCACTGGGCCTTACTATTACCCTGCACCGCCTGAATAGTTTGTCTTATAAATCTTATAAAGCTTGTCACTTAAAGCTTCTAGAAACATACTGTATATTACTGTATATATTATGTAATATATATTTTCTATTCTGGCAGGTTACTCTGGAACAAAAGGATTCTATATTATCTTGCAAAGGACTTTTAAAGTCATTGGCAAGTTTTCCCTTGTACTTTGGATAAAATACGAACAGTTTTTTCGATTCATAACATCTTGAACAAATTTATATGTTGTTCATTATCAGAAGCAGACATAGTCCAAAACTGGAATTTCTTACTCCAGGGATGTTTTATATTTGGGCTTGTCCTGAACTGAAACAAAATGTCAAAATGGCAAAGCAATGTATAGAACGAGAAGCGGATAAAAGATTGATTCAGAAAAAATCAAAACATTTCATTTTGAAAATGTAAAAAAAATATTTTGGAAATGTCTGAATGTTTCAGTTAAGAATTTTTCATCCAGATGGGACATTTCAGCATTCTTAAACACAAATATTTCATATCTGTCTGGTCTTACCTAGACCTCTTTATCAAAGCTCAGTTACCAGATACAATCACTTCTTGCTGGAAAGAAGATTATTGCTTCTAAATGGTGCATGAAGTATGTGCTGTTTTAAAAAGGTCCTGATATATTAAGATTACATGAACATAGTTTCTTTCAATATCTAGTCACAAAATGTTTCTTTTATGTGGGTTCTCAGATAAGTTGCTCCTCTTAGTAAGAAGGAAGAAGAGGAAAACAGAATGATAAACCATGTCAAAACTCAAAAAGTGAAACTGTAACTAGTTAGCTCAAGAAATGCTAGTATTTCAGCATGCCAGAGATTAAAGCTGATGAAAATTTACAGCTAGAATAGAAGCATTACAGAAACAATCCAGGTTTTATAAAGATTTTGCAAAGATTTTCTAAAAAATTTTATACTTCAAAACAAAATATATGCTGCCTACCTTCTTCTCAGTTTCCTTGCTGCTCTAAAGCATTATTTGTGATGGGGTCAAATAACATCAAATTGCTTTTATATTGCATTTCTTTAGTATTGGACCATGCTTGCATAAATATTCTTTGAAGACAATGCCTTTTTCAGAGAGACCATAATGGGATATTGACTTGAAGTTCTCTTTTAGACAATGGCCATTTGTTTAAAAGTGACTTTTGATTTAAAATGTTAATGGCTACAAAAATTGTTTAACCAAGGCAATTTTTAAATACTGAGCAAGTTTTAATTTTTCAAATATGTCTTGTCAATATAAGTACTACCTTCCTTAGCACTAGACATTAGTGCTTTACAAATAAACAACTAATTTGCTGCAACCCTGATATTTCTCCTCTAGTTTTTAGAGGGGGAAAAAAAGATATTTGGTTTGTTGATTTATCTCTCTGTCTGATATAATTGCAAAAAAATTCCTTGAAATCTTCTAACTACATAATGGATGGCATGAATGTCAAGGGTGAGAAAACTTAGAAGCAGTTTCACTTAATGTACATTTTACCTATAGTTCCAACCTGAAATGAAAAATATCCTGTCTCAACATATTACTGTCTCTCAACCAATGGCAGTGCTGGATTTTGTGAGGCCACAGCACCCAAAGTCATGAAAATATCTTGTCTAAAAAAAAAAAAAAACCACCAAACCAGAAACAACAATAAAATAAAAAAAAAAAACCCCAAAAAAAAAAAAAAAAACACCAAAAAATCCCACCAAAACCCCCGTCAAAAATTATTAATGACATATGATAGTAAATTCATTCTTTCCCTGCCATCTTGAATAGTTCTTCTACAAAGGCAGACAGGAAGCTTGGTTAATGACATTTCTACACAATATTTAAGAAAAGTCCGTGTGTTGGAAAGACACCCAAGGTTTCCTGCAGCTGATCTTCCTCTCATTCACATGGCTGCAAATCTTGAGCTGTTCCATTGAACTCAACAGCAGTATAAAAGCGGGGTAAAATGGATCAGGCTGTGTGTAACACATTCTTTGCAGTATACAAAGTTCACAGCCTTATAGACTTTGTAAAATTGATCAGACTGTGGAGGGTAGGCTGGGAATAAACCAAAATTTGAGCACAAGACAGTGTGTACATGACCTAATGTAACTGCACTCAACAGCATCTTTGCTGATCAGCAGTGTCTGATCAAACCATATGGCCCTAATCGTGCTGGCCAACAGAAGATGTGGTACTTCTTTTTCTCACAGTGTGAGAGTCTCATACTGCCTTCTGGACAGAAACTACTCTGTACTTTAAAGGTTTATGTGAAAGCTTTTATAGCCTCATGTGGTCAATCCCTCATCCCAAATCAAGGCCATAATTAAAAGATATTAAATTGAGTCCTTTTTCTTGGTTCAGATTTTTTTTTAATTTGGTGCCTTTATAGCATCTAGTTTAAAGCAGTAGGATGGGAATGAAGACTGAGGATCAAAAGGGTACCTGCCAGTGCCTGCTTCCTTCTACCAGTGCTCTGGAGCCCACTGCACACACCGAGGCATAGCTTTCAGTGATGTAGCTACTGCAGTGAGCTAACTCATTAACTTCAGTATAGACAACAAAAGTCAGGGCATGTCCTAATATCACACATTGAGTTCTCTGGCACAGTGGCTATATTGACCTTAAGCAGCAAATGCCACTTGTGGTTACTAATAGGGAGACCTGTGATTCTTGAACCCTGAGGCCTTTACACACAACTATCCTATGGATTCCTTGGCAGAAAGGGCACATAAAAGCTGACTGTGATACAGTATTAGAAATCCAACTATATATCCAAGCTTTATGGATGTGATTAACAATGTGCCAATCATAGTATTTGTTCCAGCAGCTGAGGCATAGACAATTTGGATCATATGGGAATGCATTAGCAGAATAACCCTCAGCCTTATGTTTTCACTCTTTCTGAGGTACATACTCTCCTACTGTCCTTACCACGCCTTTCCCAGACAAAATTATGTTCTCTAAAGATTCATGACGGCCTGTGTGCAGAAGTGACAGCAAAGAGGAAATACTAACTGCACAAACTTGAAGCCAGGGCAGTTTTGAACATTTTGAATATGTTAAGGCCAGCAGCATCCTCATTAAACTCTGATTAGCAAGTGGACTTGATCCAGGCTAATTCATGTCTGAATGGGGTTTTTCTTCTTTTTTTTTTTCCACTGCCAGTTTATCAGAGGTAGGCAATTAAGAGCTCACACACCTCCAAGTCTTGGAGTTTTTTGAAGCAGGGATCTCATACCAGCCTTGCAATAAAGCCTTATTGTCCTTGGGACAATATTCTTCACTAATCTCACTTCTGGCAATTTACTTTTTCTTGCTGAGCAGATTTAGAAACAAAAAACCTTGAAAGGGCATGGGAGGAGGAATAATCTAAGGCTATCTAATCCCATCCCCAAAGTGGGAGTTTTCCATTCAGCTTCTCTTTTAATGAGCACTGGAGAAATAAAGTTTTACTGCAACACTACTTTGATTCAAGAGACCTATGAGGACCCAATTATCCGTCCAGTGGGAGTGGGGTGGCAATCTGGTTTTCAAAGCAAAAGCAATGTAGCAACACAGGCCCCTTGTAATTATGTCTTCTCTACAAATTTATAAACCCAGAGGTGAGCTTTGCTTTGGTTGATTGTTTAAATGCAATTATTACCTTTCTTTCACTTTCAACTTGTTAATAAAGCTTTCCCAAATGCAGTGCTTGGAGTTATTCTTCCTGAGCACTAGGATTCCAAAGGCTTAACTGGAAACCAATCCTCTGCTTCACTGAAAGGAACACAGTCAGGTCCGGTCAAAGATTATCTGAAGAGCCAAAATGTTTGACAGACACACTGAGGGGGCCACATCCTATTTTCCACCTGAGAAAGCGAGAGGGGAGAGTGAGACAGAAAGAAGGAAGCTAAAGGAGACGGAGTGACTCAGAGAATGGTAAGGAAGAAACACTACTCGAACAGTAGCCTGACTCAAGGGAAAAATCCTGTTTACCAGTCATCTTTTGCCTTCCTTTGCAGCTGTCAATATTACATTCATTGCAAAAACGTGTGTCTTCTTTGGAAGTGCTTGAAGATTTGCTTATAACCTAACCCTGTTTAAAATGAGGAAGGGACACAGTTGTTCTCAATAACACATTTTTCAGTCCTGGTCTCCCATGTTCAGTAGGCCACAAGGAATTCCTGACTCTTCCCACTTCTAGGCCCCACAGGTGGATGGGACCAGTGAATCAAGTGCGCCTATGCCATATAAGCAGAGGCATGGCGTATACTGCATCAATTCCCTTTCACTACATCTCATGTAAGTGCAGCTTGAAGCAGTGACTTCAGGACACTGACTTCAGGTGCTTGTCTTTCAAAGGCATGCCTAAATTTTGAAGGATACAGGTACACATGGGGGGCTAGGGCTGAAATTCATGCCAATAATAGAATCAGCTTCACATATGATATACATAGAGTCTACATGAGATGTAAGTATATCACAGTATGCTTTGCTTGTTCAGCCTGTATGAGATATTATATACACAAATAACATGATGTAGTCCATTGCATATAATTCAAGCACATAGTCTGACATATGTAGAGCTAAGTTATAAAAATCATTTATTTGTTGAAAATGCAGTTTGAGAGCGTGGCAACCAATCATTACTTACTCCTTGTGACAATTTGTGGGATTGCCTAATGTATATTCTCCTTCTTTCAATTGCTGTTGATTTGAAGAGAGTTGTGGTATTGCTGTCTATTTTAAGGACTTTGCAGGATATATTACATTGCTCCTGGAATAGATAGCAGATAGATATTAGGCTAAGAGAAAGACAAGAAAAGGAGGAGAGGAAATGCAATAGCCCTTCATTCTGTACAGAGGAAGTGTTTTGCAAAAAGAAAGCCATAAAGCACCAGTTGAGTGAAAGTCAGACAGTCTTCCACAGTCATACAAGGCTGAGGGAAAGGGTTTGCAGTGAAAGTGACAAAGCAAACTGGACAAGACAAACTGTGGTTCAAAGTGACGGGCATGAGTTGTACTGAGGATGGCAGTTTGACCCCTTGACAAATACTAGTTTAGAGCAGTAAGGAAACTGAAAAGGCAAAGGGAGTTTCTGCTGCATTTATCTATGTGAAAAGTGATGTTTTCAGAAATACCCTGTGTGTATGGACTTAAATAGTCGTGTGTGTTTAATTTCTGTCATCAAGCGTCTCTCAAGGGTTAAATGGTAGGTAAAATATCTCAGGGGATTTTGGAAAGGGTATATCTGGTGTATCTTGTCTGTGTCTGAGTTTGAGGATTCAGCATTAGTTTCAGGAAGACAGTAAGATGGACTGTATTCCCAGGAATTTATGCTGTATAATGGACTTCTGTGCCCAAGTATATTTATGGAGACACCAGCCAGAAGCTACTCCTGAACTCCTTTCAGACTCCAGGGGTTTAGAGCATATGGTACCTAGCAGATCTAGAAAGTAAGCACAAAATGAGAAGTTATGGCACTTCTATGAGAAGGATGACACTTCTACTGTATTTGCAGCAGAGCAGTTTATGTTGAATTACTTTGATCCTTCAGAAAAAGAAAAACAGACAAACAACAACAAAGAACTCACAGAAAACCAATTGGAAGTGATTATTTAAAATCTCCAAAATATTTCCATCTGGAATTTCCCATGGAGGCACAGATCAATGCTCTAGTCACAGTGTTGTAGAAGGGAAACCACTCACTTCATGCCCACAGGAGGTGACCCAGATCCCTTCTCTCTGATTTGCAAACAATACTTAATTTTCAAGCTGCAGTCTGTCCTCATACTGTACTGGATTTCCTAATGGCAGTAGGACAGAAGTCCATTTTTACAGATGGGGTCTCTAGACAATACATGGTGCAGTCATTCTTTCTCTTGCCTAATGGAATAAACAACAGCATAAAAACAGCCTGATGCTACAATCAGTTTTCTGCTCTTGTCGCCTTTGAGTAAATAGAGGAATACCAGCCACTTCTTTTCCAATGTGGTTTTTTCAGTGGCTATAGTGGAACAGGGGCACAGGCATTCTTTTCTGAAACTGAGGTTGGCTTCTAGATGAGTAAGACCCTCTATGTGAATTGTACTCAAGAGGCTTAGAGAGACAATCAAGTGATGGGAAATTTCCATACCGGTGCTATTGAAAATTCAGGACAATTAAGCGTGTGTGTCTAGTTAAACTGTTCCGACATGTTGACCTGTCCCATGGGCAAACATTTGAGAAGGATGTGACTCCTTTCTATGTGTTGTGGTTTAACCAGCAGCCAGGAACCAAACCTCACAGAGATGTTCATTCTCTCCCCACCACTCCCAGCAGGATCAGGGAGAGAATTGGAAAGGTAAATGTGAGAAAACTCATGGGTTGAGATAAAGATGGCTTAATAGGGAAAGAAAAAGCTACACACAGAAGCAAAGCAAAACAAGGAATTAATTCACTGCTTCCCATGGGCAGGCAGGTATTCAGCCATCTCCAGGAGAGCAGGGCCCCATCATGTGTCATGGTGACTTGGAAGACAACGCACCATTGCTCCAAACATCATACCCTTTGTCCCTTTTCCCCTGTTCATGATGCCATCGGTCTGGAATATCCCTTTGGTCAGTTTGGGTTACTTGTCTCACCTGTGTCTCCTCCCAGCCTCTCAAGCACCCCCAACTTGCTGGTGTGGCAGCACAAAAAGCAGAAAAGGCCTTTCCTCTGTGTAAGCCCTGCTCAGTGACAACAAAAGCTTCACTATACTATGAGCACAATTCCAAAACACAGCTCCATACTAGCCACCATGAAGAAAATTAACTCTATCCCAGCCAAAACCAACACAACATGATAGGAAACTACACAACACTATTATGGTTATTATAATCTGAAAAAGCCTTAGCTTTCTGAAATATTGAGAGACAAGGGGGAAGCTACGCATTTTTCATACTCTTTTTGCATGACTGTCAATAGTGACCACCCACACGCGATCTTGGTTAGCAGCCCACTGACCATCCAAATTTCCTTTGTGAACCCAAAGTAAGCTTTACAGCCCCTCTGCCATGTTAATTTTTTTTAATCCAGCAACTCCATGAAGCATTCCTTTAAGATAATGACTAACAAGGATTTGCCAAGTTAGATTTTAAAAAGCGAAATGTGACAAACCAAGAAGGGAACTGCTTTTCATATCTTCTCCTGCTATTAAGAGCTCATGAGAATCAGCCACAGGTTTGGCAAAGAAGATGGTGCATCTAGTGCAGGGGCTGGGCATGATCAAAGTTCCTGACCCCTAGAGTGTTATGTATGTGCACTTGGTCTCTCGCTGCTTCCTCTTAAGTATCTCAGTTTCTGATTTTGGTACCTACCTTACAGCAGTGCGGTCATCTTCCTGCCCACTGGATACCTGCAAGTCATCAGAGCTCAGCCCATAGCTCAGCTAGGATAAGTTCACTGAGAGAATAACTGTTTTTTCAGTAGCACCCACATAAATTCCAGAAGCAGCTTCTCTATGTCAGATTATGTTTGCATACACCCAGATATCAGCCTGTTAAAAAAAAATAAGGAACGCATAGGCAAGAGTACCTATAGTTCAGTTAAATAGCATATCGATTAGTGTTTCCTTTTTGCACTCAGGGTTCTTCCCTTTGTCCCAGACAGACTCCCTGAACCACCATGTAGAAGAACATCATTAGCCAACATCTAGTCTTACAGCTGAGACCTTTTTGACAGAAACTCCAGTGTCAAGAGCCAAGACACAGGAATGTAAAGGCATGAATTTGCAGAAATACTGCGTGCTGGTTTCACTCATCTCACGTGACAGCAGATATGATTAATTATGACCTTCTGATCAGAGAGCTGTGAGAAGGGGAGCAATTAAGCCCAAGAAGCAGCTATTACCATTCTAGTCAAAAGTCATTGTCCTTTGCTCCTAGGCTGGCTTACCACTGCCACCTGTATTCCTTCTTCCCTAAGCTGCTATCAGTGCTTGCTCATCAGTTCTGGAACCCAGGTCCAGCAACAGAAATGCCTCATAGAAAGTGCTGAACCATGTCTGTACCGAGATCCTGGTGCTCAGAGGTGTGGTTTAAACAGCTGTTCAACCAAACTAAGTCATATTATCCAAAAACACTGCAAAACTTCATCTACCTCTGTACGGCATGAAAACCAAAAGCACAAAAGCAAACAGTTTAAAGCCTTCATGGTGTTCTGACAGCACTGCATCTCACATATATGGGCTTGACAGCCTAACAGCAAGTTTCCTAAACATGACCTGATCACACAGAGAATTTCAACCAGATTGATACAGGCTTTTAAAAAAAAGATAAATGCAAGTAATGGTAATTTAATTCACTAACCATTTGTCAAATCACAGTACATCAGGGGTGTAGCAGGAAAAATTTGAGGTGTGGAAGGGTACACGTGCATATTCTGCTTGTAAAATCAAAGACAAAACATACCCAAATTTAGAGATGAGACAAGTTATACAGAGGGGAAAGACTGGCTGTTTTATAAACCAGGTTATACGGAAAGTGCATGAAAGTCACTTTTGCTTTTGAAAATACCAAATTATGTGGTAGCTAGCTATGTGAAAAAGATTTTGGCCAGGTTCGTGGAAATATCCTGAAATCACTTATTTTTGTACTGTCTTTACTAAAGGAACCCTTTCCAAATGCAGTATGCTTTCAAGAGCTAAAAGATCTAAAATGACAAATCCTTTAAAAACGAGAAATGTGCTCATTTAGGAAAAAAACCCAGTAAATGTAACTCTTCCAAATTCCAATAATAGTGGCCATATGCTGACTTAAATCTTCAGTTTTCATCCATCAGCCTTTACTCCTGAAATACAAATATGATGTGCCCCACAATGACAAAGAATAGTTAGATACTTTGTCTGATTTTCAGAGACAGTGAGGTTTAGTAATCCCAGTAAAGTCAGTAAGACTGGATAGGTTTGGATTTCAGAGACACAGGTTTTGCAGCCATTCAAAGGGGTATCCATATCCAATTATAATTTCACTTAGCTCTAAAAACAGTGTGGAAAGTGCATTTCCTCAAAATATAAATAAAAATAATATTTTTATTTAATAAAAATAAAAAAAGTTTTAAATAATTCAAATGACCTAGCTATTTATAATCCATGTTTGTATAGTGTTTGTCTTTCAGCTGGGACCTAGCCATTTTATCAGCCAATTTTGGTTTTGAGTTCAGTAATAAAACTATCAGAAATAGTGCATACAACATAGGAAAACCTGGACCCCAGTCTTTTTTGTATTTTTAAAAAACATTTGTTTTAATGGTTTTTGTTTAATGTAATTTGTTTAACATCTGTTTTTAAGCACCTGTCAATAGCGGTGTTCCCCAGGGTCCTATACTAGGTCCAGTGTTTTCAACTTGTTCAGCAGTGACTCAGACAAAGACAGAGGCCTCCTCAGCAGGTCACTGACAGCACAAAGCTGGGAGAAGTGACCAATACCCCAGAGTGCAGCCTTTCAGGGGGACCTCAACAGGTTGGAGAGATGAGCAGAGATAAACCATCTGAAACACAACAAGGGCAAATGCCGGGTCCTGAACTGCAGGAGGAAGAAGCCCAGGCATCAGCACAGGCTGTGGGCCAACCTGCTGGAAAGCAGCTCTAAGGAGAAGGACCTGGGGGTTCTGGACAAGCTGTCCATGAGCCAGCAGTGTGTCCTGGTGGCCAAGAGGGCCAATGGTGTCCTGGGGTGCATTAGGAAGAGCATTGCCAGCAGGATGAGGTGGGTGATCCTGCCCCTCTACTCAGCCCTGGTGAGGCACAACTGGAGTGCTGTGTCCAGTTCTGGGCTCCTCAGGACAAGAGAGGCACGGACCCTCTGAAGTAGGTCCATCAATGGACAACAGGAGTCTGGCAAATCTCTCTTAGGAGGACGTGCTGAGGAAGACAAACCTGTTCAGTCTCAAGAAGAGATGACTGAGAGACGACATCATTAATATGTACAGATATCTAAAGGGTGGGGGTCAAAAGGATGGATCCAGGCTCTGCTTGGTGGTCCCGAGCAATAGCACAAGGGTCAACAGGAACAACTGATGCCCAGCAAGTTCCACCTGAATATGAGGAAGAACTTCTTTACTGTGCAGGTGACCAGGCACTGGAACCTGCCACCCAGAGAGGTTTCAGAGCCTCCCTCCCAGGAGATATTCAAAAACATATGAATGTGCTCTAGAAGGACTGCCTGAGCAGGGTAGTTGAACCAGAACCACTGTGGTCTCTTCCAACCTGATTGATTCTGCAATTCTGTATTTGGAAGGGAAGATGACCAAATTCTATTGCTCTATTTTAACACAATAGTGTTACATTTTTCCTGAAGATTTAATTTGGGAAGAGATTTTTCTTCTCTTTGAAATAGCAGTGCAAAGAAAACCCTGTTACATCAAGCTCACAGCAGCCTTCTCCTATCTATACTATCTTCCAACTCTTTTTATGGCGTAGGACATGCCATCAACAATAACAACAACCACAACAAAAAGTGAGAAAATAAAAAGCAGTGAGCAAGAGTAACCAGGCAAATACTACATCCCAGAGGGCAGCTTGAGGTAAACCAGAACAAATGAAAAAAAAACTAGTTCCTTTCTGCCATGTCTAGGATGCCTGGTTTTTAGCTTGTGTAATCATCCATTAGCTTTACCCTGCATGTAGAGACACCTAAACAATCTACAATCAAAAGAAAAAACATGACTGAGTTTTGAGAACCATAGTAAAAGAGTTTAAAACAAGTAGAATTTATACAGAGAATTCTTTAAGCTAGCTTCATAGTGAGAATCATGTTCCTTTAACATGGCATTTCTTAGCATACTCTCCAATAAATTTGTAGCAAATATTGCAATTTTCCATCAAGTGAATGCTTCTGATCCTGGATGTAGAAACAGTGCAACTGTTTCTACTCTCAGAGTAGAAACTCTGAGAGGACATAAGTCACCAGAGTACAGTGAAAATAACACAGCATCAAGAAGGGACAAGGCAAGGGATGCCTCTCTAAAATGGAGCCTGGTATGCAGGCAAAAAGAATAAGATCTTAATATATATCCTCTACCTGAAATTCAGCAAACTTCATTAACACATTCTATTTGCATCCCATGACATAGCTTCAATTTAAAATTACCTTTCCAATGCCAGAAGCTGAAAGGATACTGCCTTGTTTCTAAGTCTTCTGGTCCAAATTATAGCTGGTGTAATAGGCATCCATGAGCTTGAGTGTGCTCAGTGTCTTGTCAATAGTTTTCTTCCTAGTGCTCCCAAGTGGGAGGCAAGTGCAAGCTAAGTGCACTTAGCTACAAACACTAGCAACTAAGAGGGTGGGAAGGGCAGAAGTCCTTGCACTGGGGCTACCAGAATGTATTGTGTGTCAATTGCAGATCTTCTGTCTCAAAACAAGATGAGTGTGTGAGGCCCACAGACTTTTACCATGGGGCCTCCAAATACAGACTTTCAAAATGTCAGTACCATAGCTGTATCCTGCACTGCTGCCTTCTGTTGTGAGGTTTGTCTCATCAGTGATGGTGTGGGTCAGTTTTTGAGATTTTCATCTGCACTGCAGGCTGACTGGAGGCCAGCTGGCTCCATCCAGGACCAAATGCAGTGCCTGACAGAGCACCTGGAGCAATGCTTCTCTCTTACTCTAGCAAAAACCACTCAAAGATGACCTGAGATGAGCAGATACTTCTTCTTTTCTTTACTCCTTGTGTGGATGCTGTTGTTGAATATATTGAAGTCTGCATCAAAAAATATGTAACCCACCAGCAAGAATGTATTAATTCTTGGGCAGGCCTTATTTATTATTGGGCAGACTTTTAAATGACATTGTATAAGGTCATTGAGACAGAAAGGGGAGGAGAGAGGGAGAGAGAGAGAGATATTATACATGTATATATCAATATGTGTACCTATAAAAGTATATCTATTCATATGCACACATACAAACCAGAATCCTAGATCTAACAATAGCTACTGGAATCTGATAACAGAGCAAGACCAGAATAGCTATGTCCCTGCAATAACCCAGCTCCTGCTGCTTATGAAATTGCTAATTACTGGAGGTTGTACATGTGGTTTTATATTTTATAAAACCTGATGACTTTTTTTTCACCCAAGGAGCTGTCTGATCTTTCCTGGAATCCGTTAATACTTTTGGCCTCTATGACATTGAATTCTACTTTTTAACTGTGTGACTGTATCATAGGAAGCAAAGCTTCTAGTTTTATTTATATGCCTGATAATTTAATCAGAAACCCTTTTTTTCAGCTCAGTCACTAATATGCTGCATGATTGTGGGCATCAGTTATAATCTATGCCTCAATTCCTTGTCTGCAGAGTGTGAAAAAAGCATTCCCTCAGGCAGTCTCCCACTGAAACCAAACGACTGTAAATACCACTTGCAGCCAGATAAATTTAGCATCCCATCTTACCTGATAAAAATGTTTGCTAAAAGGGACTATGACTTCTGTGGGAATATGTCAGGTAAGGAAGAATGAGGGCAATGAACGGCCTTCAGAAGTGGAGGTAAGGAATGCAGCACAAAGTTGCGGTTTGAAAGAAAAGGAGGTGGCCATGTTTGACACCAGAGAATGAAGCACTCTTTGCCTGCTGTATGGGCTAGCAGGCAGTGATGGCACAGATGAACCTTTTCACTGTTGGGGAGAGTCAAACACATCTGCATGAGCTCTTCATTCGAAGTTCTCAGTGAGAGGTGCACACCAAACTCCAGTTGAAGCTTCTGAAAGTGACATTTGAAAGATAATGGAAAAAAAGAAAGGTTATCCTTAACAACAAAGGGATCCAAGAAAGCTAGACTCACTTTAAGAAGAAAATCTTAAAGGTGCAGGAGCAGGCTATCCCTAAGTGGCAAAAGGTGAGTCACTGGGGAAGACAACTGCCCTGGCTAAGCAGGGAGCTTTCACAGGAACTAGGGATAAAATAAGGCTTTATGGCCTTTGAAAGAAGAGGCAGACAATTCAGGAAGAGTACAAGGATGTTATTAGGTTATGTATAACGAAAATTTGAAAGGCAAAACTCAACTAGAACTCAGTCTGGCCACTGCTGTAAAAGATAATAAAAAGTGTTTTTTAAATACATGAACAACAAATGAAGGGCCAAGGAAAATCTCCATCCTTCATTGGACGCTAGGGATAGAGTCACCAAGGATGAGCAAAAAGTTCATGTATTTAATGCCTTCTTTGCCTCAGTCTTTGTCAGTAAGACCAGTTATCTTCAGGGCAGGCAGCCCCCTGAGCAGGTAGACAGGGATGGGGAGCAGAACAGACTCCCTGCAATCCAGGAAGTTGTTAGTGACCTGCTGTGCCACTCAGACAACCACAAGTCTGTGGAGTCAGATGGGATCCACCCAAGGGAACTGAAGGAGCTGCCAGAAATGCTCATTAAGCCACTCTCCATCATTTATCATTAGTCCTAGTTAACAGCTTACTGGAGATTGATCAATGTGATGCCCATTGTATTTAAGTTTATATGGCCAGGTTTTGGTAG
>WBNO01015033.1:0-21123 GCA_013400575.1 Peucedramus taeniatus
GCCTTTTCGAGATAAAGGAACTCTAAGCTAAAGGGCTGTGACTTGTGACTGCCTTGCATATATGTACACTGCCCCACAAGAATTTCTTTCTCCCAAAGTATTTTAGTCTGTAGAACTTTTTTGAAATACCTAACAGAGTAACTTTAAACCCAAATTAAGAAATAGCAATGTATCTGACATCTTCATTTGATGTTAAACTAATGACATGCTTAATAACTCACTATTTGCAAGTATTTTGAAAGCAAAAATTTCACNTTTTTTTTCCTCTTTTTTTTTTCTTTTCTTTTTTTTTTTTTTTTTGGTGGTAGATATTGTATGTTCCTTTTTAATTTCATTCTAAATATACAGTTCCCTGACGAACGGAGTTTAGTAAAGTATTTTTTCTACCTACTTTTTTACATTATTTCCACAATTTTTCTTCTACTTCCTTTCTTCTGCTTAAGTTTGTAAAGAAATATACCAAGCACCATTATTTTGTGCCCACAGTCGCAGGAGGAAGGGGGAGCACTGGTTGCCAGCTAGCTTCAACCCCCTTTCCCCTTGGCGTGCGTCACTAGTGACCGCTCCTCGCCTCTGCCACCGGCAGGCAAAGGGTCGCGGTGTGGCCGCTGGGCGGGGTCCGTGCCAGCAGATGCAGCTGATATTCATGGACCTGTGTTGAGAGACTGAGGCAAAGGAAAGAGGGAGGGACTCTCTGCATGTGTCTCCAAGCTGCCTTTATTTTCTTCCCACACCGAGAGTGAAGCCGGCGCCACAGCAGTGGTGATGAGCCACGGTGATGCAGACGCGAAGGAAGCAGCATCGGTGAGCCGGGGCGGCTCCACCATGAAGGGAACGGTGGCTGTTCCAGCTGTCGCAGCAGTGCCATGTGCCACTACAGTGGCGGGGTCACAGCAGGGGCAGTTGCCACCAGGGAAGCAGCACCGGATGCCATGGGGACCCAAAGCGCGGGGGCAGAGGCATAAGAGAGAGTGGGGAACAAAGAAAAGCAACTGTTTTTTAGGGGGAGCTGCCCCCTGGGAGGGGACAACCAGACAACGAATCAGGGGCTAGATAGGAGGGATATTGGGGGGTACCTGTATACATAAAACCAATAGGAAAGGGGATGGGAAAAGTGCATACCAATAAGTGAAGGGAAATATCATAATTGACAACGAAAGTTCTGGATTATGGGTGTAACAGATAAAGACAGACAGGCTGGCTGGGGCAAGATCTGCAGGATAGACAGGGAAGGATCTGGAAGCTCCAGGAAACTACTTTAGGGAGAAACTATTAGGAAGACTGAACAGGGGTGAATAGGAACAAACCATTACAACATTTTAAACAATTTCTTAAACAGCTAAACCTCAAAACCCCACTGCTACACTACCTACTTTTTAACATTAATTCCACAATTTTTCTTCTACTTCCTTTCTTCTGCTTAATTTTGTAAAGAAATATACCAAGCACCATTATTTTGTGCCTAGGAAATGTAGAAAAGTAAAGTTAAACTGATAATATTTTTTGGATATACTCAATGCCTAAGTACTCATAGAATTAATCTGAATTAATCATTAATTAAAAATATTCATCTAAAGAACTAAAAACACTTTAAGTCTGTAAAGCCATGCATGAGAAAATTAAGAGAAGCTGATTCATAATTTTTATCTAGTTTGATGCCTTCCTTACATACCTTCATTTACAGTGAGGAATCAAACATTAGCATCACTAAGTTTTCCACATAATTCCAGATTATGATGTAGAGATAATCATGCAACCACATAAAGACACAGATGGTCAGCCAAAGCAAAACTTGTCATTTTCTAAGCCTCAAGTGCTTCAGTTCATGATTCCTATTATGAAAACTGAATTAATTCTTCCTATGCTATGTCTTCCATTATGTCAGTAAGAAAAATGTAAGTTATATTCAGCACAAGATCTTTCACAGCAACAAAAATACCCACTTCACCACTGTCTCACAAAGGTCTGTTCTGCAGATACAAGAATGCCTTACAGAATCAGTGACAGATAATCCCATAGCAAGCAATTGTTTAGATCAGGAGATGCTACACTAAGATATATAGGATGATCACAAGAATGTGGTTCTGTTTGGTCAATAAAGTAGAGGAAAGGGTAATTTTCTTGACCTCATACAGAAAAAAAATGAGACTTATGGAAGAATATAGTATGCAGGGCACCCCTGACGCAGGGAATGATTGGCATCTGACTCCATGATTCAGAATGCTGAACAATTGCTTTATTAAACTATACTATATTACATTAAACTATACTATATTAAAGAGATACTGAAAGGATACTAAAAAAAAAAACCTGTGACTGTCCCAGACAGTTGACACAGCTTGGCCCTAATTGGCCAATCACTCAAAACAACCTTCACGGGTGTCCAATTAACAAATCACTGGTAAACAATCTCTACAACACATTCCACATGCTGAACAACAGAAGCAGAAAATAGAGATAAGAATTGTTTTCTCTTCTTCTCTGAGGTTTCTTGCTGCGTTTCCCAAGACAAATCCTTGGGAAGTTGTGCCTCTCTGTGAAGAGAGCTGCGGCCACAGAAGAAATTCATGGCTAAAGTGGAAGCTATGAACAGAAGCCCAAGCTGTGTCTTCCTCAGTTCTACTATAAATCAAACTATATAGCTCTTTCAAAGCAGCACTTTCTAGTGGTGCACTATGCACACTGAAATACAACACTGCTCAAAAAATGTATTTTAATTTTCTGCAAAAATCATTGAAACTAAAAATGGACTATTTATTTTGGCACTTCAATGTGTTTTTTGCTGTAGAGAAACAAGAAAGCATTTTTCAAAGCACTGAATTCTAGTTAGCTGATTTTTAAGTCCATGGAACAGAGAAATGGTAACTTTATGTCAGATATATATTTCTGATAAATATGCAACACTAATAAAAACAAGGTGGTAATGTTCCTTTAACAGCACAATTCAAATAGTTCTAAAGAAGGTGAAGTTTTAGTAAAATTAGCCATGTACTGTGTCCTTAGGGGAATGTCTGTAGTAAATATGAAACATTTGCAAGTAAATACTAACTCTTTCTTTGTTACTTTACCACCAAGACTGATTAAACACAGATTTATTTTAAAAAGATTAAATACTAATTTGCACCACTACGTAATGAAAACCTATTATATTGGTTTGAAATTTCTTTGCCAATTATTTACAAATGTCTAATAACCAGAGGTTTAAGTTATGCTGGTATAATAATTTGCTGTCTTATTCATGCAGAAGACAATTATTAATGACTGCCATTACTTCAGTTAAAATTCATACAGTTCATCTTATTTATGAATTTGAATATACTCATTTTCCATGTTTATCACACATAAAAGTGAGGAGTGATTTGGAATTTGCTAACAGAAATACGCTTAGGAGTATTAGTATTTAAAATTGCAGGAGGATTATAACATTGCAGAGACAATAGATGCTTTCTAAACACCTGCTTATTAAATTTTTGTCAATGTCTCATTAAACCGAATATGGGAGCATAGTGGTTTTTGTTTTGTTGGGTTGTTTATTTATATACTGTTTGGCTGCTTTATGAGGCTTTTCCAGGTTTTTAATCTTGAACACCCTGTATATTACCTGAATGTGTTTTTCTGTAGTTCATCAGAAACCTCAACACTAGATATTCAATCACCATTCTAACAGCACACAAACAGCATATTTTTTTCCAAATACAGGAAAACAGTGTATAGCATTCCCAGTTTAACTCCATCCAGTTTCAGTGGAACTGTTCTTTTACAAATATGAAAGACAACCTTGCTGACTGAGTTTCTGATGTCAAGCAGCCTTTTTTTTTTTATTTTGCAGTGTGTCATAAAGACAATTCATTTCCTCAGTATTTGTCTGTAACTGATTTTAATGTTGACTTTAATGGGTCAACACTGTTTCCAAACAGCTCTCAGATTCTTGGATTACTGAATTTTGGATCACTGAATTTTGGATCATTGAACGTTGAGCCCCAATATCTAGGTCCTGCCAAACTACATATATCTAGAGGTGGTGCAAAATTAACATGAATAATCAGTGTTTTCTTTGATAGCTCTATAATTTAGGTATTTCAATAAATATTGTGGGAAGAAGAATGGACACATTTCTTCACAACATGGAAACTGAAATCAAAATGAATACTGAGAAAGATTTTTTTTCTCATTAAAGAGATTGGGTTAAAAAAAAACACATATGAAAAAAGGACTTTCCTAAGCCTGATTTGATGGCTATTATTTTGTATAGTAAATTAAAATTCATATTCATGGCTCCTAGGAAAACTGAAGAAAGAGAACAGAAAGAGTTTATAACTCAATTTACTTTCAGAAAGTAATATAACGCTGCTATTTTAAATTTTGATTGTCCCAGAGTACCTAAGAACTCCTTGCAAACAAATGGATAGCCTTCAATCCCCATGTGTAAAGTGAATTCAGTCCTGTGTGTGAAACATGACAAATGCATAGCAGGTTTTTTTATATTTCCTTTCCAGTATGACCTTATAGTATTTAGTATATATGACTATTTTTAAACTGATTTTTTAAAAATGTTATTTTCAAAAATTATCTATGTGAATGTTATCAATACAATTAAAAGTATCACTTAGCCCTATTTAGTGTTGAACACTAAATAAATATACACCTATTTAGTGTTGAACACTAAATAACCTCAAACATAAATGACTGTGGAGCTCAGTTCTCCATTTATTTCTCATTAGAAATTGTTTTTCTCACTGTATAAAACCAGAACATACACAGTGGCAAATCTTGCGTAGAATATTTTCCTTATATTTAGCAGCCTGCCATGTTCTGAACATAAAAAAACCCTGCTTTTATAGAAATCTTGACAAAATTTCTTTCTGTGAGTCTATTGGTTTTTTTTTTTTATTTCACTTGCAAATAATTATGTCTGGAAAAAAAACCAAGTCAGTAGCTTAAAAGAGCACCTTAAGTCTATATTGATAGTAATAAATAAGAGAAAGCTAGCATCAAATACATTGCAAAAATTATTATTTCAATGGACATTTTTAATTAAGAACTCTATTACATGCATTTTACTGCTGTACATGTTTCTCAAGGTTATTTGAAAATGCCTAGTTGTCATAGCAACTGAACTTTCAAAAACTCTGTCCTAATTTTCCATTAGGAGCATTAGTAGTCTAGCATGGAATTTGAGTAAGCTAAGAACATTATCAGGGAATGTATCAGGTTCAAATTTCCAAACACAAAGGTCTGGATGCTCATCAAACCTTTGACAAAGTTCAAAATATGAGGTTTTGTCCTTTTCAAAATGTGAGGCAAAGATAGAATTGCATTGCCTTGTCTTTTGATTTTGGTGTTATCACAGGCTGTTTGGAATCTTATTTCAGGAAGTCTGTTGTTTTCTGCAACTAAAACATTGAATCAAGAACCCAAATCTTGAAAGGAAAAAACATTGACAAATTGAAGAAGGTTCTATCCAAGGAAAACATGCATGTGTTTAACGCCTAACAGGACTAAAATAAACACCACAGCATTTAAAACAGAGGAAACCACAGTTGGGTATAACATCAAGGGTTGTGATACACTTGAATACATATCAGTATCTCTCTTTAGATAAAAAAACAACTAAAAATATTAGATAATACTTCTTCTGCTACTTTTATCTTCTCCCCCTGTATTTAATGCCAGAGGGCCACTTCTCAAGGAGTTTGTAATAGAGATATTTCATTTCCTGGAATTTATAAAGGGGAACATTTTCACCACAAGAGCAGACAGTAGTTTATGATAAATGACAGAATTTTGCCTTTCCATAATATAATGTGTTTCTTGTAAAACCTAGCTTGGTCACCGTTATCTTCATCTATTCACTTTTAAACAATTCACTTTCCCTCACTTGCATTCACTTTTTTGTGTAAGTCATCAAGGTTTTAGGGTGAATTCTTAAATGAGTTGTTGTTTGAGTTTACCTTTGAGCACTTTACTGCAATTTTCCTGTCCCAAAGAACATTCAAGAAGCCACCTTTTAAGTTCAGCTCATAACAAAAAAGAAATAAAGTAATTAGATCAATATTTTAATAAGTAATATAATGCAGTGCTAAACCAGAAAACAACCTTAGAAGCAATGAACAGAAGCCACAAGAAGTTTAAGTGCACAAAGATCCATAAATTTGTTAATATGTTGCCTGTTTTTATGAGAAGCACAGAATGAGTGGCCGCATTTTACAGCTATATCATAACTGGCTCCTCAAGACATGGAATTGTTGGAACAAGTCCAGAGGAGTTTATAAGAGGACTGGAGCACCTCCCATAGGGATACAGGCTGAGAGAGTTCAGGCTCTTCCTCCTGGACAAAAAAAATGGTTGAGCGGAAAATTCAGAGCAACCTTCCAGTATCTAAGGGGCCTACAGTGAAGCTGACTTTTCTTCAGGAACTGTGGTGGCAGGATAGGGGGAGATGGCTTTAAACTGAAAGATGGGAAATTCAGGTTACATGTACAGAAGAAAAACTTCTTCCCTGTGAAAGTGGTGAGGCACTGGCACAGAGAAGTTGTGGATGCCCCATCCCTGGAAGCGTTCAAAGCCAGGTTGGATGGGGCTCTGAGCAACCTGTTCTAGTGGAAGGTGTCCCTGCCCACAGCAGGAAATGGATGATCTTTAAGATCCCTTCCAACCCAAATAATTTTGTGACTCTATGAAGTAAAAGAAAAAAAGTATCCTGAAGTTACTGATTTCTGAGTTAAAATATTTAGTGATGAAATTTTTCATCCTCAGTTATATATCCAACTGAATTTTGGATATACCCAAATTTGTTGTTTGATTAAATCTAGCTACTTTAATATAGACATACAACTCATTGCAGTAGTTAGAAATTTCATCAGACAGACAATTAATCAAACAGAATTCTAACTTACATTTCTCAAAAGATTATTCTAGGAGAATACAATGCACCTTTAGGTTTTTTAACTCAAAGAAATCAAGGCAATATATTTTTCAAAAGTTCTTATGTATTTTTGATAGGAAAAAACTCTTTATTGCTTAGTATTTACACTCTCAATCTCTCTTGACACATTAAAAGGAAAATAAGTGTAAGTCTGGTGGGTACACACTGATTACCCCAGTCATATATGAACAGAAAAATCATGAAGAAGTAAAATATCAAAATACTAGTTCCTGTGCATTTTTAAATAAGCATCTGATATAATCCTTAATGAGGAAAAAAATAGCTTGAAAATCACTGGAAGGATGGAAGCGCAGAACCACTTGAGTTCCTCTATTAACTCTATTTCATCTACTACACTGTAATTTGGTTTTTCTTTGACTCACAAGAAGCATGGCTTTTACAAAGTCTTGCTTTAAAAGACAGATGACTGCCAAGGAATGTGGGAACCTTCCTGGGATGGAAAATATGACCCCCTTTCCTCCAAATGATTATAACTTTGAAATTACAGGGCTTTCAGGCAGAGATATGGGAAAAGGAGTAACAGTTCATGACTAGTGTATATATGTATAACAAGACAAACAAGCAGCAGCAACGGCAGCAACAAGAAACAAACCCAGGACCCACCCACAGCCTCCTCCCGGCTGTCCGGCGCTCTCCCCTTCGGTGCAGTTCCGGGCACAGCCAGCAGGGGCGCTGGTGGCTCCCGGCCGGGCAGGGCCCGTGCAATGATTCCCCCGCGGCTGCAGGGGGCGCTGTGGCGCGAGCTCGGCCGCCCCTCCACGCGTCAATGGCGGCTCCAGCAGAGGGAGAGCCGGGGAGGGGCTGCCTTCGGAAACTCACAGGCAGCGGCCGGGCTCAGGGCCACTGCAGGTGGCAAATGGACTACAGCAGGAACCTCGGAGCAGCAGGCTGGAACAGCAGAGGCGAGCGCACCCAGGGTAGCAAAAAAAAAGTGTAGCAAAGACTGCAAAGCTCTGACAAGAGCTGCAGGGCTCTGGGAGGACGTGGGGTGTGGAGTTAAAGCGCAGCAAAAAGCCCAAAGCAGCAGCAGGAAAGAGCAGAGTGGGCAATGGCAGACAGGCTTCCTCCAGAGAGGGGGAGGGCGTCAGGGTCCTCTTCCCCTTGAGGCTGGATGTTGAAAATGTTCCAGTTCAACAGCTGCTCTTGCAAGCAAAGGCTCACCCAGAAGAAGCAGTGAAGGACAAAAGCTCCGCAGTGGCAGTGAATGCCCTGGGCAGCAGCAGTTCCTCACAACTGTTTCCACTGATCCCAAGAGCAAAACAGGGAGAGGGGACTGAGCCCAACCCCTGACCCCTAGCCAGAATCTCGTGGTATCGCTGCCCTTTCCAAGGGAAAGTCCCCCACCTAAGATACAGCAGCAAGCCACACCCTTACACGTCCTCCCCCTCCCAGCCACATTTTTTGTCTCTCTCATCATTCCATCACTTAGGCAAAAAAAAAGAAAGAAAAAGTTTGTGAGAAAAAGAAAAAAATAAAGGAAAAAGCCTAACTTCCAAGAGGCAAGAAATAAGCAAACAGTCTAAATTATTACATATTAGTAAAAAACCTGCTGCATTTTACCTGACTGGTACATTATTAGGAGCAAAGGAAAACCACTGAGAAGTCTTACATATTATAGAGTAAATACACTGGTTTGATGAACAGTCAAACTGAGAAGACTACACGTCCTGGTGAACAGAACTGAGCTCCACCAGATTTAAAATTTTAAACTTAAATAAACAGTGTATTTTATTTCATTTATTTATAATCTAGGTAGGACTCTCCTGCTAAATTTAAGATCATACTCATGGGGTTGAAAAAATGAGTAGAGCACATTCCCCAAGACTGTAATATGCGTGATTTTCCTTCTGAGTGCATAATGGCCATCCATTATATGACAAGGCAACAATAAACATGGGAGTAGCCAATGACCCTTAGCCACCTTAGATGAGCATATACTTTGTCATTAACTAGATATATTCCTGGAAAAATACAGCTACATGAAAACATTACTTACTTATAGCAGAAAGCAACTACAAGTCAATAGCCCGTAGAGAAGCAGCAAGACAAAAGATGGAAAGTAGAAAAAGAAACTTTTGAGGTAATCTTTGAAGAGACCACATAAACTCATCAGGATGAAAAAATGTAGTATAGGTCAGGGACATCAGATGAAAGGATCAAAATACATTAAAATATAAAGACAGTAAAATTTCCAACTTTTTTTCCAGTCAGGTGTTTTCAGAGAGTTCTTTCCAAACAAAGCATATTAGATACCCAAATTAAATAATCACATGATGTACATAGCAAATTAGAAACAAAAATTTTTAAATCACTTGTGATAGGTTGCTTGAGTCAAGCCAGGATGTCAAATGTTTACTCTAGTTATATATTCAGAAACATCAAGGAAAAGCCTGAATGTCAGTGTACATGTCCATGAAATATGGACATGGCAACAGAAATTAGCAAATGTACTTTAATAAAAAGACTCATCAAATACTATGCCAAGCACCCACTAGTACAAAAACCTTGTATAAACTGTTGAAAATATATGCTTATATAACTAACATCATATTAAAAGCTACAGATTTATCTGCAAGCAAAATGTTGAACATACAAAGTTTGAGTCTCTTTTTTAAAAATTACTGTAGAAATTATTAACTTTCCAAAGAAACATCATCTGTTGATTTCTTGATGACATACAGAACAGTTAAAAATTAAATGTGTATTGGGCTTGCCTGGCAAGGTTTTGGTAGCTGGGGGAGCTACAGAGGTGGCTTCTGTGGGAAAGTGCCCAACAGAGCCAATGCCAGCTGGCTTCAGGGTAGACCCACCACTGGCCAAAGCTGAGCCCTGAGATAGTGTGTTACAGAAGAAAAAATTACTGCACAGGAGCAAGTTCAGCCAGAGAGCAGGGCTGAGAATGTGTGAAAGGAGCAGCCCTGCAGACACCCAGAGTAGTGCAGAAGGAGGGGCAGGAGGTGCTCTAGGAACCAGAGCTGAAACCTATGGTGCAGCCCATGGAGAGGGGCTGAGATTCCCCTGTTATCCATGGAGTACCGTAGGGGAGCAGAGATCCAACTGCAGCCCATGGAGGACCTCACACAATAACAAAGACCTCACACAATAACAAGGAGTCTGTGAGCCCACAAGAAACCAATGCTGGAGCAGCTTCCTGGCAGAACCTGGAGCAGGTTGCTCCTGAAGGACTGAACACATGAGAAGGACCCACACTGGAGAAGTTTGTGAAGAGCTGCAGTCCATGGGAAGAGCTCGCACTGGAGAGATTTATGAAGGTTGTCTCTCATGGCAGGGACACCACACTGGAGCAGGGGAAGAGTGTGAGGAAGAAGTGGCAGAGACAAGGTGTGATGAACCAACTACAATCTCCATTTTCTGTCCCCCTGCACTACTGAACAGGAGGCAAAGAAAAAACAGGTGTGAATCTGAGCCTAAGAAGAAAGGAGAAGTAGGGGAGAGGTCTTTTAAGATTTAGCTTTTATTTTTCATTATGTTACTCTGACTTCATTGGTAATTATTTAACTTAATTTCCCAAGGTCAAGCCTGTTTTGCCCATGATTGTAATTGGTGAGTGTTCTTGATTCACAAGCCTTTCATTATAATTTCTCTCCCCTGTCCACTTGGGGAGGGGAGGGATAAAGTGGCTTTGGTGTCCAGCCGGCATTAATCCACCAAAATGTATAAAAAAAATAAATATAATAACTGTTCATAGAAAAAGAGTTAAACAAAGTTTCCAAATTATTTTAAAAACATTGGAAATATCATTCACCTGTTGGGAATATTTTATGTGGATTTTTGTGGACCAACAAATTAATAATCTCCAACACTACAGGTTGTTTTTTTTTTAATTCCATTCAGGAACAAATACTTTTTGGCAGTGAACAAATATTTTTTGGTGATATATGATCTAGTCGTATAATATATAGTAACATATAGTAATTGGATGAATATAAAACTAGGTTTGGATTAATGTAAAATTAATATTTTTCCCTCAGTTTTTTCTCTAGGTCTTTTGGACAAGAAGTTGGATAGTTCAGGTTGCTGAACTGTTCAGGATCTGAAGTGTTCAGTGTCAGAATGAACACTTATTTACAACTTCTTTCATCATCAATAATAATATATAATTCCACCCGACATTGTCCCAGTGACAACTGGATAAAAGTAAAGATTTGTTAGTATCTTTATGTTCAATCAGCTAAGCATAAAGACGGGAATTTTTATTCCCAAGAACTTCAACTTCAGCTCTGACAATTCACACTGCAACTACTGTACTCAAGAATTCAGCCTGTTCATGCATATGCATAACTATTTAATCCTGATGTTACTTAGGCAGTAACAGTAACTTAGATGTTACTTATACAGCTTTATATTCTTTTATGCTGCATTACAATAACATTTATACTCACTATTCTCAGTTTTGCTAACTTGTTTTCATCATTTCTTTAAAAGGCTATCACTCCCCTACATTACATATTTTTTAATAATATGAAAATGTATCCTATTGAATTTTTATTTGCTGGAATGGCTATATGGAAACACTGGGATGACAAAAAAGGGGTTTTAAACAGGCACAAGCAAAGCAAATAACTAGCTATTAAATATTCCCTCATAGCTGTAGGAGAAAAAGACAGTTCCCTTGGTAAATCCAGTCTAAATGTGAGAACTCATTAAATCTTTGATGAGCAATTGTTATGGTAAGAACTTTGCATCAAAAATTAAATCTACTTGTGATTTAAGAGGAGAAAAATCATCTGAATTTTAACGTCTTGTGTATATATTTAACAATGGCTAATGGAGACAGATGTTAGGAGACAACAGATGCTAAATGATTCTCTTATTTTATAAGACATTTATAAAAGACAAACAAAATTAAATGTCAAAATGACAGAGCTACTCTCAGTTCAGAGATACAAGCCTCCCTAAACTCATTAAGATGAAAACTGTAGGAAAAACAGGTGTTCATATAAGTGGGATTTAAGTTTACATTCATGAAAATAATAGTACTTTTCCACATACTCACACGTTACAGTATGTCAGTTGGTTCTGTCTTAAAACTGAAATATGTGTTACACACTGTGGTTTATTTTATACTAGATCATTTTACCTAATCTGTAAGAAGTTGAAATTCCAGCTTCTTATTCATCTTTTATTTAGGTACTCTATTCAAAACTATGGATGTTCCAGCACTCCCCTCAGCCAAGTAGATAATAAGATTCTAAATTAGATCAAGGAGAGAAAAACTAAGGTAATGCATCTACTCCTGACCCATGTAGTAGTACCATAATCATGGTGATTGCACAGACTGAACACAAATAGATCTATGAGGGTAGACAAACTAGACACTAAGTGAGTAAAAAGGGAGGTTAAGACCAAATAATTAATGGTAAGATTAATTTGTTTTATAATGTCACTTTCTGCCATTAGTAGTGAGAAAAAGTATGGTCTCATCATAGATTCAAACAGATCTTAAGATTCCGATCTGTTCCACGGATTGCCTTCTGTATTTTTAGGCACAAATATCTTAAAAAATAAAAACTCTACTTTAGGGAATGCATAAGGGATCATCTGCCCTAACACTAAGCCAAGACAGACATAACTTGGCTATTGATTAAGTTCTTTTTATAGGAAAGGAAATTTTTCCAAACAGTATGTTGGTTATATATTTCAACATCTCAGCTAGATCTAACACCAAAGATTTCTTTTTCATTAAATAAAACATTTTTTTTAAATTACTTATCTCAGGTTACTTTTAGAATACAAAATAGGCTTGTTGCATGAGAATAAAAAAAAAAGGCTGCAATAAGCAAAAGTTGAATTAAATAAACTGATTACACAAAGCACTGCAAAAAATTACTAGAGCTATTGAATCTACACTCAAAGGTCAACTTTCAGGTGATTAAAAGTATAGTTTAAATTTGCCTTATAGATTAAAATACTTGTGGTAGTACAAAATAAATAAAATAAGGGAAAAAACCTTCAAAACATATTGGCTGCTTGAAATCAGGAAATACTATTAGAAATTACAGTAAAAACAATGTGATTTATCGACAACAAAACATTAACATTTTTCTTGACCAAAATGGTAGTTTTGATCAGAAATACTTTTCATGTGCCAATTAAAATTGCAAAAGAGAAAAAAAATGTTGTTATATAGGAAATTATGACACTCACCTATATTTGCAGAAATTGTTTTTAAAAATTTATTTTGATAGGAAATTTTTCAAAATCAGATAATTTTTCTCATTTTCTGGTAAGCCATGTGATGAACTCTTGTGAGTAAGCTTCTCTTCTATTCATGAACTGTTGTATTTTGTTTAGGTAAGGTAATATTAACTGGTCCTCAGACTGGGCAGCTCTATCACACAGTGATTTGAAGTTCATCAACAGAGGAAACTTCATCTCAAGATATTGCTTTGTCAAGTCTTGCATACATACAGAGTACGTGTTCACCCCCTGAACAGTCTTATCCTCTTTCTTGTACAAAACAGGATTTCCCATATAGTTAAAAACATTCTCTATGGTTTATCTTCTCTTAACATTCATTTGAACAAGGATGAATCCATTTATACCACCTTTCAGGTGAAGTTCCCAAGTTAGAATACAGAAATCTGTAAATCTGTTAATACTTGTACAGTTTTGGGATAAAACAAAGGACATTAAATTTTCAAAAGCTCTCAAAGCCCTTGGAAATCTGAGACTGATTTAAGGTTCAGGGGACTTGGAACTTTGAAAAATGGGAGAGCGCTTATGTCTTAGTAAAATGCATGGTCAATAAAGAGAGCTGTCATTTGAAAACAGGCCAAGGACAATAGATTTTCAGCAGTTCTTTGCCCTCTCACAACTCATTGCTCACTCAGCACCTACAGGAATTTCTTTCCGTTTCAAAGACCAACACAAATGACACAAGGTCAGACAAAAAAAAGCTATTGAGCAATTAGTAAACATTTACATCCATATCATAAAGCCACCAACTATAAATTGTGGCAAAATAGAAATCAACTAATATGAACTAAAAAAAAAAAATCATACTGTATTCAGAGGCAGTTGAGGATATATTATAAAATGCCTGTAAAATGTGACAAGCTGGCTACCTGACCACTCAAATAAAAATCTCTAGAAAGGAAGATGTGTGCAAGTTCTGCATTGGATGAGAGAATAAAAGAATTTTAATTGCTTTTTTATTCCCTCCATTTTCATTGTTGTTCACGATTCCAAAACAATCAAAAATATACATTAGACTGAGAAATTATGGAAATAAGAAAATCCTTCCAAAATTTGCAAGCATTCTGCTTTAAAATGCTGCTTCTCATGAGTCTGAGATTTTTTCTGAGTTTTTTTTTCATAGTTCTTTTTCAAAATAAAAAAAAAAAAAGAAGCAGGGGGGACCTAGCAAGGTCAAGTGTTCCATGCCTCATTTTTTTATGGACAGAAAGAAAATACCACAACCTTCTTTTATGGGCTTGGCAGAAAGCCACAACACTCAGAAGTACACAACTATTTTAAAGCTTTTCAGTTAGATCTGCTCAAGTGTATTAAACCTTTCATCTTTCTTTTCCTTTGTGCATGTGTGTATACAAAAAGAAGCCAAAAAAGTCACCTATGAAGCTACATATATTCCAAGAAAAGGATATGCCATTTCTCACAGATGTAAGATCTTTTCTAATACCTTCCAAATAATGCACTTCTATTTTTGTGGCTTCTCTTCCTTTGATCTTTTATTTTAATAATAAAGTCCTTTAAGAATGGGAATTTAGCTCCTGATGCAGTTTGGTCAGGGATCCCAGCTCAGTGAGATCTGGCTAATAGTCAGGTATTTAAAGATGATAAATTGCAATTATAAAACTCTGGTATTCCAAAATAATTTATAGTGTAATCAGTAATTTTAATGACTTTTGCTTGAGAGACAATCTGTGTTCTTGCATGAATGCAAAGCATATATGGAGCTTATTCCCATCCCCCTGTAATGTGCAAGGAAGCCACATGAAAAGGTAGGTTAAAATCACAGCCAGCTGGGCCAGTGGTCCAACCCATCCATGATTCTTTTGAGAAACTGGTAATTTGTGGTATTGTTTTATTTCATTCTTCTAGGCATGAAATTCTCAGTCACAGCCTTGATCTTCCACCATTCTTTGAGTTTTGGTAACAAGTACTGCATAGAAAAGAGTAGGGAATTGATCTAGCCTGAAAAACACCTACATTTCTCCATAGTTTTACTCTGGACTAGTTCATTAGTTCACAAATACCACATGGCCTTGCAAATGGAAAGGCCATTTTTCTGCCTCTGTGGAGAGAGCAGTGCTTAGAGCCTAACTGTAGATAAGGAATGTACAGTGCATCTGACACACCTTCAATTCAGTAAGGCTTCATGTTCTTCAGTTCTCCTTTGGAATATGAAGTACAGACTAGCAGTTGCTCTGGAATCTGGCTGGACCCCTGGGCTCAGTGATCCTAACCAAAATCTCATGAGTACCAGTTCAACTGGCAGATGACAATGAGCAGAGGACTCCAGAGGATGGTACAGAATCCAACCATATTCAGCATGTTCATCTATCTATTTACTATTCATCTGTAGACAACACTGAATTATGGGGGAAAACTGAGAATAAACAGCAGAGCTTCACTTCATGGGCATCTTGGTAAACTTGAGATCTGAACTAATTTGATAAAGCTCAGTAGTGAGAAATACAAAAGGCAATACTTGAAACAGAATGACTCAGCACCTGGAAACTGATAGGCTGAGATAAAAGGGGCATGAATATTACAGTGGATCCTAGGCTGAATATGGGCCTGGTATGGTCTCCTTTCACAAGCAGAGCAGACTGAATTCTGAGCTGCACTACACAGCTAGCACTTCTAGGGGAAAATATGTTTGCCTCCTTCAAGGTACTGCTGAATCTGCCTTTAGAATACTGCTTTGAAACACCAGCAGTTCAAAATGAATGTTGAGAAAGTATTAGGAATCCTTCAGAGAGCTCTTGGGATTGCTAGAGTGATTCAGAAGACATCCTACTGAAAAAGCTGGGCTTGGACTAAGGGGCAATCTAGTGAAAGTCTACTGCTGCTGGTTTTAGAGAGAGGATGGAGACACTCAGAAGAGACAATGCAACAAGGGGAAATGGCCACAAACTGTGAATGGAGAGGTTCAGACTGGAAATTAGGGAAAGCATTTTACAATGAAGAAGGTAGTGTAATCCTGGAAAACATTATCCTGTTGTAGTATCGATGATAGTTCTGCTTCAGGCAGAAGGGTGGACAGGATGGTATCCAGAAATTTCTTCCAAACAAGATTTCTATGTTTCAAAAGGTCTATTGGCTTGCACTTTTGCTCATTGTTACAACTTCTGACTTTTATGACTCATAATTTGTCCATTATGTGAATGTACTTCTCTCCAACATGCCTTGTCCCCAAAAATGTTAAAGAAAATGCCCAATACTGAAGGAAATGCTCAGCATTCACATGGCAACGAAAACAAATCAAAAATATCTGCTTTGTAAATATGGTTCTTTGAATGATTCAAGCACAAAACCTTATGAAGCAAAAAAGTAATTAGGGAAAATGAGAAAGGAAAAACTTTACCCAAAGAGACCTTTTCCATTGCAAAATAGCCAACCATCATTTGCATATATATGCTTTAAGAAATATTTTATCTTATGTAGCTGAATTGTGGTTCTGTAAATATGTAATGGATTTCTTATGCACTGCTTTTGTATTTTCCTGAATGCATTTGAGAAGATTATCATTTCAGCAATACAATTATAATAAAAAAGAGGAAAATCTGCTATAAATTAATAAGGTTCCAAAATAAACAGGATACTTTAGGACTATGTACTGACAATTATTTAATAATTACTGTTGCTTGCTTAATATATACTACATAGCTTCCTGATTTTTTTGTTAAAAAAAATAATCTAAATCTGAATTTATAACTTATTCCAAGTTGAGCTAAGGGTTGTGCAGTTACATAATTCAATCAGTTTTTATCTCAACAAGTTCTCACTAGCACACATACAGAGTGTGTATTTAAAATAACACAAATTTAATTTAAAATTTAAATATTTAATTAAATTTAAAAATTAAAAAATAATTTAAAAATAACTGGTTTCTAATGTAATGTAACATTTACCAAATTTATGTAGATGTATATACATTATAAATTTGAAAAATTAGTCACAGGCTATCATTTCCTCATTTATTCTGAATTTCAGAATGTGCTCAAAAAGTAAAATAAAGCAATATTAAAAATGGCTACAGAGCTTAAGTTTCCCTATAATCTGCTTATATATATTCTCACATCTTACAATTAATCCTTTTACCTAGTGGATCCAGTTAGGGATGAGTTACCAACCTTATAGAGCGGACAATATTTCAGCAGAATTCAGGCAACAGTCTTTACAGGACATGTCTTGATTAATATCTAAAAAAAGAATTGTAAAATTAAAATAAAGACTCCTCAAAACCCACACACATTTTGCTTTCATGACCAGAGATCAAAGGTCTAGTGATTTGTTCACCTGCCCACAGAAACCCTGGATAGAGTAGTTGCACAGGTGATTCAGCACATACTCATGGACTCATTTATCTACTAAAAAGTGGTTCCTGTGTAGAAGTCCCAGAAAAGAGGGAAGTACACATTTAGAGAAGAAAGGTGCTCATGATAACTCTGCTGAGAGCATTTTACAGCTTCAATCCTGCATCTTCATCTTGAGTTGTAAAGATTATCCTGCCCCCAGGCATGGGAAGCAGAATGGGTTTGAAGACACATCCCTGAGGGCACTGCTGCCCTCCTGCCCTGTTCCTGAGTGCAGAAAAGCATCCTAACACCTGCACTTTCCCCTTCCCCTTTGTGGGAGCCAGGTGAACAGTGAGGTTTGGGGGTCATAGGCTGAGCACAGTGGCTGCTGTGGATCCCTTACCAACTTCTTGTCAATACTTAGTGAAATTTCTTGCTTTAACTGGTACAGCTTTAACAAATCACGCTGGGATTGTATCAGAACTATCCAGCTGCAAACAGAGCAATCAAATTACCTGTCTTTATGTTTCTACCAACACTAGTTTGGTATAACCAAAACTTGTTTTTCATTTAGTATAGCTCAGTACACCTGCTTGTATCTGTTGATGTGTGTCTAATCCAGAAGGTTCATAGGTATCTGAAGCAGCTTGGTCCCTTGAAAACTCATATGAGACTTCAAGTGGAAGACTGTAGGTCTGAGCTTCCAACAGGATCATTTTTACTAGCACTTCAGGTCTTAAAAGAACACGACATTTCCAGCTCACTCTTAGAACAGCTTTAGGTCTTTCACTAGGAAATATGTTACAAATCCCACCTGAAGTTACCCAGCAGTCACCATGATTTAAGCACATTATGGAGAAAGGAATACTTTGGTCCAAAAGCCCCTTTACTGGACGTAAGTCTGATAAAGCTACATAAAATGAGCACTTAAGGAAATGCAGGAGAGCTCCTTCAGGAACCATGAGCTTTGTATGCATAATCAAGGGCACCTGAATCACTGTTTCCATAAATTACCATCCTTCAGCCTAAGATTTGGTCATAAACATCTTTCTGACATTCTTCATTATGCCGCATTGAAAAAATACCTACAGTATTTTTTCATTATATTAACAGAATATTGAAGTATGGCATTGACACAATACATGGTGATAGACACTTTTAGAAAAAAATAGAAATCCTGCCAGTCAAAAATTAAAGTAAATCATCATGTTACAGAATGCTTATGAGCTTATGAGCAATATGAACAACTGATTTTGGATTTAGTAACTGATTTGACACAAAAAACAGTATTTCTGTAGGTTTCTAATACATTTAATTTAAAAATTTTATTTGATTTTCAAAGACCAAAAGTTATTCTGAAATTGAAAGTCTATGTCTTCTTTTAGGAAATAGTAAAACTTAAAAAAAAAAAGTTTTGCTTGTTTTGGATTATTTTTTGTCAGACAATACCAGCTGGATTTTAATTTAATTAATATGCTTTGGTTTATTGAAAATATTTTCAGCACATGAATTATTGAATATATGTTTTATATTTAATTATATAAAAATGTCATTTAACCATAAAAGTTTTAGTCCTTTAATATAAACTCAATACTCTTCAAAGTTACTCCTTGGAAATGACAGAAATAAGTGTTTTTGGGGAAAAACTCTGCAAATATTTTCATGAATATTTTAAAATTTATATGTGTATCCACTTTTTTATTCTTTCTTTGAGTTTTAGTTTTGGGGAAGACCAGAGTGGCAGGATGTTGAGAGAAAAGAAAGCACTCTGAGAATATAGTACCCTTGATGTAAGGTAAACTCTTTGTACAAATGCTCAGATATGTTCAGCTGCTATGCCCTCAAATTTTTTAAAGCCTTTTAAAAAATAAGCTAAGCTCCAATATTATTTTAGCACTTAGAATAGATTCAGACATAAAAAGACCTGCAGTATCAAGGCAATAAAAAACAACAGAAGAACAATCAATTCTTGAAGCCTGGCATTTGCAGCAAAACACAGACAATGATTTATTCAAAAACAGAAAGATAACAGTGATGGATAAAAAGCTGTTTAAATGCACAGAAAATTCAAGCTGATTTTCTCTGTGATCTGAGAAAGAAAGTTCAAACTCCAGCAGGATGCAAATCATGTTAGACCACAGTTACATTTCCTAGAATTGCATAACAGCATATTTTTTATTAATTATGTTATAGGGCTTATGCTGCGTTAATTATACAGTTTACAGTGTCTTTGTGTTCATGCATCTTTCAAATATTCTAGAAAGTGCAAAAGTTGGTCTTCACTGGTTATTTAAAATATCTCATATGAACACAACTTTGTGCTTTTATTATAAAAATTTATATTTTGGCATGTTTTATTTTTTCTTGGTTTCCTCTACTTTTATCTATTTACATAACTTTTCCATTTTCCACATAAATTAAATTACTATCTTATGAGAAACAAGGCACAAGAAAGAAAACTCTACTCTTTATGACATTTTCTCAACTAAATACCTCAGACACTGATAATATCACTCATTATATTAATGCTTGTGCCTTTCATAAGTTATTTCACTCTTTTAAGACAAAGCCCAAACAAGAAATAAGAACATGAGAAGGATACAATATTCATCTAGTTCTTACAGAGATCAAGTTTCCCTATTTGGTACTTTGTCTCCACTCCCCTGAATTCACTCCTTATGTATTACAGTTACATGTTCTAGGTCATGTTGCAAAAGAAGTATATCTTGTTAATCTTGTTACAGAAAATAAAGTTCTAATCCTCAAATGAAGATCTCAGTTTTCCCGAACTGAGGGAATTTTTATGCTAAAAGAGTTGGGGTTTCTTTAAATGGATTTCAACACAATGAACACAATTGCTCTTGTTAAATCTTGTAGCGAGCAAAGGAGGAGGTAGTCAGCAATCTAGGAGTCCAAAGAACATGATTCAACAAAGGGAAGACTTCAGTTGATTAGGATCATAGATAATTTTTTGGTTTTAATTAATTAGTCTGTCATCCTTCTTAACTTCTTTTGCTTCTCCAGAAAATATTGACGTTTGATGGATTAAATTGTGGGATAGCTGTACTAACCTATGTTGAGTAGCTGGTGAAAATGAACTCACACTGTTTACAGTGATAGTAGTTCTAAAAATGTTGAAGACAGTAGGATAGCTTTAAACTGTCAGAGTATTTAGAGTCCAGTGTAAAGTTGGTACTGCTTGAACCTACAAATATCTACCTCTGGTCTAATTTTGATGTCATTCAAAAAAATGTAGGATCCCATAATTCTACTTTTTTTCCTATTTTTTTTTATTAAATCTCCCCAAATTGATAAGAAAATGGAGACTCATGTGGTCTTTCTTTAATAGTTAAACAATGTGATGTTGTGGTCGCCAACCCTGAAGGGAAGGGAAGCAACCAGGTGTGCAGATACCCGTGGTCAAAGAATAGCAAGAAAATTCAGGGAGTCCCCAGAAAACTGTATAAAATTATATTAGTAAACTGTATACAGTGGAAACTGGTATGTTAGTCCCTTATAGTAAAAATTCTTGGTAGTGTATTTTGAATAAGGGGTAGAGTGAAAAAGAAGAGAGAGATTGAAAAGAGGGAGGGAAGGAGAAAAAAAAGGAAGAAAAAAGGAAGAAAAGAAAGGAAGGGAGAAAAGGAAGGAAGGAGGGAAGGAAGGAAA
>WBNO01015033.1:28699-47134 GCA_013400575.1 Peucedramus taeniatus
GGAGCAGGGAAATGTTTGTCAGTACAATCTTCTGTATCTACTTTCCTTTATAGTGTGCAGAAATTAACAACAGCACTGATGGGTAAAACATTTTCTCTAGGGATGTCATGTCTCTCTAGAGAACCATGTGCATTAAATAGACATGGTACAAATTTAATAAGCATTGCAGTGGTAGAAAGGGCCTATCTCCAATCTGTGTTTTTGAAGCTTAAAAAATAATTAACAAGATTCAAATCTAACTTACCTGCAAATCTAACTACACTGGGATGGGAAGCAAAAACAAACCTAGCTGCACATGCACAGAATTAAGCATGAAGTCATCACCAGCTATTGATCCATTAGTATTAGACTTTGTAACAATATTAAGCAAGTATTAATTTAATACTTCAATAATTTTCCCATCATTCACCATCCCATCTACTGTCTCATCCTCCAGAGTTCTAATTTCTTCCCTGATTAATTCTTACTTTGATAATAATGAAAAATCTTTTGAGCTACCATTTCCATTTCTTTCTATAAAAATTCACATTCTTCCTTCTACTTATTTCATATAACCTTTAATTATGTTACTTAGTCACATCTAATTTTAATTATGTTTACCTGTTTCAAACTTGACATTAATTGCCTTTTTTTAAGGTATATTCCTTACTTTGATAAATTATATATATAATTTTTAGGACTTCTAGCCAAACATTTCCATTTATAAAAGAAATGCATATGTGAATTTTTGGTACAAAAATAAACACATGCACACTTTCCTCTGATTTAAATTTAAGGTAAAAATTGTTACCACATGTTACCATATAATATTGCAAGAACATCATCAGGTCTTTTTTCAGTTTCCAAAGACATTTAAAAATCCAATTCTTAGTTTATAACTTGGCTACTAAATAATTCAGGCTATAGGTTATTCAAGTAAAAAGTTATGTTTTAAGGCATCCATTGAAAAAATATGTCAAGTTTTAATTATTTTATTCATTTTATGTATTAAGACATATTGCTTTGTTTTCTTCCCTCCCCATCCTGAAAGATTATTTTAATAAATATTATTTTCATAAAAATATTATTTAAATGGAAAAGCAATAACTGTCACATTTTTATCCCTAAAAGCATTTTTGCTGCTAGCTTTGCTAGTCCTACTTTATATTATTTTACTTTTAATTCTTTATCTATCTACTTTTTAAATGACCTCACTTCACAAAATATTGGGTAAAATGTGAATACTAGATCAATAGTAAAGGCCAAACAGAGGAAAGCATTATTTCTCATGTCACTAAATGCATTTCAAACAATAAATCAAATTATATTAATTTGTTAAAGGAGATCTTTCTCCTCACCCAGACATCTTTCTGTATCAAATAGCTACATCTGATGATATTGTTACAGTTCCTCTGGTCAATGGCAAGAGATTCTTGGAAGAAAAGGAATACAGGATCAGTGATTTTATCTCCTTGGTTTGGACATTGACTCTTTACATTGACTCTGGCTCTCCAATTTACATTGACTCTGGCTCTCCAATTTTTCTTAACACACTGGGTAGAACAGATACATTAATTGTTTTGAACAGCTTGAATTATTAATATTATAGAAAAAAACTACTTGTTTGATGTGACTTTGGGTTTTTTTTTGTATTTTATCTCTGGGTTAAATAGTTGAGAGTGGTTTGTGTGTACTTTAACAGCAGTATTCACAGCAATTATTCTTTTGCTCACTGTAAACTTGTATGTTTTTTGTTGATTTTCCTGCATTTTACAATGGTAAGCTCACCTCTTATCTCATGATGGAAACCAGCTTTGTATAAATTTGTGATTCTTGATTCTGATTTCTCATTACTGGTGCATTTACAAATTTCCATCTGTGTTCTCTGACTCTATTAAGAGATTGTCACTTGTCAGAGCTTTCAGAGAGAACACCTACAAGGCTTCTTTCCTCTGCCTGACCACCTATTCTCATAAATTGTATAGGAAATCAGTTATCTCAAAGATTCCTATATCATGCAGACATACCTGAAAGAAACTGATGAAAAAGCTAGGAGAGGGATAAGCAGAAAAGTAGTGGGAGACACAGACAATATGACTACATGCACTTCATTTCTTGAAGCAATGAAGAACAGCAGTGAGTGAATAAAAAAGCATCTGATACCTCAATCAAGTGTTTGAGCTAAAGGACTTTGAACTTAAATTCAACATTAATTAAGTAATAATTCTTATGAGTAGACTCTATATCATGTGTTTTCAACTTTCTAATTTTTAATGTAACTGCTGGTGAGAAATCACATCTCTTTGTAATATTTATTTTCCAGCAGTCCAGACAGAGAATACACTTTGAATATCTCTTTTCCATCTGCAAATTCAGAAATCTCTCCAAACTGCTCTGTTCCATTTACAAAGACGAGAAACTTAATCTGACACCAGAAACAGAAAATTAACTAGATGATTGCTCTTTGGAAACATGGCTGAAAAATAATTTATTTCAGTGTGATAAATTAAATGACCATTTGCTTTTCTCACAAAGACATATGACTTTACTATGAATGTAAAGTCCTGGCATATGAATTTACTATAAATTTTATCATCTATTGTAGTGGTCAGTAGCCAAAGGAACTATTAATAACTATGAATGATTCAACACAGCTTCTGGTACCTACTAGTTGGAACAGTCATTTTTCCTTCCTGCTTTTGAAGCCACATTATACCACTCAAAGTTCAAACAAGTATTTTACCTAATATGGTTCAGAAAGATGGTTATAACCATTTTAATGAACTAACCTCTCTATTCTAAATCTTCAACATGGCTGCAGGATTGCTGATACATCCGTCTTCTATTTTATCTCCTAGAATGCAGCACATTACATATTGGAAATATTCTTCCAACTTATACAAGGACTTGGATGCCATTCTTCAGAACACTCTCCATGAATAAAATTCTCTATTTTATCTGATTAGGTTTCAGCTATTTTGCTTCTGTTTCCATAAAAAAGTGTTTAATAGCAATGCTGTTTAAAAAGCAATAAGCACAGAATGCAGTTCATTTTGATTTAGCAGTCACGAAATACTATTTTCAATTAAAAATAAGTTCAAAATAGTTTATAAGCATACTATTTCTCCAAGTTATTTTTTCATTTTTAAATCTAAGTGTCTTAAAATACAAGTTATCTTATTTTGGCTAAAGATTATTTTATCTTTCTAGAAGTCCTATTGCTCAATGCTCTTACTGAGCTTAACCAAGTTGAAATTTGTGTTCTGTCTCAGACTGCTTTGCCCAGTCGTTCAAATGAGAGCCCTTGAGAAAATGCTTTAGTGACAAATTCATTTAATCCTAATTATAGGTTCTTAACAGGTCTGAGACTGAGTTCATCAGCTGGGACAGCATGCTGGAGCTTTCATTCCTCCTGTGGACAAGCTTAAGCTGCAGCAGAATGTCCCTTACACTGAGCTGCTGCAGCCTCACCCTTCCCCTTTGACTTGACATGTCTTCCTGTGTCTCCTACCTCCTGCTGTCCCATGTTTTTTCTATCATCCACATGCAACTACCAAATGTCATTTTATTATAAAGTTAAAAAAATTATATTTCTGTTATAAGTTCTGTTATAAAAACTGTAAGATTTGGAGTAAGGTCTTAGATTACTAGAACCATCTTACTGATGGACGGAAAATTTCCAGGAAGAGTTGTTACCTCCAGACATGTGGTGAATGCCCCTGCAGTATCACTAAGGCAGCAGGTGTCATTTCTATATCTTTGCCTCCTTCTTTACTAAGAAAAGAAAGGAGAAATAAGCTCCATGAGACTTACTATTTTGTTTAGGAAGACATTATGCCAGTCCTCCTGTTCAATCCTGTCCATTTTTGCTTAACTTTGATATTATCTAAGCTCCATTGATACAATTTAAGGTGAATCTAACCTCCATAAAACCCAAAAGCATAGTGTGCTTCTATAAATAGAATAATTATAATGTTATGCTTTTGTTACAGCTGCAAGGACAAATTTATGACACATGCAAAACTGTAAAAAGACCTTTTCAACATCAGCTTGCCAGGATATGCATTCTGGGATAGTCTTTCCCTTTATACTGTAAGGCCAGAGTGGTGGGGTGTACTTTCCCCACCACTTGGGGTGTACTTTCCTCACCACTTTAACAGTGTTTTGACTGCCAAGTAAAGCAAAAAACACCAAGCTATTTTATTGAGCTACACATATCAAAACATCTTCTAGTACCTGAGTGTCAGGGACTGAAATGGTTCACGCCTGATTATGAAAGTTATGCCCATTGTTGGGGGTTGGATTTGTTTTTTTTGTGTTTGTGGAATTTTTTCCAGTGGGTTGCTAGGGAACTAATTGCTGGGTACTTATGAGTACTTGTTCAAAACAAAAGGGTGGAGCATTTCCACATGAACAGCTGCTGGACATGAGCAGTCGGCCCTAAGGGATAGGCGAGCACCTTTCTGAAAGGATGTCGGAGCACCAGAGGATCCTGTTTTTTCCACTGGATTTCCCGGAGGAAGACTGGACTCATCTTGTCACCACTGGACTTTCTACAGGACCATCTCTACTCCTCTCTACAGAACTGCATCTATTACTCCAGGAGGATTTCATCTGGACTGCTTTTCACACCCTGACCAACAGGGTGCCAGGTCACATCCCCGACTCTGTCAGGGTTTTCCTAGGGTTTGTTTTGTTTTGTTTTGTTTGTCTTTTGACACTATTACATTTGGGTTTGTTTTTTTTTTTTTTTTTTTTGTTTTTGTTTTTGTTTTTGTTTTTGTTTTTTTTTTAATATTCCTAGTAAAGAACTGTTATTCCTATTCCCAAATCTTTACCTGAGAGCCTCTAATTGCAAAATTATAATAATCTGAGGGAGGGGGTTTACATTTTCTATTCAAAGGGAGATTCCAGATTTTTCTGACAGATACCTGTCTTTCAAACCAGGACACCCATTCAAGCAAAAAATGTATAAAGAAGCTATAACCACAGAAGCCCACTCCTCCTTGAAGATTCCTGACTGGAACCTTGGACATGAGTAAAACCATGTAGATAAGATAAAGGCAACATTATGTTAAATCATCTCAGGCTAAGGGAGAAGAATGCATCCACAAGAAAGCCAAACCCAGCAGCTGCATCAAGAATCATCCCTGGCTGGCTTTGGGGTGGGGGAGACCACAGCCCACAGAGGCCAGGTTCACACAGACTCCCCCCAGCTGAGGGGTGAGGAGGAGGTTTCTGATGTGTGGCGTAACCGCTGCTCAGAGGCAGTGAACACATTCTCCCTTACACAAACCAGCCCAGCTGTGAAACCCTCAACCCCACAGGCCACATCCACAGGACATTCACCTGAGAGGCAGCTGAGAGGTTGTCATAATCCATCAAAAACCCCCAAAGTGTTCCCCAGACTAATTTCTGAGTCTTTGCACCACAGCATTGCATGTGATGCAAAGGGATGCAACAAATCCAGAGTCTGCTGCAAGAAACTGTGTCAAACTGTGCCCTCGCCCCAGAGGGGGAGCTACCTGGGCATTCCCGCCTAGCCTGAGCATATATTAATCCAATGGATTCTGTGCTTTTTGAGGGAACCTCACCACCAAGAAGACCAGCTGGAGAGGATCATCAGGGTGCTGGTGGGATCTGCAGAGTGGTGATATTTTCTTTATTCTGTCTCTGTCATTCTCTTTCTGTCATTTTCTATTTCTTTCACTTCCTTCTGTCTGTCTGTCTGTCTTATATTTACTATCAAATAAAACTCATACTGGTGACTTTGGCATATGGTTTTGTTTTCACCTTAATTCAGGCAAATGAATTACTAATAACTTTAAAATCTGGACTGTAACACTGTGTCAGCATATTTATCACTGGCTTGGAGCTCTTCACCTTTTTTGCAGAGGCAGCATTACAGGCAAATCCTTAGTCTCAACTTCTGGGAACCATATAATCAGCTCGGCGTCTGTTTTTATAATAGCTTGCTTTTTTTTCTTTTTTTTTTCTTAAGAACATTAACAGCTATATCCTTCTATATTTAATCTATTATTATATCCCATTAACTGCTTCTGGGAACCTCCAATGCATCTCTTTATATGCACACTGTAATTTGGTCATTTACTTCAATTAGAGCATTCAATAAAATATTCATGAAGGTGGCCAGTTGTTGAGATAGACCATCCGTTTACTTAAAAATAGGGCTGCAGTACTCACAGGTATAATCTATTAGGGAAGCTAATTGACATTTTGACCAATAGATTTTCCATGACCTCTGCTCATGAATCCTGACAAAGGTTACTGGTCACAGTATCAATTCTCACACCTACTGGGTGACATCACAAGTAAATTAAATGTATTTTTAATAGAACACTCTGTCTAAGTGACCCTATCTCAATGAGTAGACACTGTCATGAATATTTATTTACTACTGCCTTTAATGGAACCTAATACTGAGGGACACTTACATTGCAGAAAAGTCAAGCCCTATTAATTATCCAAGCCACCACTTCTAATAGATAGCTGGGGAAAAAATTTGCTACAGGTTACCAGATTTTTACCTACCACCTGATGATTTATTGTTATTAGTAAAATGAACTACATACCAATTTTTGTAGTACAAATATAAATTACATGCATGGCAAATTTCTTATCTGAGATCAGGTCTTGATTCAGCAAACTTTTCCTCCTCTGTTCATGTTTATGAATATGCAGCCCCTACACAGCACATAGGAAATTAGGATAATGTCTGTATAGGTGTGGATCAGGAACTTGGTGCAAAATCTTACCAGTGTACTTTGGTTGCACATTGCTAGGAATCATAAAACAATCCATTCAATCAATTAGACACTCACCCACATCCAATGGAGTGGATAATCTTAAAAAATACATTCTGTAAGTCTGAACTGGTTATAGTACCTGACTTTCTTTGCCAAGAATAGGAGGATATAATTTCTGGACATATCTGGGAAAGAGTTTTTTGAAACTTTAATGACATATTTTCCTTATTGTTGCATATGCCTTCTATGCCAAATCACTACCTTTATCAAACACTTATACAGAATCTGGATATTTCTCCAGAGGATATTCTACAGGAAACTCTTGAATTAAATAGAAATTTTAAGATTAACTTTTCTTCCCAGAAAGTTTGTTTTAAATGTAAACAGAAGTAAGAGCAAATAGAAATGAATAGTCTTTTTTAATCCTAAATTTCTAAGAGTGGTGCACTTTGTCATCACTCAGCATCATGGTTCATTTGAAATTTTGCTAAAAATATACACTTTCTTTGATTTAAACTACCTCCTGATATATTACCAGTTCTAGTTTATGCTTTATCTAGACTATCAGAATGTCGCTTTCTACGTGGCATTTCATTTCCCCACTTACAGTATCTTGACAGCATTTCCATTCGAGATTTATTTCTTGTCTGTTCTGATGGGATAATAGGGGCATGTGGGTGATATTCATTCAAGTGTTTACTTTCCAGAAACAGAAAGAATAAATATGTATATTATATGCATGGAGAAAACCCTTCCCCTATGTTCAATTACATGGACTATCAACAATTTAATTGCTAATAATTCTTCATAAAAACAGTATAAAATTTTTCATTTTGTTCTTCTTTTATTAAGGAATATTAAGAGTATTTTTTATCCTTAAAAAAGAATCATAGAAAGTTCAGCACCTCTAAATTCACTTTCATAATGAAATTCTCAAGTATGTGGCAGAAAGACAAGTGGATACCCTACAGGTCCTCTACAGCTCTTTTCCATGTTCCTATGTGAGAAGGGGAAAAGGAATGCAGGTCTGAAAGAAGAAGCCTCAGAAGTTAGAAAAGGAGTTCAAAGCTGGCAAAGGAAAAAAAACCTTGAAATCCAGAAATGAGTAAAGAAGAAAGACCATGCTGGAATGAAACAAACAGGGCTCTAGAGAGAAGAGGTAAGAGAAGAATAGACAGATCTGAAGGGAAAAAAATTAACTCCAGCTGATACTTAAAGTAATGGAATGATCTAATAGAATCTATCTGAAGAGCAAAATCTCAGGAAGACAAGAGCAAAAAAAAATGACCCAGTTATTTGTCCTTCACAAAGCTCATAAAGGTTTAAGCATCTATCAAAAGTTTGGAGGTTGGGAAGCATGGCATAGTACAGTTTTCCAGTATCCTAGATTTTAAAAAACACTATATTCAAGTCCTAAGGAAAGAAAAAGTCTTCAACCATTACAAAATAAAACCCAAGTAAATAATTTGCAAAGAGAAATCTGATGCCTTGCCTCGGTCTCGGGATGGGGGAGCGTATCTAGATGCTGGCTAGCTCCAACCCCCACCTCCCCTCGGCAAACCATCAAGTATGCCCGCTCCCTGCCTGTGCCACCAGCGGGCAAGGGTAACAGTTTGGCCGGGCTCGACAGGGTCGAGACCAGCTGATATGGCCAGTCCGTGGACTCATGCCTGAGACAGGGATAAAGGAAAGGAGGGAGGGTTCTCTTACATTGTTTTCCAAGCTGCTTTATTGTCCGCGCTGGGAGAGGGGCCACGCCGACCCATGGGCGTTGACAGGCAACCCTGCTGTGAGGTGAAGCCCCGTGCAGGATCTGTAATAGTTGCAACCTCTGGGGAAGCGGTGGGAGCAATCTGGGCGGCGCAGGACGGTCCAGGGTGGTTGCAGGAAGAGCTGTGCTGTGGTCTGGTGTCAGGGCAGCGGTGGGAGGTCGCCGCTGCTTGCTCGGCTCGCTGCCACCTCACTGGGACCGCAGAGGGGTGGGGCGAGCGGGCTCCACTCCGGCTGTCCGAGATGGCCTTGGGGTGAAGCAGAAGCGCGTGCCAGAGGCGTCTGAAGGAGCAGTGGGAGCCTGCAGGAGTGGTGGGTGCCACACAGGGCTTGGCGCAGCCTACCGGGACCGCAGCAGAGCGGGGTGGATTGGCTCCAGCATCGCCGTGGCGATGGAGTGTGCAGATGCAGCGGGCTCAGGTTTGTGCTGGATCCTGCAGTGCGGCGCGGTTTGCCAATGCGGCAGGGGAGACAGCAGCACCGGTACTGACTCGGAGCGAGGCGGGCCCAGGCCAGCAGGTGCTGTAATGACAGGTCGGCAGGGCGCTGCCGCTGTCTTGAGCAGGGTGGGGGGAAGTCTGTAGCCTGAACGAACACGTAGGAAAGCCAAGGACAAAGAGGAGCAGACTGCTTTTAAAACCCAGGCTGCCGGCCCGTGGGGGGCTCCCCCCGCCCTGCGGGGCGGATCAGCAGCAAATCAGGGCTAACTGAGAGGAGGATTTTGGGGGGTGAAACCATAAATTGAGAGGAAATATCATAACTGGCAGCAAATGTTCTTGAAAATGGGTGTGTCCCTGCACAAACAGAAGCTGGGGCTGGGTTTCAGTTATAAACATGGAAAAACCGAGAAAGCTTTTGAGAGCAACCATTATGAGGGACTGAACAGGGGTGAACAAGGGAACAAACCATTGTAACATTTTAAATACATTTCTTAATAGTTCTAACTTCTAACCCCACTGCCACAGAAATGCAGTCCTATTGATCTTGACAGCATCTTCTCCAAAGGGAATGTAAAGATGATTGTGCTCTGACAGTCTTTTTGAAATCAAGGTTGGTGATAATTTATTCACACACAGGTATGAAACACCAGGTACACATACACCAGCTATTAAAAACACCCTTCAGATGGCAGTGATGAAAGAATAATTTTTACATCATTGCTCTACGGCTTTCAAAACTGCCCACTCAAGAAAAAATATTGAATTATAGAATCATAAAATATCCTGGGTGGAACAGGACCTACAAGGATCTCCTTTTCAACTCCTGGTCCTGCTAAAAACCAACCAAACAATCCCACCATATGCCAGCATTGTCCAAACAGTTCTTGAACTCTGGCAGCCTTGGTACTTAGATCACTTCGCTGGGAAGTCTTTTCAAGTGCCCAACCACCTTCTTGGTTGAGGATGCTTTTCCTAATATGCTAAGTTTCAAATGTTGTCAAAGTTTCCTTGAACAGTATTACTGATACAAATTTCTATCTGGCCCTGGTATTGCCAGCTGAGTCAAACAGGGGTTTTCTAAAATATCCCCAAAAGAGAAGTATCAGTTTAATAGCTGAGGCAATTTTCACTACAGTTCCCTAATACTGGGGTCTAAAAATAGAGATTGTTTTGCTTTCTTTTACAACAGCTCAAAATTCATATCATCAAAGTGATAGTTCAAATGGTGAAACCTTCTCAGACTGTTTTTCACCAGCTATCCCTTTCTGTCCACTTTTAAAAGAAATTTGTATATGGGAAGAATGAAGTAGTTAAACCATATTAAAATAGAAAAAAATAGGACCAGAATAGAGCATTATTTACAGAATAGGGCAATATCTGAGGAAGCATGTATAAATTCGAACTAGAATCATAGAATCACAGACTGATTTGGGTTGGTAAGTACCTTAAAGATCATCTCACTCCAGTCCCCTGCCATGGGCAGGGACACCTTCCACTAGATCAGGTTTCTCAGAGCCACATCCAACCTAACCTTGTTCCACCAGAATCTAGACAGTAATTATCCTCTGAGGTTGAAACTTCACTTTGAACATTCCTGATATTTTTAAATACACATTGAGATTTTGATTACTGTTTTTCACTCTAACTCTGTAAGTGACACAGAATAAACACTTGTTCTCATCAATTCAGAGTGTAGGTATGGGTATACTTTTTGATGCTGGATTAAGTGGGGATCAGCCTGAAAAAACTCCTGACACTTGATTGCCCAGTCCTCTGTTCCTGATTGTGTCCTGTAGAGGAATTAGGCTTACGAGGGCCATAATTACTGCCATGGTCAACAGCATGTCCGAGCAACATTTGCAAAACAGTTTCAGCTTTGTGATGCAAAGACTGTGTCACGGGACATTTTTTCCATGTTCAAAATTTCAAAGAAGAGTATCATAAATGTGTAGAAATACACATATTTTTAGAAACTAGCCATTGATTAAATCTCTCATTTCAAGCATCTATTGAAGTCACAACTGTAGGGCTTTAGATATGAAATGAAAACATTGGTGAACACGTGATAGCCAGGGGAGTAGCTGGGCATGCTTGTGTATCTGTGGCATTAGACTGGAAAATAGATATTTAATGTAACCATCATTCAAAGTAAAATGCACAGAGATGAAAATGTATCAAGACAAGTACTGTAAACTTCAGTTAGGTATGCAAAAGTGTCAAGTCAATTGCATATTAATTAATATACATTTTTGTTATTAATGAGTTATGAGATCTTGTCCTCCCCCTTGCTTTTTTCATTTTGCTTCTATGAAGATGGTGTCTCACAGTTACTTGTAAGATATTTTCCCTGTTTTTTTTTTCCTTATGTAATGCAATGAAGCCACAGTTCATAATGGGATCTTCCACATGCCACTGCACTAAAATAGCTGAAATTTTCAATCTCAACTTATCAATATTGCAGTTAAAATAATATTTCCCTAGGACTATGCATATCTAATTAAGAAGGCAAGTTTAAAGTTGTTAACTGACATTGATTTCTTTTGAAACAAACATGGTGTCTTCTCTTAACTGAACTGAAAGGGATGTTTTACAAATCTGCCACTTCATAGAATTGTAGAATCACAGAAAGGTTTGAGTTGGAAAGGACATTAAGGATCATCTCATTCCAGCCCTCTGCAACTGATAGGAACACCTTCCACTAGGCTGAGTTGCTCAGAGCTCCATCCAGCCTTGGCCTTGACTTCAAGAAAAATGTCTCTCTTTTCCTAATCTTTTCATATAGATATTATTTCAGGGCTTTGAAAATGCTAGGATGTTTGGAGAAAAATTAGCCTTGATATCTACAGGTTTTTTAATTTAAAAGTTAGATTTAAAATTAAAAAGTAACAAGTAAACTGATTTCCAGACTTGAATAGAATATTTTTGAGCTGTTACAAAATATTTCTGATTAACAGCGAGAAATTTCAAGGGGGAGAGTGAAATTTTTCAGAAATCCTGGGATGACTCTTATGCTCTTACGAAAATGGTAAAATATTCTCCTAAATATATAATATAATATTCTTGATTGCTTCCATGTTAAATAAAAAGAGGTACCTGAAAACAGTTTTTAAGAATCAAATACTTTCCCTTTTAATAGACAAAAACCATATAGGTAGTAGTCTCTATTGGTATTTATGTAAATAAATCAACAATAAAATGTAATTATTTTAAAGTTGCTTTTTATTAGATTTAATTATCATTTCCTTTTTCATATTTTCTATGGAAGTACACTGAGAGCTTTCAAAAATTTGTTTTCTGATAAATCCTAAATATTGTTTTTATGAATTTTTCATTATGATGAATGCTTAGTATTTATTTTCAAAATATATACTACTTTTCTTCTAGAAGCCCAGAATAAATCTTTTGCCCAAAATACTATAAATGACAAAATTAAGATTGTCTGGAGGTTTAAAGAAAATGTCATAAAAAATTAACTTTAAAGAAAATCAAGCACTTATAGTATTACTAAGAACAAAGATTCTAGATATGTTAAGACAACATTTAGAAAGTACACTTCTCATGTACTTTGAAGAGGTTTGTTTTCTAAATACTGTGAGTAAAACTCCATGTTATGTTTTTACCTCAAGCATTCTTTTGAAATATCAAGCAGTTTAGTGTCCCAACTTTTTTTCACATTATAACCCAAAATTGTTCTGGAACTATTTTTCTTCTATATTAAACCTTCCTTCTTCTAGTGTTTAGTCTATTTCTTTTGACTGACAACCCTAGGAATACAGTGCACATCGGAATTATACCCACACTGAGGCATAATGCAAAGAGCTCTGAAACAACAAAACATATAGAAAGGTCCAAAACTTTGCCATGTAATTGGAAGAACTTATAAAGACCAATAGTGAGAAAGTATCATCATTAAAATCAGTTGGCAGCAGGTTATCTGTCTAGGATCACAAGGTTTGTCTAAAGATAGAAGTTTAAAAGCCTGATCTTCTGGTTCCCATAATTAATCACCATTGGTCCTACAGGGAAAAGCAAATCACAAGAGGATTATTTAAATTGTTCAGAGCTATGAAGGCAGACTAGAAAAAACCTTGAGACAGCTCAAGGCCCCAGCATGACTCTTCCTGTCTTACAGTACTTGGAGAGAAAGCAGAGCTCTTGGATGAAGAACAATGCAGTCTTGCATTGCACATGCTGCAATAACTAAACCTCTAAACCAATTGGAACAGGAGCCTATACTTAAAATATTGTCTGCAAGGACTGAATTTTGTGTGCTTGGCACCCAGCAAACCTCTTTGTTCATCCTAAAGTTACAGTGGTGTTCAAGTCTTGAGTCATTCTTTCATGTTGGAAGAATAATTCCAGTTCTCTACCCACATTCATCGTGCTTTTTCTCACTCTTCTCAACATACTCAGCAAGTCCCACAGCCCCTAGAGATTAAATTTTTCTGGCAAGACAGATTGGTACTAAACATACTTCAGAAGGCATTACAGCACCCAGTCACATACATGATTTGTCTGAGATTACACAGGAAACTTCAAGCCTAATATGAATAGATGTTTTCTGAACACTCAAGAGAAGCTTATGTAGAAGATGGTCTTCTTTCCAAAATACTACTCCTGCCCCAGCAACCTACAAAAAAAAAAAAAAAAGTTTTAACAACTCATAGTAGGAAAAATAATTAAAATCTAAAGAAGCTAGCAGAAGGTAAGAATGCAATTCCTGTTTCTTAGAAGTTAAATATCTGTAGACAAAATTAGGAAGATAAAAGTCTACAAGACTTAGAATTGTATTTTGGCATCTGAGCAGCACAACCTTTGTTTTTTCAGTTTCTTTCTTAAATTTCATCCAAAAAACCTTCTTCACATTTTGCAATCAATGTAAATTAAACAGGCCAGCAGCACCTCACAAGATCTGGTCCAAAGAAACATTTCCATTTCAGGTTTTCCCTTGACTTTTCCTCTTGATCATGCTCTTTCCCTTTTCTTTTTTTTCTGGCGAGTTTGAAGAGAAAAATAAAATAAAACAGAAGTTATATTTACTAAGCATGTAAAACACTCATCAAAATAATTATAGTCTTAGAAGAAATTAATGCTTGTCTGTTTAGATTTTTTATATGCACTGAAATAAATTAATGTTGGGCAGTGAAATTCTGTTGTGGTACACTAATGCGACCTAAACACATAGGTGCTTAAAAGCAGTTGCCAGACCTTTGCAGAAACTGCTGCTCCTCCTCGACCTTAACAAGCACCTTTTTTCCGTGAGAAAGTTAATACCAAAGATCATCTGCAGCCATAAATACCTATGTGAGAATGTTTCAATTAAGTGGCCCAGAACACTGGGGTCCTAAGGCTGTGTGGGATACGTGAGAGTGTCTAAGATAAACAGCAATGCTATGCCATTTATTTGTGTGATTGGTTAGTCTTTTAATCACTTGCTGTGTAGTTGATCCTAAAAATTGTACACAGAAGAAACATATAAATTCTCAAGCATGTTTAATATAGATGATTTTGCTAGATGACAAAGTGGTGGTCTGTTATCCTCAATTGCTATAGCCATCATTGTGGTAAATGTTTAAGCAGTAGAAAAGCAAGATAAACTCTGCCTCCAGATATTTAGAGTTTAACTATCTGTGGAATCTATTTTAGCCTGAAGACTGCCACAAATTTACTGTGGGACACAGTGAGTTTGTCTCTATTCTGTCCCTGCACTACCCAATGCAATATGCTAAAGATCATGTCTGACCTGTGGCTGTTCTGTGGGTTTTTTTGCAGTGTGGTTTGGGTGCAAACCCTCCAGTTCAGATAACTGCAATGTCAACCTCTAGAGCAATGAAGACAGCTGAAGTTTCTGTGAAATTGTGAACAGACTTACAGCTGTTTACAGATGTTACAGTATCTTTCTCCTTTTTTTCATGTAAAAAATACAAAGCCCAGGAATAAATACTCTGACTGCTCCATTTTTCTGGATAGGTTCTCCACTTTGGCTAGTTTCAGGGAGATGTGTGATGACCAGGATGATGACTGTCTGAGGTAGAACTGCACTAGTACTTTCATCATCAATTGTGTCTTACAGCCTGGTTTTATTTAAGGAACTAATAGATGTGAAGGAATAAGCTCTGCACAGAGAGAATAATTCCAGGATTACTTCCTTTGTAATCTCCGAAAGGGTGGTATATGTACATTCATGTTCTAGAAAACAGTTCTAGAAAACACACATACATTCGGCCAGAAAGCCTCCCTGCTTCCTGCAAAACAAAAAGAAACAGCAAAGATGGATGGAAACCCAAAGTGATCTCCTTTTGCTTGTAGAGACAATCTCCACATCTTTTCCAAGGGGCATTGAAACCAGTTACAGTCAGACTGCAATGGAGAGGTGCCTTAAAGCATATGCAAACACAAAACATATGGTCTGTACATCACATCCTAAATTGCTTTTGTAAAAGGTAATAGTGCAGAAAAAATTCTCCTTAATATTAAAAGTATTGAACCACAGCAATTGTGCTATATGTGAAAAGGAGGACTAACAGATGCTAAAGTACAGATGATTAATGAAGGCAATTTGATTGAGAAAATTTTCAAGTTATTGTCACATTTTATCCATTTTATTCACATACTGAATCCAAAGCACAGCACTGTAACATCTACTAAGAAAAAAATTAACTCTATCCCAGTCAATACCCAGACAGAAACTCAACAAATGTAGATTCCCTTCCTTTTAATGCCTACAAAGCAGGGCATTTCTGTACAAAAGGCTTTCAACTGAAATTCCATTTTTTATTGGGGTAGGCTAAACCTTTCTATTAAGCAGAACACAAAAACAGCATAAAATAAAAAAACGGAAAAATAAGGTTAACTTTTTTCATAGTACTGAATGTGGCACACTGAGAACTGCAACTGCTGTGTTTGGCAGGTCTCTAACATGAATTTTTACATGAATAGAATTTAAAAAAAATTAAATACATCATCTGGGCAAAATCATGTCTTTTCAAAACACCAACCTCTGGCACAAAAGTACCAAAAGACCTAATGGTTTGACTAAGGACCTTTTGGAGTTAATGGAAACTTTAGAAGTAGGGTTAAAACGAGCAGAAGATCTGGACAACTAATTCACTGTAAAACATTTCAAAGTTTCCTACAGAGATTCAACAGAAAACAGCTTTTAAAATGTACTTTTGATAATTTATGTTTCCTATTTGTCCTGTAAAATTACACATTTAAGGAGAAAAAAGCCCCATCAAGAACTAAATCTAAAATGTAAGAGTGTTCTTAGGAGGGTCCTTATCGTTTCATGAAATTTAAGTATCTGACTGGACTCTTTTGTGATGGATATAAATTGTGGCACAGAGTATTTCCAAATAAACATTTCTCATTTAAACTGGCTGAGAAACAAACTCAATAAAACCACACTGAAGTTGGCTCAGACAACAAGAAATCAAACAAAATTAATAATACTAAACTGTCCAGATGAAGAACTTGTCAGGTATATATTGATTGATGGCTGTAAACTTATTCCAAGCTCAGAGGAGAAGAAAGAAAGAAAGAGAAAAGAAAAAAAAAAAAAAAACACAACAAACCAAACCTGCATAGCATCACCGTCATAGTTGGCAACTCTACAGATCAATCAAATAAATAACTCATTGCTCATAAGACAATAATAGGAACTGATGTTGTATTTGACAGGTTCATCAGCGTCAGCTCTAGTAGGAGCACAGTTCAGCCTATGATCATCAGCCAGGAAACTACACTGCTGCCTCTTTGTAGTTCCTGCAGGCATAAAATGCAGAATGTGCCACAGGGCATGGGACAGATGGGTTTGAGGTTGCTGCAGGCTATACATACTGCTGCTGACATGCTTCTATTATCAAATCATTTTCCCTTTGAAAATTGTTTTTGGATAAAACTGAAAATCTAATAAAATATATTGGACCTCCAGGAAAAAAGTAACACAACAATAGCAAAAAAAAACAAAAAAAAAAAAAAAAACCCAAATAATTATTCCAGCTAGAGTAAAAATTATCTGGGAAAGAATTCCAGCTGGTGAAAAATATTAAAATACAAAGTAATATATGACCTCAATAAACATTGTCATTTTAAGACCAGTATTTCAGTATAGGCATTAGTTTTGATATCATCAAGATTTATAGGCTGCATGAAATAAAAGTTTCTCATTTACAAGGTGAATATATTTCGAGAAGCTTAAATAGCTTTTAAAGAGTTTTATTTTTATTTTTCTCTGTCATTATTTGTTATTCATATAGTATCTTGCCATCTGCCAGAAGGATCAGAAGTACATAATAAACCAAAGGGAGTGAGGCTCACTAGTATCCTTGTTGACAGGCCCAGCAATAGCACAAAAGGATGAAGGAATGAAGATATGGAACTATAATTCTACTCTTTTAAGTAGTGGAAGACCAAAGCAAATTTCTATCCAAACTGATAACACTTTTAAGAAATTAATCCCATGCAAGAAGTTTCATCTTCCAAAATGAAATAAATTTAAAAAAAAAAAAGTGTATAATTTCATCATGTGTAAGTAACAACGCAGTAAAAAGAATTCTCTTTTTTATAAAGACGTAATACAAAGAAATATTTTGCTTATTATCAACCCTTCAATTTTACAATTATGCAGGCTGTGTTAAAAGCTGGACTGCAAAGATCTGGAAAAACCTCATGGCTTGTAAAAATTAAGGGTGCAGTTGAAAACTGGAGAAAAACTGCAGAGCAGATAAACAGAGAGGTTTTTAACCAAATCAGCATTATGTTAACATCTTCGGTGAAACACCCAACCTGTCTAAGACTGTTTTTCTGCAAACAGAAGTCTTATTTTTCCTGCGAGAAGGTCTGTTTCTCAAAAAGAGAATTGTATGAAGTTACTTCAAATTAGTTTCATCCATTGTTAAACTGTGTTTTCTGACTTGCTTACTGCAAGCTCCCACACCACTCACACACACATTTTTAATCTCTTTGCATTTGTTTGCTCTTAGAGCTCTTAAGCAAGATGTTAACTTGTTTTCTTGCTAAAACTACTTTGCTTTGTTTTGTTGGTTTGTTTTGTTTTTTTTCTTACACTAGTGATTTGTGTTGATATAAAGTCAAAATTATGCTTTATTGAACACTATCCAGTATACAATTGAAGAATAATATTCAAAATTTACTGAAAATAATTATACCTTTTCTCAGTGCTACAAACACGGACATGTGTTGTTCCACTGTTCATTGATCCACTTATTAAATACTTAAACAGGTAAACTACTTTCAAATAAAACCCTATTTTTGTTAAAATCTTACCTTTACATATACCTGTAAGTACTTTTGCTAGAATGTAGGCATTCCTTTCAACATCTACTTAGCTAAGAATGCCCCTTTGAGGCTGTTGAGCACTGGTAGATATGGAGGATCACTGAGTTTGAAGTCTCTCTGGGATGTGAGGATTTTATCAGCTGATCTAGAAAACTGCTCAGAATTTGCTGCATGATGTT
>WBNO01015035.1:6037-21308 GCA_013400575.1 Peucedramus taeniatus
TGGGGTGTTCCTGGGAAGCAGAGTGGTGTTCCTGGGAAGCAGTGGGGTGCTCCTGGGACATGGCAGGAAGCTCTGGGAACCATGGCTTGCACAGGAGCTGCTCGCAGCTGAAACCTGCCCCAAATCTGAGCACAGGAAGCACTGAGCAGATGGGGAGCAGCTCTTAGAGCCCAGATCCTCTCCCTGCTACAGATATGGGGCAGCCCCTGATTTTATGCTGATTTTACATTTTTATCCCAATGTTCACTGCCATGTGATCCTTGGAAAGGTTTTTCTGTCCATGCCATACCTGGTGCTGTGGGGTCTGGCAGGGACAGTGCTCTGCACCTGCAGCTGGATTGGGATGGTTTAGCACCACAAACCATCCTCCTGCTGTGTGGGAAACCTGGCCCAAGAGCCACCAAACAGCACAGCTGAAATATGGTTTTTTTGACAGCAAATGACACCAGGTGTATCTGTTGAGCTCTTGGTGAGCTGATTTCAGCTCCCAGCCATCTGTGCAGCCTCATTTTTCTAAGCCTGGGGGCTTTCAGTGCTTCAGCAGCACGTGCAGCCTCAGCATTGCCTTCCAGCCCCTTGGCACCATGCTGGAGCAGTCCTGTGGCAGCCAAAATGTGGGAAGGATCAGCTGTGGGGAGAGCTTTGGCTGGTCAGTGCTCTGGTTTAGTTCAGTTCCCCACAGCCTGGCCCAGGATGGAGGAGCAGGAGATGGGTCTGGAGAGAGGAAAGGAGCCAGCAGTGCCTCCCAGCATCCAGGCCATCCCTCCCAGGGAGAACCCACACTGCCCCACCACCCCACTGCTGGGTGGCACTGGGACTCACAGGATAAATGGCACACATCATCTGTCACATCATTTACAGTGAACTGCTTCACCTCTAAAACTGGGACAGCTGGGCATCCAGGGGATGCTCATTTTTCATGGAAAGGGATACCAGGATCCCACCACCACTGCTGATTTTAAAGGTGTTACTTCAGTAGCTTTTACAGAATTTTCCCACATAAGATCTGTTTGAGCAGACCTAAATAATGATAAATACTGTAATTTATTGTCACTAGAGACAGACTCATTATTCAGAGATGTTGACTATGCCAAGCAATTGGGACACTGGAATCAAGGCAGCTTTCCTGGAATACCTGGACTTTAAACTGTATTTTTTCCTTTAGCAGTAATCCAATATTCCCAATATCTAAGTTACTCTGAGGCCTACAAACATAAAAAAAACCCCTAAAATTATTTTTAAAAAAGAGTTGTTTGTAATTTCAGCTGGTTTTGAGTTGGCCAAAAAGAAATTTTCTAATCACAACGTATGGAAAAGGGTTTTTAAAATTAAATATTTATTTTTAAAACAGTATGAACGTATAAAATCTCCAAGAATCCATGCTTCATACACGTTGACATCATACATACTGACACCAGGAACATGCTGCTGGTCAGAGTTAGGACGTCTTAGGAAGGCTGAGAAAACAGGGATTGTGCAGCCTGGAGATGAGAAGGCTCTGGGATGGCTTTGTTGTGGCCTCCCAGTACCTGAAAAGGGCTCCAAAAAAGATGGGGAGAGGCTCTGGACAAGGGATGGAGGGACAGGACACAGGAAATGGCTTCAAACTCAAAGAGGGCAGGGATGGGTGAGATTTTGGGAAGGAATTGTTCCCTGTGAGGGTGGGCAGGCCCTGGCACAGGGTGCCCAGAGCAGCTGTGGCTGCCCCTGGATCCCTGGCAGTGCCCAAGGCCAGGTTGGACACTGGGGCTTGGAGCAGCCTGGGACAGTGGAAGGTGTCCTTGCCATGGCAAGGAGTGGCACTGGATGGGGTCTGTGATCCCTTCCAGCCCAAACTATCCAGGATTCTGTGATCTCTCCTTCAAAGAGTCTGTGCCACCTTCTCCCTTTGCTGGAATTGAAGCACTGCCAGAACAGAGCATGGAATTCTTAGTAAAAAGCAAGATTTTGACACTGTCACACACAGATCTTTTATAGAATCACTATTTTGAAAGCCACTCTTTAACGTGACTTCAATTGGACTTAAGCAGATGCTTAAAGTTAACCATCTGCTTAATTGCTGATAGGATTAGGATTTAAATAGAGCTCTCCCTTCTTCCCTAACACGGAGCCACTTTCTTTGTGCCTCAGTAAAATACTTATGGCCATGGTTCATTTTAAGGGCTTGATTAGTGCTGGTGACTTCTTTATCTGCCTAAAGATAAGACTGTGATCACTGTTAGATTGCATCTGCATCTTAATTGTCCTGAAAGCACTGGCCCAAAGCCACGTTCAGCAGTTGACAGGCATGCAAACAAGCTTCCATCCAGGGAAAACAAATCGCCAGCAATCAGCAAAAGGGTGGAATTAATTTCAAACCCTCACATCCTCATTCCTGGCCCCTCCCAGCCACTCGTTGCTGTGTCACATAAAGAGAAAGTCTTTGCTTCTCTGCCGAGACACCTCCAGGCTGGCCATGCCTTGGTGACAGATGAGGAGCAAGTGAATTTCTATGGTTTCAGAATGTTTTAAAACTAGTTAAGGACCTCAGTCTATTTATCTGCATCATCTTGTTGTTTATAACAGCACAGAGTTATTAGTCCTGAGGCTGGGAGAGCCCTGCTGGGCTCTGGGCAAGCTGGGAGCCACCATCCCCTCCAGGCAATGCACCCTCCTGCAAGCACCTGGAGACAGGAGAGGGACTGACCCAAAGCCTTTTGGAAAAAAATTGATTGAGATTGTTTTGCCTGTGATTATGCTTGGAGGGTAGTAGGCAAGGGGTTTAGCTCCCTGCTGATTCCTGTTTCTCTTTAGTCTAAAGAGTAGCCAGGCCCTGGTGTTTCCTGAGGGAAAGCAGTGACCAGGGTTGCATTTCTGCTCTCCACGTGGATTTGAGGTCCAGCACCCCTGGACTCACTGGAGAGCCCTTCTCACAGGGATTTCATCCTCAACTTTTTCTCTTTACACTTGATGGAAGACGAAAACCAGAGCAGGACTTTGTGTTCCCTCCCCTTCTCCTTTCTGCCAACACCATGGGGTTAGAAGGGACCGTGTGTTACTTCCAAAGGTATTTGCATAATTATCTCAGCACTCGGAATGTGCAGGAGCTGGCTGTGTTCCACCAAAGATTGCATTTAACTAATCCTGCTTTAGACACCCAGACTATTTATACCTTCTCAAATCAGCTCCATCTCCAGCAATGCCCTTTAAAGGACACATTTTGTTTCTCCTGACCATATGTTTTCCCCATTTTTTCCAATTCTGGACATGTTTCCAAAGGTTGCTGCTCCCCCAGCTGCTGTTGTGCACTGCTGGCTGATGTTAGTCATGCATTCTGCTCAGCTGTTGGGTTTTTGAGGAAAGCAGGCCATATTTATCCAATTTGTGTTTCCAAGGCAGTGTGAAGTTCTCAGGCACAGAGGGGATCCCAGGCACTCATCAACACTGGCCAGGTTTGTGCCCTGGGCTCTGCAAAACTCTCTCTCTGACAGAAAGTTCTGTTTCTTTTCATCTGGATTTCTTCTAGTCCTTCCTCCATTTTTTTCTCCTGATTTATTCTGGAACATGTGAGAAAGGGCAGCAAGGGGTTAGATGAAAACAATGAAAATCAGAGCGAATAAAGCAGGGAATGCTACAGAGGGATGCTGAACTCCTGCTCCAGGTGAGTTCAGACATTCCCACCTGGCTGAGGGCACCGTGGCTGCTGCTCTCTGGAGCAGAGGCATTGCTGGAGGAACCCCATGAAGGAAATGTCACTTTTCCAGAGCCTGCAGCTGCTGAGCCAGCAGGAAAAACTGCCCTTTGCACAGACCTCACCCTCACTGTCCATGAGGAGGAAAAACCATTTCTTTTTCAAGCCAACAGCCTGTCCAAAGGTGCTCCAGAAGGCACCACCTTCCTTGGAGAGAGAAGATTTGGAGCTCTCCATGACCTTTATCTTCACCATGGTGCTGCTGTTTTAAAAAATATCACTTTAAAGCCAAGATGGGGAAATATTTTTCTCGTGGCTTTGTGTTTCTGCAAGTGCCCTTTTTAGCTGTAGCTGCTTGAAAACAGAAGTTGCATTTTCCTCGTGCCAAGCTCTCCCCTGCAGTTTGCCTTGGCAGTTGGGAGGAGCTGCAGGGATGTGCTGGGAGGGAGGCATATGTTGGTGTGTAGGGAGCTCGTGAGTGGGCCTGGTTTCCATGTTCCAGTGTGGATACGAGGGCTGTGTGGGAGGAGGAGAATCCACCATGAATGAGTGTGTGATTTGTGCAGCCTCTCAACACAGGAGACAGATTTTTGTGAGTGAACCCAAGCCCTGTTGTACGAGAACATCCTGCTCATACTCCTGTTTTTACTCTGATATTTCAGGGAGAATGATTCTTTACCACATCACAGTTCAGTGAGCCTTGCTGATTTTTAAATTTTTTCTTTATTTTTCAATTTTTTCTTTATTTTTCTCAACCATAACCTCCAGCACTTCAGTGACCATTGCAGCCAGCTGTTTTCCACCTGCAGCTGCACATTGTGGAGCTATGTCAGGGCAAGGTTGGGTTGGATTTAGGAAAAAGGTTCTTCCCCAGAGGGTGCTGGCACTGTCCAGGCTCCCCAGGGAATGGGCACGGCCCCGAGGCTGCCAGAGCTCCAGGAGCCTTTGGACAGGGTGGGATTGTTGGAGGTCTGGGCAGGGCCAGGAGCTGGCTTTGATGATCCCTGTGGGTCCCTCCCAGCTCAGGACATTCTGTGATTCTATGATTCACCTCCTGTTTGATTTCATAGATTTCATTTAAGCCTTCATCTCACATAGCCTTAAAATAAGGAATAAACACAACCCAAGCTGGAAGAACAAGGGGTCAAAAAGCAGCAAAGGACTGAGCTGAAGTCTGCAGTGCAATGTTCACTCATACAGCCCTCAGGTACTTGGTGGATATTTTGCAGGTGAAATCCCTGCCTTGAGCACTGCTGGGACAGAGCAGGGAAGGGACAGGGGACTGTGAGAAGCATGAGGCACCAAGTGGCAGCTCCAGGGGATGGGCAGGGGAAGCACTGGTGGCATCCAGGTGACACTGATGTCTCTTTTGGCACTGCCAGGAAGTTCCTGCAGCCAAACCCAGAGGGCAATCCTGCTGACAAGCCTGCAGCAGCTCCAGGTGTGAGAGACACCAACCTCCTGCCTGACCTTGCTGTGCCAGCACCTCCCAGAGCATCCACAGCACTGGGACAGCTGGGCACCCCCCATCAGGCTCTGCTGATGAGGCTGGAACAGCAGGGTCTGCCCAGGGATGGGCCTGGGGGAAGCTGAGTTATCAGAGCCTTTCAAAACCCCTTTGCTTTCTTGCTCCCCAAAGTTTTCAGCATCTCCAGCACCTCCAAGGTGTTCAGCTCCAGTGGGCTGCCACAGCCACAGGATTGTGGAGTCATTCTGGTTGGAAAACACCTTTGAGATTCCCAAGTCCAACCACCATCCCATCCACCAGTAAACAACGTCCTCACGTGCCACATCTACAGATTTTTTGAACCCTTCCAGGGATGGTGATCTGCCTTGTCCTTGGGCAGCCCATTCCAATGCTTGACCATCCTTTCTGTGAAGGAATATTCCCAAATACCCACCCTGAACCTCTCCTGGCCCAGCCTGAGGCCATTCCCTCTCCTCTTGTCCCTGTTCCCTGGGAGCCCAACCCCCTGGCTGTCCCCTCCTGTCAGGAGTTGTGCAGAGCCAGAAATTCCCCCTGAGTCTCCTTTTCTCTAGGCTGAGCCCCCTCAGTTCCTTCAGGTGCCCCTCACTACCTTGGCTGGGATGAAGACCAACAAACCCAGGGTTGAGCTGGGCTGGGGGAGCATTTCCAGTCCCTCCCCTCCTCTTCCTCCTCTTGTGTGGCCAGTGATTCCACCTGCCTTCATTATCTTCCCCCCAGGTACACCAGGAGCTGTTCCAGCTGCCTTTCCTCCCCCACAAAAGGGGCATGATTAATTAGCAGCTGATTTGTGCTTGCAAAATCCTATTAAAAATCCCCCGTGTGATACGAAAAATCTGCCCCGAGTTTTCCAGAGCTGTTCCTCAAAAGGAATAAAGCCTGGCAGGTGTGAGCACACCTGTTCTGGGCCCAGGTACAACCTGGGCTGGCAGGCCCCACCCTACCTGCCGCGGGATTCTGGGGGCTGTTTGTGAGGCTTGGATGGGTGGAGAGGAAAAGCCGACATGGAAAATAACAGTTCTGTAATCAGTGCAGGATTTGGATGGCGTGGGATACTGAAGAACAGGGCCATTCACCGCTTAATGAGGATTAAAATAACTCCTGAATAGCTGCCTTATTCCCTGAGCATCCTGTTCAATGAATGAATCACAGGATTACTGTTGAAAAATAGGTTGGAATGGTAGAACAAAAACCTGACATAATGAATATAAACGGAGGGTTTGGGGACAACCTTTCATTTGGCATTTCCAGCCCCTCTAATGACTGATGTGCTGACTCTACCAGCAGCCTAACTCTCGGGTTTGTCTCATTTGCCCCTTGCCACAGAACATTTTTAGGGGTCAGCGTGCTTGGGGAGTGTCAGGCAGGTGCAGAAACACTCTGCAAGCAGCATATTCACAGCACAGGAGTATAAAGGAATTAGCTATTGGCTCATGTGCACAAAAGGCAGCTGGGTTTAATGATCTACTAGGCTAAATATTCCTGTGCTCATCACCTCTGAGCGCTGCCTGGGCAGAGCCGGCTCAGGAGGGGTTTGGGGCTTCGTTCCCCCATTCCTGGGCTGCTCTTTGCCACTCCCACTAGCCAGAATCCCTGGAAAAGGGTTGGAAAAAGCTGCTCCCCTTCCCAGCTCTGCTTGACCATGGAGAAGCTGAAGGACATTTGCTCAAGGCTTCCCCTCTGGAATACAAATAGTGACCAGAAAATGCTGGAGGGAGCGGTGGGTGATGAACAAGGAGCTTTGTGCTGGAAGTATTTCCATTCTTCTCAGTAGCTTTTGGGCTGCTTCCCTCCCTGCCTTCGGGCTCTGTACTCCCCTCGGTTCCTCAAGCCTCGAGTGCTGGGGAAGATCAGCCCTGGAAAGGGATTTTCTCTTCATTAGCGCGGGTATCAAGGAGGTTTCTTGTCATCAGTTCAATAGCTGCTGCTTCCATCCTGCTCTGAAATCTCAGCAGTTTTGGTGACAAGACCAGAGGGGGAGAAGGCAAAGAATTGTTTTTCATGGAATCATTTAGGTTGGAAAAGGCTTCGAAGTCTCCAGTCACTAACTCACGGCCCCACATGCCACATCCACCCATCTTTTAAATCCCTTCAGGAATGAGGATTCCACCCTGCCCTGGGTCCCTTCATAGGCTGATGGTTCCTCTTTAGGCCATTTCTGTTGTCCTGTTAACTACAGATTTCAGAGCAGTTCCCAGTACTTTAATAAATTCTCTAAAACGAATGCAAAGTATAGCATGACTGTCAGAATGATCATATATCTGTATTACAGTTACAGATATATCTGTAATACAGTTGCATATATTAAAAATATTCTTGCTTTGCAGATTTCATAAGGAATTTTATTAGGGAAGACAGGCTGGAAAAGACAGCATTTTCTTTTCATATTCTGACACTTGATTTTTTTTTTCCATTATAGAACACAGTAAATCAAGTTTTTATTAGCAATATTCCCATATGAAATCCCTTAGACTGAAAAAAAAAAATAGGCGCTGGAGAAGACTAAAACCAAGTACCAAAGGAAAGGTTAAATCTGTGAAAAAAGGAGGATTTCCAAGGTAGGAATTGCATGGGTACTCTGGGGGCTATTAAGAGTGTTCTTTAACAGTTACCCGGAGTTTTGCACCTTGGTGCCGATAATTCAGGTGGTGATTGTGGGTTAACCCCAGCTGGGAAGATCAGCTCCTGGAATGCAGGGGAGAATTGTAAGGCTAAAAGTGAGAACACTTGTGGATAGAGGCGGTTCAATAAAAGAAATAAAATAATAAATTGCAAATGAAAAGGAACGTGTCTCCTGTGCACGTGTTTGCAAAGGAGTGGGAGCACTGGTTTCCTTTTTTCCAGTGAAACATCTCACTTTTTCTGCTGGTTATTTTATCTGATCGCTCCTCCAGCTGCGCTCAGAAATGTCCTATTGTGGTCTGGCAATTCAGAGCCCTGTGGCTCCTTTCTTCCCCTAATGGAGTTTCCTGGTAAATAGCTTTGAACTCAGATCCTTGTCTCAACAATAGATAAGCTCCTGCCTAACTGGCACTTCACAATTAACAGCATTATCTTGTTAAACCTGAAGAGGTGTAGGAAGGCTCAGCCATCATTTTAAAGTATTTTATTGCTTAGAAAGTGTTTACAAAGGGTACAGAAGTGGTAAATAAAGCCCAGTGCTGCATTCAGATGCTTGATTAGCTCAGCCACATCAAAATGCCAATAATTCAGGTTCTGACGGGGCTGGATGACGTTGCTGAAGCAATAGCCTCAAAACACCCGAGGGGAAAGGAAAAGGAAAAGGAAAGGATTTGAGGTGAAATGAAAAGTTGCTCAGAACCAGAAGACGATGGCTCCTATTCAGGTACAACTGTCCTCAGTGAAGAGCCAATTTCCCCCAGGAGTGAGGCTGTGGGAATGAGTGCCCCGTGAGAGGAGACAGAAACCTCTGCTGGTTCCCTTCTGGCACAATCGGTTGTGTCCAGGTTGTGTCTGTTCCTGTTCCAAAAACCGGCATTTCACACCTCGAGTGCCCCCATCTCTGTGTCCCCCCTCAGCCGCAGCGTGTGGGCAACACCAGCAGGGAACAGCACACAGAGAATTTGGGGTTTGGGTGTTTTCTGCTGCTCGATCTGTAAATGAGCTTTGCTGGAGCCTCAGGCACCTCTAAAAGCTTCTGGAAGAATGGAGCCCTCCTGGGGAAATTCGTCTTGCCGAGGCTTGCAGGGCAGAAGGGTCTGCGGAGCCATCCAGTCGTGCTCGATGAACTTATCAGCTGCAAATGTCAGGGAGAGGTCACGGAGAAATGCACCGGGCTCGTTACTCACTGCCTGCTTTGGAGCTCAAAAATAGATCGAAGAACGTATAAACAGGGTAATAAACGGGGGTAAAAGAACCGCTGGAATTCGTGCAGGGAGCAGGAGGAAGATGAGGGAGCGATGCGCCCTTGTGGCAGAGGAGGCAGCAGCATCCCGGGAATGGGGCCAGCGGGTCCTGCCTGGAGAGGCTCCCTGGAACAGAGGCTAGAGAGTATTAAAGGAATAAAGAAGGGATTTATTAAAAGGCCTCTAAGGATACACCTTGGGCAGTACAAGAGCCCAGCCAGGGCTACACCCAAGATGGACCCCAAATCACGAGTTCTCACACTTTTATAAGTTTTGGTCCATTTCCATATTGGGTTAATTGTCCAATTCCAGCTCCAGGTTACGCAGTCCCATCCTCCCAGGTTGCTCTCCTCAATTCCCTGTTCTTTGCACTTTTTGGGCCTGAAGCTGCAGCGGTGTCCTTGGTTCTGGGACTGAAAAAGGATTGTTTTGTGTGACTGAGCTGTGAGGTGAACTTGCTGACACTTTATATGAAGTTCAGAGTTCTATACCAATGCAGAACAGAGTCTGGAACATATGAAAGATGAAACTTAAGACATCAGCAGCCCTGGTGAGAAACATATGCAGTGATGGGACCAGTGACAGGCTCCCAGTACAGCAGAGCCATGGCTGAACTGGGGCAGGTCCAGCACAGGGCCAGGAGGATGCTGAAGGGTCTGAGCTGGGGCTCCTCAGCCTGGAGAGGGGAAGGCTCAGGGGGATCTCCTCAGTGCCTGTGGTGAACTGAGGGGTGAACAAAGAAGGTGGAGCCAGTCCCTTCCCACTGGTGCCAGGGCAAAGGGCACAAGCCCTAACACACAAAATTCCACCCAAACTTCAGATAAATCTCCCTCACTGTGAGGGTGGTTGGACATTGGAAAAGCGTTTGGAGAGAGGATACAGAGTGTCCATCCTTAGATTCCATGGGGTCACAGTCAGGATTGTTCAGGTTGGAAAAGCCCTTTAGGGTCATCCAGTCCAGCCACAAACCCAGCAGCACCTCCATGGTCACTAAGCCACGTCCCCAAGTGCCACATTCATGTGGTTTTTGAACACTTCCAGGGATGAGCAGGAATCCATATCATGCTTGCAGGGGAGAATTAACCCATCTGATCCCATTGCTCTGCAAATCCCTCCAGACAGTCACAGGGATTCCAGAAATATCCCGTTTCTTATTTGTCCCCCATCCTCTGGTCCAGTTTTACATTAAATTGAAATTTGACTACGTGGAGGAACAGAAGCTGAAACAAAGTCACAAAATGAGTTCCTGCAGAATTTTTCCTTGCTGAAAGCAACCAACAGTGGAGGATCCAAAGGAAAATTCCAACCAGGGAAATCTGTAGGGCACTAATTTAAGGGCACTTGGGGTGTCCCTGGGCTCATCTCAAGGTTTGCTCATCCCGTGCTGGCAGCCAGGCTAAAATGCTCCCATTTTTCCATCTGTCTGGGATAAAAGGAGTTCCTGGATTCTGGATGGAGCAGGAAGCAGGTGAAGATGCCCAGTCTGTTGTCACCTGAATAAATAAACTCTGAATTTAATCCTGGTTGCACCCAGACACTCCCCATAGTAAGGGAGAGAGATAAACAAGTAGCCAACATTCAGAAACAAATAATGGCAATTTTACCTTATTTTTATGTTGTTTTTTTCCCTGTGTTTTGTGGCCAGGGAAGAATAACTCATATCAAGGATCATGACCATAGCAAGGTTTGCAGCAGTTTCCAGCAAAGCAATGTGAGATCAATTAGAGAAGCAGGTTGTTAATGAACCTGTCTGGGGTGGAAGCCATGAGGGCTGAGTGACCATGCAGGGACCAAATATCAGGAGAAGGATGGCCTGGTGTGGTTCTGGATTTGGTCTCTTTGTTCCTGGTGGAAAAGGAATTTGCTTATTAAATTTGCAGGTGATATGAACCTTGGATGACTGTAAGTCTATTAGAGAACAGGATTAGAATTTAAAATGTTCTTGACAAATTGGATAAATAGCCTGAAAATAAATTGATTAAATGGAGAAAAATGAGATGCCTTGGGCTGAAGCAGGAATGCTAAAAAGCCCTCTCTGTGTTGGAGAACGATTGGAGAGTTCCTTGGAAAAGCAATAAGGAACCATAAAGGATCACAGGCTTTACATGAATCAGAAAAAGAAAAATATCATGTTTGTGTGAACAAGAGAAGCTGACTGGGGACAATCCAGGCATTCCACTCTGTCCTGGTTAGGGCTCCCTCAGAAACACTCCCAGGCTTGAGGAGGATCTGGGTCAGTGGGAGCACAGGGGGCTGCAATGACAGGGACTCAAGGCAAAGCAGGTTTTACAGGGAAGCAGGAAAGGAATGGTGTCAGCATGATGGATAAAGGAGCACACAGCAACTGTGGTCATGAACGGTTTGGCAGAAATAAGAGGGATTCTCTCCATGTCCCTGGAAGAAAGGAAAGAAAGAATTGGTCTGAAAAGCAGAAAGGAAGACTCAGTGACACAGATCTTCTGGGGGAAAGTAGATATCCATTAAAGATTTGGGAATAGCAGAGTAGCCCCTGGAGCAGCCCCCTTCAGCAGCAGAGCAGGACATAAAGGATCCCAAGAGATCTCCTCTCATCCTGCACTGCTGCAGCTCCATGCATGGAGGAAAGGTCTGGACAAGGAGCTCAGTCCTTACTGAAAGCTGAAGGCCATGGAGGTTTATCAGGAGTCCCTTATCTGATGATTTCATGACAGGGAGAAGGAAACAGAGCTGTTCTCCACCCCAAGGCCAGCTCCCAGCCCCAGTCCCAACAGTGGCTCTGCCATGGATTGCTTCCCCTGCACTATCTCACAGGACTCCCATTTCCTGAGGAGGGATCAGAGTTCCTGTGCAGCTGTTTAACTCCTCGAGACCACACCTTTGACTCCTCTCTGCACTCACACAGGACTTGGTGCTCATGGTTGTGCTCACAGTGGGACAGTCTGGGCTTGGGTGCTTGGGGCTCACATCCTGAACACCTCCAAAGCTCCCATGCTGGATGGAGCTGGAGCAGTGTAAAGGGGGCCCAGGAGCAGCCCACCCTGTGGGAGCAGCTGGGTGTGCTCCTGTCTGGATGTGTTTCTCACCTTTGCAGAGAACCCTCATTTGCAGGCTCAGCAGAAGGGGAGCAGATTCCCATTATCGTGTTCTCCTTGCATCTGGAATTTTAAGTGAACTGCATAACGGAATCTTCTGCTTTCTTAAGCATTTCCTTCTCCTTTCTTTAATCATGCTGAGATTTCCTGTGATACTGTGAGCTGTAATTATCATCTGCAGATCAGTGACGATGCTAAGCTGGTTCTTAAAGGGATTTTTTTTCTGTGAATTTCAGATGACCAAGAACAAAATTATAATCACCTGATACTAAACAGTGACAACCAGACGCCTACACATGGTAAGAGAAAGCAAAGAGCAAAATTACACACGTTGTAACTTTCCTCTACCAACCAGTAACATTTACTGGTACCAAAGTGTGTTTAATGTTAATGGAAATATTCCTCTGGCAGTGCAGCATGGCTGATGGTTTCCATTGACATTAAACACAGGACCATATTTTCAACAGTGTGCACAGGGAAATATGGCCCAGACTTTTCTAACTGTTCTGATCAGCCTTGTGTCCAATTCCAAGATACTCCTTTGTTTCCCATTTGGTTTCCTCCACCTCGTCCCAGCCTGGAGATGTTTCTTTGCTTCCTCCAATGGCCAGAAGCTGCCTCTCTCTGCTCAGCCCTGTCCCCCAGCCCTTCTGTCCCCTCCTTTGGATTTCCCTGAGCAGCAGTGGAGCCTGGGCTGGGTCCCTCCTCCCTTGGAGCCAGCCAAACCCTGACAGCTCCTGGCTCCATCCAGCCCCAGGCCAGTCCCTGCCACCCAGACCCCTGTTCCCCAGTCTCTGTGCAATCAGACCAAGCTCTGATTGATCCCTCAGGTCCCCTCTGCTTCCCCACCTCTTCTGCTGCTGTCTTGTCTTGGTCCTGTTCGTGTCCCTCCCTGTCCCCATTGCCTTTGGAATGTGATCCATTCCTCCTGCTGTAAGCTCTCAGTAAATCTCATCTCTATCACTTCTGGCAGCTCTGAATCTCTGTATTTGTTACTCTTTTTGTCCTGGCATTTGTTTTGAATTCTGAAACCTCATCCTGACTATTCTGGAGCCAATTTATTGCAAGTTGTGTTCACGTATAGAAATCTCCCTGCTGCTAAGGAGGGTGGTAGAACAATTGCCCTTGGAAAGATCACCTCAGACCTTGGGGGTTTCTTCTTCCCAGAGGAGGCAGGCATCTCTTCAGCCTGCAAATTGCTTCCACGGTAAGCCTGTGTTATTAGGACTTCATTTTCTGTCTTCCAAACACTCCAGGAGAAAGAGTGTCAGCTTTAAACTCATCAGTGCCACAGCAGTATTTATTGAGCCTGAACTGACAGCCTCCAATGTTCCTGACTTCTTATTCTGCTTACTTTTTTACCTTCCTGAGGAAAAAAAAAAAGAAGAAAATGGAGAAATAGGGTTGAAATTGTGTTGTCTTCTCTTTGGTCTTGGTACTCATTCTTAAAATCCAGCCCCTACTGGGTTCTGAGCTACCCTTGACTTGTGTCTGCCCAGAAGCTTTAATGCAGCTCCAGCATCAGGGTCCCATTTCATCCGAGAACTCCAGGGAATGTGACAGAACAATTTGACTTCCCTCTGCTCCTAACAGATGCTTTGCTTTTTTATGTACTTAAGAGACAAAAAACTGAAGGCAGATACACTCATGGTCTTGGATTCCTTGTGCTTCCTGTGTCTTAATAATTTGGTTGTTCCGAGGGACTCGGATGAGCTGACTACAAATGAGGGTGTGATTCAGAGGTACATCTTTCCTCTGAGTTATCCAGATGGCCATGGCTGCTTTTGTTCCTTGCATTCTTGTGTGCTGTTGCTGGTGAGCCATTGTTGGTGAGTCTGAAAATATATTTGGACTTTTAAGTAAGACATCAGAAGAGCTTGCAGGATGGCACAGAGGGCTGGAACGCGTGCTGGGAAATGTAATATTGTGGGGAAGACAATTCCCAGTTGGATCAGAAGTGACCACAGGCAGGTGAGTCACAGGAAGTGTCCAAGGCCAGGTTGGACAGGACTTGGAGCCCCTGGGAAGAGTCCCTGCCTCTGGCAGGGGAGGTACTGGATCAGCTTTAAGGTCCATCCCAACCCAACCCAACACATTCTGGGACTCTGCAGTTCCAGGACTCTCCCAACCCAGGGGCTGCAATCCCAGGATTTCAATTCTGCTGGTTTTGAGGGCTCTGAATTAACCACAGTGACTCTGAGCATCCCACATCTGCCAGAAATCCCTTGTTTTTTTTCTGCTGCTGGACTATTCCTGCCCCAAATTCCCCACCAGGACACCAAATACCCCGTTCCAGGGGGACCTACAGCCCTTTAAAAACCTCAGTTGAAATTCTGCTTTCAGTGACAGAATTTAAACTCCAATTCCACTGAAATCTGAATTTTCATGTGGATTTCCTTAACTCTAGACTTTATTTCTACCTCAGCTGCAGATTTGAGCTGCAAATGAAGAACTCTACAGCAATTTTAGGAAATGTAGTGATTTGTATGTAAAATGTGAGTGGGAGGGAGCAAGTATTAGGCTCTAAGCACAACCAAGTTTTACATATGAAATGCAGCTAAATCTTTTGATACATTAATTTATCTTGCTTAGATATTCAGCCTTCACACAAAATAAGCACATAAAATAATTTCCCCCATAAAAACATTAAAATATGAAGGAAAAAACCGAGCTGGGGGCACAAAAGAGAACTGAGCATCAGCTATAACAGAAATACACTTTGACTGCCTAGGCTCAGTTTCTGTACAGCTTAATGCTTTATTTTTTACTGCTGCTGAAACTTCATCTCATTATATTTAGTGCATATATAATTATCCTAACCTAAAGAGCACCTAATAAACATTTTTTTTACATCTTTATAAATACCAAGCGCATTTCCAAATAATATGGTTAGAAGGAAGTTCATATCATGACTTTTATGTCAGTTAATTGCATTTGACAATCATCTCAAAAAAAAACCTTGGTAAACCACCATGAGCAGCCACTTACTTCAAGGTTTTAATTTGGCCAAGTGTTTTTCCATGGATGATGCCTGGGATTGCTCTGATGGAGGCAAATTTCATTTTATAGCTGTACTTGTGTGGGCTTTTATCAGTTTCCTCTATATGTACTCATGTATGAGTGTGGCTTTTTCTTTCTTTCTTTCTTTCTTTCTTTCTTTCTTTCTTTCTTTCTTTCT
>WBNO01015035.1:21426-219034 GCA_013400575.1 Peucedramus taeniatus
CTTCCTTCCTTCCTTCCTTCCTTCCTTCCTTCCTTCCTTCCTTCCGCCACTTCCGCCACTTCCGCCACTTCCGCCACTTCCGCCACTTCCTTCCGCCACTTCCGCCACTTCCTTCCGCCACTTCCTTCCGCCACTTCCGCCACTTCCTTCCTCTCTCTTTCTTTTTTCCTCCCTTCCTTGCTGCCTTCCCCTCTTCCTTTTCCTTCTCTTTATCCCCTTTTTTTCCTCTTCTCTCTTTTCTTTGTTTTCCATCCTTCTTTTCCTTCTTCTTTCTCTTTTCTTCATTTCAAAAATCCAGGCCATCTTCCTTCCCACACACTAATAGGGCTTTGGGGGATATATTGCTGAAAAAATCCTTGCATCAATTTTCTAACATCAGACCAGAAGCTTCAATTTGGGGCAATCCCAGAAGATATGAAAATGATTCCCTATTCTGTCACATCTCCTCCAGCAATTTGTTGAGAGTTTTGTGTCTATTGTGTTTAAGACACTGTTTACAAAATCATAACAATTAAGAACTGTTTAAATTAGCTTTATCCCCAGCAGAAAAGGAGAAGCTAATCAGATGTGCAGCATATAACCCAGAGAACAGACAGACCTGGCTGTCCTGACCTTGTGCAGGGCTGGAATAGCAGTGGGAGGTGTGATAATTCAGCTGGGGGGAATTTTGGAACGAATTTGAGATGGGACATCTAAATTGCTTTTGATGATGGGGTGTATTTTTCTTATCTTCTACACAGACAGGAAGGGTGAGTCCTGTTCACATCTTCACTGCATGGCTCAGGAGGTCACAAGACTCTTACTTACAACATCTTTTAAGGAGTTATTGACCAATAAAACACTGCTAACAAGGATATTTATGTTTTTGACCCAATCCTTAAATATTTCATCTTATGGACCCATGCTACAGTGTAAGCTTTCTTAACCAATCATGTTATGACACTCAAACCTACAGTACTACACTCTAAAACTTCTTGTTTACCTCTGTAACTACTTTTATTTTTTTCTATATCTTAAACTCTGAAACTCTAAACTTTCCTTTGCTTAGCTTAACATGTCTCTGCTTTAAACTATAAATTCACGTTCTCGCTTCTAGCACCTGAGTTTGGGAGCCTTTTCCAAGGTCTCAGATCAGATCTTGTGTTTAATTCTAAGCTTTGGCTTAGAGGCCCAAAGTTCTGAGAGTTCCCTGCATTTCAGATTCCAACAGGAGGGAGGATCCAGGTGTGGCAGGGCAGGAGCACAGCCCCAGCTCCTGGAGCATCCACGCTGCCCTTTGGATGCCAGGCACTGACAGCAGCAGAACACAGAGATTGCTGTGGTGCAACACAGCCTCAGTTCTGGAGTTAGAGCTCACTGGAGGATCAGGGCCACATCCACCTGCTGTGCCTGAGAGCTGCTGGCTGTGTCCCTCAGTGCAGAGCCACCCTCTGGGCTGGGCTGGGCTGCTTTTTGGGGCTGTGCTTGGGCTGAGGGAGGTTGGATCACTTTTGCTGCCCTTCCTTCAGCCACAGAAACCCACAATGGGGCGGGCTGCAAGAGACCTAAAATCATCCAGTTCTAGGCAGACCACAAGCTGTGGCTGCCCCTGGATCACTGGCAGTGCCCAAGGCCAGGTTGGACAGGGCTTGGAGCAGCCTGGGACAGTGGGAGGTCGCAGCCCATGGCAGGGGTGGAATTGAGTGGTCTGTATGATCCTTTCCAAACCAAACCAAACCAAACCATTCCATGCCTGTGTGACTTCCCCTTTGGAATCAGCTCCCTCTCCCTGCCCTGACCAGGAGGCCCTTGCAGAGCTGGGGGGAGATATAAGTTTGCAGTGGTCTCAAACCCAGCAAGAAGGAGCCCCAGCTCTGCACAGCCCTGGCTGCTAGCAGCTCTGGTGCCAGACCCAGGTGTTTGGTTTTGCACCCCCTGCAAGGGCAGCACACTCCAGGATGAGCAGATCCTTTGCTCTGACTGCTCTGTGCAATATTAATTTCTGCAGCTCTCCCTTTCATTTTAACTGGCAGCATTGCTCCTCTCAGCCCAGTTGTGGGGTGCAATACTCAGTGAAGCACTCTGTGTGCTCAGGGGCCTTTCCATGCTGATCCCCCTGGGTGACAGCACTCAGGGGTGTCACTGTCACATCCGAGGGCATCACCCTGCAGTGTGTGCTGCATCCCTTCCCCCTGCACCTTCCTCCTCAGGCTGCTGCTCAGTGCTCAGCCAGGAGCCCTGCAAGACCCAGTGCTAGAGCCATCCTGACAGATACAGGGTTTTTAACGCTGGCTGTATTTGAAATCCTCCATCTCCAGCTCACATAAATGAGGGCAGCTACTCACTGGAGAGCTCTGATTTACACCACAGAGGATCTGACCTGGAAATGTAGAAACCTCCTGGAGATTAGTCATGAGAAATGCAAAGCACTATTAATAACAGTGTTTGTAACACGAGAAAGCAGAAGTGTGAAAACACAAACACTGAAGATATATGTCATAAATTTTGAGTCTGCAAGCATCAGTTTATTTGCCTGCTCTGACAGAGTGTCACTTCAGGATGGCCTGGGAGCTCTGAGCCCTGGCACAGAAGGCTCCAGAACGTCAGCAGTGCCACCAGATTTTCCTGAGGAATGGGGCCCTTTGTAAGAACTTGCGTCAGAATCCGAGACTTTGCGTCTGAGCCTTCAAAGGGCTGAGCAGAAGGCAGTGCTGGGGGAGCAGGGAGAGCTCTGTCAGAGGGCTGGAGCTCTGCTGAGCTGGAGCTGAGCAGCAGAAGGCTGGGTTGTAGCAGCTTCTCCTAGGTGACATTGTTTGCTTTCTCTGGGTGAATGTTTTAAAAGGCATCTGTTGAAATGTCTTGCAGAATTCGCACAACATATGTGCAGACTCAAATGCAAATCTGCAGCACATCTCTTTTGCCACTTGAGCTTTGTTTAAAACTTTGCCATCAATTCACGTTTTTTTTTCCTGGGTATCATCTGCTCCCATCCTTGAACATGAAAGGTTTTGTGCCTCATGTAAACACACTTTGAAAGTGTGTTCCAACAAGAGGGGCAGAGCGAGATGTGACAAGAAGGCTTCAGGTCTAATCTGCACAGCTCTGGAAATCCTGGAGCTTCTCTGAGCCCCGAGCTTGCAGAGAGGTTGCAAAGCACTGGCAGAGAAATGAGGCTCTGCCTCATCCCAGAGGGGCTTTGTTTCCCTCTTAGATGACAAAGCAGCTGAGTACAGGAGTGAGCAGAGCAGTGAATTTGTGTGTCCACCTTCATTGCACCCCCAGGCACAGTGGGGCTGCAGACCCACACCCACATGGTGCCACTCCCAGCTCATTGTCCTGTTTGGACCAGTGATGCCTTGGGGTGGCTACCTAGAACAGAGGCTGGACAAGATTAAGAGAATAAAGTGGGTATTTATTAAAGGCCTTCAATAGATACACCTTGGACAGTCAGAGCCTCCCAGAGGCTATGCCCAAGATGGATAATGGTCGTGAGTTTTATGTAAATTTGGTCCATTTGCATATCAGGGATTAATTCTCCAATTACAGCTTCAGGTAATGAAGTCATGTTCCCCCAGTTTGCTCCCCCCAATTCACTTTTGTTTATACTTTTCAGGGACTGAGGCTGTGGTGTGCCCTTGGATCACAGGCCCAGAGGGATTGTTCTGTCTGACCAAACTGTGAACACAGTTAACTACACTTTATATGGAGTTTAGAGCTATACACTAATGTAGTGCAGGATCTGAAAAACAGAAACACTAAAATCTTAAGGCATCATCAGGGTGTGGTAAGAGCATGGGCAGTCCCTCCAAGGCAGCCCCTTACCCAGCCCTGTGCAAGGGTGTGAGAAAGCAGGACCCCCTCAAAGCCTGGCCCAGGGATGCTCTGGTTCCTATAGAAATACAGCAGGTTCAGACTGGCCTGGCAATTCTGGCTCGTGAAGCAGAAGAAGTGCACCCACCTTGCTTGGTGAGGCTGCAGGAGGAAAGATCAGAGCTCCACAGAGTTCTCTACTCCCTTCCTGAACTCCTTGTGCCAGCGTGGTGCAGCCTGGGGAGTTCTGAGCTGGGCTGTGCCCCTGACAGGTCTGGAGCATCCCTACTCGGGGCACTGTAACCAGGGCTGCCTGGAGGGTGAGGAAATGCTGCAGAGCTGAATTCCTGCCGAATTAATCAGAGACATCAGCAGAATTTTAAAGCCTTGCATTGACTGTACCGAGGTGCGGCTGTTCCCAGGCTGTAGCAAAGAGAGTTTAGAGCCCAATAGAAGTGGCTGGGTGAGGTTCCTGTGGCTGCTGTGTGTCCTCTGTGCTGGCTGAGCTTCACCTCCTGCCTGCTCCTCTGCCAGTTCCCATGCCAGGAAGGATGGTGTGTCAGAAAATGGGCACCAAATGGCACAGAGATGCAGGATGGTGCTGAGGAAAATGGGCACCAAACCTGACTTTCAAGGTAATCCCAGTAGCCATGGACAGAACTCATTTTCATGCTCATCTCCAGCTGGGATGATGGGAATGCTGGGGAACACCATGTACAACCTCAAGTGCCTTGCAGGGAATGGGAGACCTTTTATTTGCATCCTGATTATTGATTCTGACCTGCAGCTTCCATAGGAGCCCACAAACACCACAAAGAAAGAGGAGAGAGACCAGAGACCAGAGACAAATATATTGCAGGAGTGAAAAATTGCTGAGAAACTGGTGCTGAACTGGCCTCAGAATAAAAATTGCATGAGATATTTCTCCTTACTAGAGCACCTCAGTTCTCTGATCTCCCCCTCAAGCTACATTATGCAAAAGACATCTGAAATTAGCTTTGGTCATTTCAGTTTATCCCTTATTTTGCTGAGTGATGGGCAGTGGATTTCAAGGTGACTTCTCATTTGCCAGAATCATTCTGCTCTGTTCCTTACTGCCTGGATGGGAAAAGCAGCAAGAAGATGAAGTGATCCTGCAGCAGCCCATCAGATAAATGTGTGGCACTTAATTTCACACACCTCATGCAAGCAGTCAATTAATGCTCCTGCTCTGGCACCGAGCACAGCTCCGTGCGTGTGACTGGGCTCACTGCAGCATGCCCAAACCTCCATGAAATGGAGATTAGCTCCAGGTTCTGGCTGAGGAATTTGCAAAGAGATGTTACCCCGGGGTCCTTGCCACACAAGCAGGAGGAGGAGTGGGGACATGGTTTCAGTGCTGCTCCAGCCTCTGTTTGCTGGATAACATCGAATCAATTGTTTCCAGCCCCTCTGATGAATGCCACGCACTCCCTGATCCTGCAGGCAGTCTGTCAGACATGGATTGAAGTCATCAGCAAGGATCTTATGCTCTCTGAGAGGTGACACTCCACATCCCTCGGATCTGTGCTCTTTCTGCCATGCCAGAACCCTGTTCCAGGAGAGCAGAGAGGAGCAGAAGAAAGGGGAAAGGAGATTTATGAACCGAGGTGGTTATTGCATTGGTAGGAGGAATTCTTCACCAGTCCTGGATTCTGTGAAAAATAATTACTTTCTTTCTTACAGAATTACTGTAAGAGTAATTCTGTAATTACTGAGGCAGGACTGCTTCAGCCTGTCTTGGACACTGTGCAGTGCTGAGCGGGGGTGACAGGAGGTTTAAAACATCCAGGGCAAGTCCCAGGGGGAGAAAAGTTGTGGAAGCAGCTCTGGATCCCCGTGCAGACACACAGATGAACTGCTGGGTTCACTTCCAGGCAGCAGGGGCACCGAGGACACGATGAAATGAAAAATTCAGAGAGGAGGAAAACGTTCTGCTGTCCAACAAACGGCTCCACACAGCAGAAGGGCAGCAGGGGAGGAGGTGGCCTCACTTTTACAGATGTTTTCTGGAGGAAACAGATTCACTTATGACTCAGATCTAGAAAAATATCTGTAAAATGTCTGCACTCCACTTGGGTGGATTTTGTTTTTAATTTTTTTTTCTGGGAAATGGGAGAAGTTAGCAAGTGTATGGACACTGCACAAAGCCAGCAGTTTTCCAAGTGAAATCCCCCTGCTGCTCTGTTACTTTTGGGCAGAATCTGTGCTTTTATCTCAACCAGCCCATGGTGCAAGAGGGCTTGGGGCAGGTGAGTGCACACTGATCTTGCATTGCTCTTCATGGGACACTTTAGGGATGTACAACAGGAACGTGTGAACCCAAGACTTGGACATTCTGCTGCTCCTGCAGAGAATTTACCCTTTGGATTTCATTTTCAGACCATACCTGAAGTGGCCACTTCCTTGGTCTTTTGCCTAAGCCACTAAACCCCATCACTGCTGTGGGGTCTGACAGAGCCAATGGTGTCTGTTCTGGCTTTGCTTCCAATAATTGACATTCCTGCTTTGTTAAATATTTTCCATCTGCCCATTTTAATATCTGAACACCTGGGACTTATAACTGCAGTTCAACAGGTCCCTGTCCCATGGCTGGGCTGATGAAAAACCATTTTCCAGCTTGCAGTGAAGGAACAAGGTTTCAAACCCCTGCAGATAGTCTGGACTTCAATTTCAGCTCTGGGCTCAGTGCTAATCTTTAGTGCCAGTGCCCTCAGCATTAGAATTGTGACAGAGGGCACTGAGATCCTGCCTGGGGACCCCTCAGTGATGAACAAAATGAACATCAGTAGAGGGGCATCCTCCACCCCTCAGAGATAGGGATTTCCTGCCTCAGGAACGTCCACAACACCTTGCCTTGCTCTCTGAGTGCCCCCAGATGTGCCCCACAGCCCCAACTCACACCCCTGAGTGCAGGGAGGCGTGAAGGTTTGCAGAGCTCTACAGCCCCAGAGCCATAAACCAGCACTGCCCCAGAGCCTCCAGGTTCAGAGCATTCATGAGGAATCTGGCACACAGAGAGGGCAGCTGGACCATCAGTCCCAGTTAAAAGAACCCCCCAGATTAGTTTTGTGTCCCTGAGGATGGGGAGAGCACACTGTGGGGGTTGAAGGTGAGTGATGCTGCCTGAGCACCTGGCACAGCCCTGCACACTCAGGGTGAGTGCCAGCCCAGCCCCATTCCTCTGGGACAGCTCCAGGGGATGTGAGGCAGCACTTTGCTCTCCCCATAATGGCTGTGGACAAGGAAGCAGCAGCACAGCATCCATTTCTCCTCGATCTGCTGGGGCCAGTTTGACTCGTGCCCAGGAGCCTGTGGCTGAGGCTGGCTCGGGTCCAGCTTTGCTCCCTGCTGGAGCCTGTGCGGACAGCCAGCCTCTCTCCATCACCTCGGGGCACGCTCTAGACCTGCCTTTCTCTGCTGTTTTTTTTGCAGACAAGCCACGAATGAACAACATCCTCACTTCAGCCACTGAGCCCTACGATCTGTCCTTCTCCCGCTCCTTCCAGAACCTCTCCCACCTCCCGCCGTCCTACGAGTCTGCTGTCAAGACCAACCCGAGTAAATATTCATCTCTGAAGAGACTCAGTAGGTGTCAGCTCGTTTTCTTCCCCCTGTTTCTGGTTTGTTCTCACATAAGGAATAACCCCTTCCCTCTGCTGGGCACTCCCGGGTTGGCATCTCCAGCAATGATTCCTTTGGCTGGCACTCCCCAGCAGGGATGGGTGTAGAAGTTATCTCATTTCTGGGAGGGTACATGTGGTTATTGCTTGCTGCCCTCCTGGCTGTGCTGCCCTCACCCCTCTGCTGGGATCTGCTCCTGACAGAGACATCCGAGAATCCATTTTTCTTCTCTGTTTGAGCCCAGCCCAGCCTGGCTGGGCGCTCAGAGCTGCCCTTAGCACAGCCAGGGCAGGGATCTCACCAGCCACGGGGGCAGCTGGAAATGATAACAGGAAGATGCTAAGGTGGTTGGGAACACCTTTTCCAGGAGGAGCCCTGCCTGCCTTGGGCAGTGCTGCAATCTACGTGCTCCATGGTGTGTGTCAGAGCTGCTCCTGGCCTGTGCCATGCTCAGATCCATTCTCTGTTCCATGCAGTGTGTCCAGACCTGTGCCATACTCTGATCCACACTCTGTTTCATGTCCTGTGTGTGTCCAGACCTGCTCCTGACCTGTTCCATGCTCAGATCCATTGTCTGTTCCATGCAGGGGATCCCTGTTCCATGCTGTGTGTCCAGAGCTGTTCCATGCTGAGATTCACACTCTGTTCCATGCCCTGTGTGTGTCCAGACCTGTCCATGCTCAGATCCATTTTCTGTTCCACACTCTGTGTGTGTCAGAGCCGTTCCTGACCCGTTTCATGCTCAGACCCACAGGGTGTTTTGGGTATTCCTGAAGGTTTGCCCTGTTCACACTCATTAGCATCTCTCATTTCCTGGTGTTTTATGGATTGCATTGTTCTGCCAGTGGTTCTGTAATGCTCCAGTTCATCCCCTTTGCTGATCTCAAACCCTTCAGCTCCAGTGGGATTCTGAAACAAGTGAGTTTTGTGCAGGAAATGCTCTCTGCAGACTCACTCTGGGTCTGTAGTTTCCATGAGCAGTTCTGAGTGCAGTCAGTGCTTCTGGAGCCTTCCCTGCCCCTCTGGACAGTCCCTGTCCCACTCAGGGGACCCCTGGCAGTCACCAAGGACACTGAGCTTGTCTTTGTCCCTTGGCTGGAGAGGGCTTCAGTCAAAACCTTAAATATCCACCCCATCAACTCCAGCAGGGAATCCCTGCTCCCTGCAGGGCAAATCCCACCTACTGACCCATCCAGGGCAGGGCCAGACAAACTCCAGTGCTCTCTGCAGGGCACCAACCCAGCCTCCTGCACAGCACCTGGCACATGCTAAACCCACTGCTGCACTCTGTATTTTTGAGTAGCCAAGGAGTTTCAGCTCTGGAGGTGCCAAGCCCTCCCTGCTCCCACTGGGACTGAATACACTCAGCACCTCCAGAATCACTGAATCACTTTCTTGCAGCTGCTCTACTCCAGAGCCAAAGGAAAAGAGGCTCCCAGCTCCCAAACCTCCCCTTGCAAAATGCCAGCAAGATAATGTTCTTATTCTGTATGAAGGAGCTGAAGGCAACACAAAAAAAGTGTGCTACTAAAACCTGGAATTTGGAAATTACTTATTGGGCGTTCATTTTTTTATTTAAAATTATTTCTTCCCAATGGACTCCCTGTCATGGTTAAAAAAAAATTTAAAAAAAGTTATGAAGAGATCATTAACAAATACTTCTATTTGAGCAAGATAAAAAGCATTAGATATTTTTAAAATCTGTATTTTGGTTGCTTGTCTGGGTTTCCTCAGGCTTGCCAGGCAGGGAAAAGTTACTTATTTCCCTCCAGTTAGCAGAGACAGATGGTGAAAGACCAGGGCTCTTTATATCCCTGGCCCTTCCTTCAGGGCACAGATAACAGAACCCCACTTGGGAGATCCGTGGGGGTTTTGGGGGGTCTCTGAGGGGCTGGGCACCCCCTGTGCCCTGGCAGGTGGGAAGAGCAGTGAGGGGAGTGTGTGAGGATGTGGCTGAGCAAGAGCAGCCAGATTAATTCTGTCCTGCCTGGTGCTCCAGGGAATTGCTCTTCCCAGCAAAGTGAGAAAGGTCAGGCAGGAAGGAAGCTCCTGTTTTCAGGCATATTAAACCACTTGGTGCTGGCTGGAGAATCATCACAAGTGACTGGGCAGCTTGGAAATGTTAAAGCCAATTAAAACAAGGAGAGACAAGCCCAGAGAGGAAACCTGCTGGAGCTGCAAAGGAAGAAAGCTGGGAAAATTACCTTTAGGAAAAGGAGAGGAATTATTGTGATGGCCTCACATGCACACACATGTGCATCTCTTCTCACCATGATAATATATAAGAACAGGAAGAAAAACTATCCTTGGCTGTTCTGCTCCACGTTCCCTTCCCAGAGCAACACAAACTTATTTCTGTGTGCCTTATTTCTGTAATTCCAGTACCAGAGGAGCTCTGCTCTGCCTTTCTGCAGTGGCATCTCAGATTGAGGTGGAATGTGTAAGAGCACTGATTTGGGGATCTCCTTCCAAACGAGAAAAAAACAAAAAAAAACCCCAAAACCACCCAAAAAGCTGTCTGAGGGCAAAACAGCTTAGCCTGAAGCCAAGGCAGTTGAAGCACTCAAACATTCCTGAAGTTTGGTGAGACCAGTCCTGACTGATGTTCTAGAAGCTGCCAAAGGAGGAAAGGGCAGAAAAATCCCAGCCAAAACCAACGAAAAAAGCCCAGAAAGTGTGCAGAAAGCATAATTTCCAGTAATTCCAGTTCCACTTGTTTGAAAAACACAAGGAAAGACCCAGAAGTATGGGATTAACTCAAAAATAGAAAAAATCCTCTCAAGTAATACACCCTTTTGTCTGCTCACAATTTCTGCTTTTTTTGGAACCCTCTTAGGACACATTTTTATTTTAATTTTTAAGCATGTCCTTGATGGAGAAACAGACTGGATTGGAGTTTTACTTTGGTTAAAATTGTGAATGTCCATTCTCATGTGAGCAACAATGACAGGATAAGGGGCAGGGTGATCAGATGCCAGCTGTCCCAGGGTGGGATGTGTCCCTGCTGGTGTCATGAGGGAGGCATCAATCAACCTGGAACGTGTTCCTGCCCATGGCAGGGGGTTACAACTGGATCATCTTTAAGATTCCTTCCAACCCAAACCATTTTATAGTTCCAAGATTTAGTTTGCCAGAGAAACTTTGGTTTTGGCCAACTGTGCAACCAGCCCTCCACATTTCCCACCCAACCCAGGGGGCAAAGCTCCTGGAGCTCTGCTCTCCCAAGCCTGGAGCTGGATTTGTTTCTCTGCTGTCCCTAGGTGCAGGAATTCTGAGTTTCCAGTGCTCTGCTGAGCTCTCCCTAGGCACAAGGCACGTGTGTGATGCAGCACATAATGTGAGAAATTAATTTGTAGAAATGGAACTGGAAACAACTTTCCAAGGGTGGCCTTGCAAATAAGACTAGGTTCTTTAAAGAAATAGAACTATGAAAGATGCATTGTAGTAGAACCCACAAGGGGTAATTTTAGATTATTGGCTTTAAGGCATTTTCAATATAGTATGGTAGGCCAAGCTGGTAGGCCAAGAAAGGCTTATAATGTGTTGTAATTAAGAAATAGTTAACTTGTAATTGTCATAGCGTGAATTATAACATCTGTATTACCTCACCCTTCACATAAAACTAAAAATACAATAAAAGTTTTTACAATGCTATTAAGTTACCCCATTTCTAAGTCAAAAAAGAACCTAATCCAACATCATTTCTGCCAGGCTCCATTCCCCATCCCTGGCTCAGGCTGACATCCCTCTCAGAGCCAGCAGCCTGGAAAATGTCTGTCTGGTGCTGCCTCGAGCAGCTTGTTGGGTGTGACACACGGCTGTTCTGTCTCCTCTGACTCCTCTGAGATGGAGATGAGAAGCTTTTCCACACCTGGAAATGTTTCTCCTCCTCCTCAGCATCACTGGAGGCACAGTCTGAGTGAGCTTAGAAGCATCTTTGAAATTAAATCAGCCCCCTGAAAGGTTTAGCCATGGCAACAAAAGGCTGTACAGAGCTGTACAAGGGTCACAGGGTGGGAGAGGGAAGGAAAAGGTATTTTTTTATGCTCCTAAGGGACAAAACATTTTAAAGGGTAATGCATGCTGCATTTTCAGTCTAAGGAACAACTTCAAACACCTTCCAAGCAGCTGATTGTGCCACCTCTCTAGCAGTCTCAGAGCTGTAAACCTCACATAAGCTGGTTTAGCTCCTGTTGGCAATTACCAGAGCCAGGTGTGAGCATCCAAGCACATCTCCATTTGGGATGTTCTGTGCTTTAATTACATCTATTTAGAGTCACATGGGCAAATCCTGTGGAACTCCTCTCATCCAGAGCAGAGGCCAAGTGCCAGAGTGCTAATTGCTTCATTCCCCTCTGCAGCCAACCTCCAGCACGGCTGCTGAGCCTCTGCACACCCAGCATGGCATTTCCAACTAGGGCCAAAACATAGAATAAAAATGCCTACAGCTCCTGGGGCCATATGGAATTTCCCCCACCCTCAGGCTTCCTAGAAGGTGATTTTAAAGACACAAGAGCTCGAGGCCAGGAGAGCTGCTGCCTGACATTTGCAGTGAGACATCCTTCCGAGAAGTGTTGGATGGTAAAAAATAAAGATTCATTCCTGCAGTGTGAGCTCTGGAGAGCAAATCTCACGAGCAGGAAGCCAGCACAGGGGAGCTGTGGGTGACCTCATGCCTTGGGGCTGTGTGGGCTGTGAGGAAGGCGTTGGCAGCAGCACTGGTGGCACAGATGTTCTCAGCTCCTACTCCTGGATGTGAGGGAACCAACCCCACCTCCTCATGGATCTGGGCTGTGTACAGGGGCCTGGCAGCAGTGAAGGGAAGGTGTGGGACAGGGGATGAGGACATGAGTGAGGGATGTGGCCCAGCACAGGGTGGTGACAGCCCTGCAGGGTTTGACTGAGCTGGGTATTGCTTTTTTAAAAAATCTGAAACAACTGTGGAATTGCTTCTTTTAATTACCAGTTAGCTGAGTCAGGTCGTTGCAGCTGCTGTAGGATTCCAGTGATCTATCACGATACAGCTGCAGTAGCCAACATCTTCTCAGAGTCCACAGCATTTCTCTCAAAGCCAAAAAAATGAGAGTGAGTTTGTGGGGGGTGTGTGCTGCATTTCAGAGCAGCAGAGAGATCCTTTAAGATGCAGGAGCAGCAAACTGAGCAAGAAATGTTCCATGGGATAAATTCTATTATATCAACAAAGGTTGATTATAAAAATGGGAAACGAAACCTTAGGCAGGTGATTCAGGGTCTCAGAGACCACCAAACCTGTTTTGTGATCATATTTACAAATATTTAAATATGGTAATTAAAATGGGATGAGGTCACTCATGTGCTCCAGGGAATACCCACAGCTAAGGCCAGAGGTGAAATGTGCATGTCCTCAAACGGGGACCTTGCCTGCCCTGTCACCTGCCCTGTTTTTCCCATGAAGGTGACATTTGGGAATTTCTCCATAACTCACCTCTCATGTAAATCATGTGGTACCACGGTCTGGCCTCCAGTGCACATGGAGGAGTGTGGGGATGTACTGCCCAGGGAATTACACTGTCCCCACACATTTCCCACTCCTCTGTCTGCCACAAGCCCTTGGTGACACCACCCACACAGGGCTGTCCATGCCTGTGGCAGAGGGTCCCTCAGGTGTCACCAGGACTGTGTGCTGTGCACAGCCCCTTGGCACCCCTGGGACAGCACTCTAATATTTCTAACCTCTCCCTTTCCCTCCCCACAGCTGACAAAGAGGCTGATGAGTACTACATGAGGAGGAGACACCTGCCCGACCTGGCAGCCCGGGGCACGCTGCCCATCAACGTCATCAAAATGTCCCAGCAGAGCAACCACCGGGACAGGCCCCGCCGTCCCATCAGGGCCATGTCCCAGGACAGAGTGCTGTCCCCTGAGAGGATCATGCCCGAGGAGTTCAGCATGTCCTACGAACGGATTCTCTCAGACGAGCAGCTGCTGTCAGCAGAGCGCCTGCACTCCCAGGATCCGCTGCTGTCCCCGGAGCGGTCGGGGTACCCCGAGCAGTCCATGTCGAGGGCATTGTCACACACAGATGTCTTTGTGTCAACACCGGTCTTGGATCGCTACAGGATGTCAAAAATGCACTCCCATCCCAGTGCCTCAAATAACTTGTACAATACCTTGAGTATGAACCCGACCTCGGCCAAGCGCCAAGCGTTCGCCTCGCGCCGGCACAACACGGTGGAGCAGCTGCATTACATCCCCGGGCACCACCACCACTACCGCACCGCCAGCAAAACAGAGGTGACTGTTTGACATGACCCAGTGCATTGTAGATACTCCTTAAGGACTGGGGTGGCCACAGCACCCCATTCTGCAGTGGCCTTATAGGCCAAGATAACCTCTACTAACTCAGTGTCTGCAAAGACTTCTCTGACAGTCCCACTCACATTGTTTTTAAAGCCACCCCTTCATCAGTGACACAGGAAGAACTGAAGCAGCAGTCAGACACTAGTGAGGGATAACAGAGGAAATTTCCTGATGTGCATCAGTTTCTGTCAAAGAAAGCCATAGTAATCGATGGCTCCTTCCAAGGGCTCACCTGCATTATCCCATAGTTTCCATGAATTCAGGACTTTTCAGTTGCTCCAAGGAGAAGCAGCCTGAGACAGGGAGGAGGAAATGCAGCACCCCCCATCCTGGCAGGAAGGGGCCTTGTTCTTGGTCCTCATGTTTGGCCTTTCTGTAGCAAGTAAGGAGGTTCTGGCTGCTGGGGTCACCCCCAGGCTGCTCGACACCTGTCAGCACCCACACATCTGTTCTTTGTCACCCTTGGAGCAAATTCAAGGGCGGATTTTCCTTCGGGACTGGCAGATCTAGGGACAAGAACAGCCTGGCTGAGAAATAAAGTTTTAGTTTATACTAAATATACTCATAAGATAAAAACATACTAGTGCCTACAAATCGCCTGCTCTCTCAGTGTAGGAAGTAGTGGGGTTGATGTGTTCAATAAGCACAAATATGCTGAAATGCTTGTTAGACCCTTTTCTCCACTCATTCTAGTATCTTGGTGTCTCCAACATGTAAATAGGAAGGAGGAAGAGGGTTTCTCTTCCTCCAGCTTCTTGCCACTGCTGAACCTAAACCCCGAGAACCTGTTCAGCTCCACACTGCTGACCTGTGCTGGGGGATGTCCCGACCCCACCGAGACCCCTACAAGGCAAGGCTGCCACGCCTGTCACCGAGCCTGGATTCTCCCCAGAAGTTTCTTTTCCTGATAGCATTTTCTATGGCCCAGTTCCCCTGTTTCTGAGCATTTTCTCCTCCCATTTACAGCCTAGAACTCCATATGTAGCAAATCTTTTTCTAGCCCTTAGCAGAGGCACAAGGCTGAGGGTGTCTGTTTACCGAAATGCAGGTCGGTAACTTTTCGTGCTTTTCTCTCCCTGCAATGGCCTCCCAAGAAAACCTTCCAAATTCCAATTCCACTGAGTCCCAGTCCTAACCATGAAGACAGTTACATTTCATGCATATAAATTATATATCCAGCATAATTATAATTAATGGGCATGTTGTATATCTGATATAATGCTAATTAGATACTGTATATTTGTAAAATCTTTAAAACATAGACTCGTGGGTCCAGAATTTGTGAGGGTTTTACCTTTAGCTTTCCAGACAGATTGGGCTTTGCTTTGGTTTTTTGTTAGATTTGGGTTTGGTTTTTATTTTCTTTTTTTTTTTCCCCTTTGAGTTGTGTTCCTATCAAATTCTGTAGAACCGACTCCCACTGGAACACACTTCTGCAGCCAGGAAAGGGTCTCAGAGGGTTTGAAGGCCAGCCAGAGCTGGTGCTGGACCTGTGGGTGCTGGACACTGTCCATAGGGTGCCCTCAAGGCCCCAGCCCAGGCACACACCCTGTGGGTAAGGGCAGGCATGCTCCCTCTTTGGGGTGAGATGACGAGTGACTTGAGGCTGTGAGCACATCCCTGTGCTCATCCTCTTCGTGTTCCACGTCCCCACGCTGACTCTTTTCCCACATGACTCTTCATTAGTCATCCCTGAACCTTGCTGTGCCCTCCTCCCTCCCCTCAAATACCTCCCACCTCCGGGCCTTAATGACATTCCCAGCCCAACTGTGTCAAGTCCTGTAGCAAACTGATCGTAGGGTGTGGGTCTCCTGTGGAGGCTTTGGTGCAGCACCAGATTTGCAGGGCAGGCAGGAGGAGCATGTGTCCTTACCCCAGTGGGACTTACAGGTGGGCCTCAGTGGGGTGTTCAGGTGGCCTTTCTCTTTCCCAGACTGTCCTGGAGCTGGTCCTATTTCCAGAGCTTTATCTTGCCCCATCTGATGGAGACTATTGAGAAGGACTCCATCAGTGAGAGGTTACTGGGGCTTTGTTTGACGGAAACTGAGCTGGGAGGGAATAAATAAACAAATAACAGTCTCCAGGGTCAGATCCTGCAGCCTTGGGCAAAATCACTCTGGGCAACAACCAGAACTGTCTGTGGATCAGGGTGGCAGTCCATGACACGGGAGGGATGAGAGACAATAGGCTCACACCTCATCTCCTGCACCCTCCCTTGATGGATGCCCACTACTCTCCCCTGACTACCTCCAAGCTCCTCGGCTCAGTCCCTGGATTTTTCTCCCAGAAGACAATCCCTGTGAAAACATTGCCGTTGCTGACCTTCCCACAGGCCAGAGGGTGGGACTCATGTGAAGAGAAGAGAAACTCTCACAGCTGATGGGGAGGCAGCCCCTGATGAGGTTCTGGGGCTCTTCCATTCTCCCTTGGTCCAAGCAAAGCCAGGGAGATCTGAACACTGTGGGAGTGCACTCTAGAGTCTCCAGGAGCTGTGGTGGCAGAGTTGGGGAAGTGGTGACGGTGGGAGGCTGTGGGTAGGTGAACACTCCTCTCTTTCCATGTCCATAGCTGTGTGTCTCAAGCTCTAGTCCTCATCTAAATGTTCCATTTGTGAGCTAAGAAGTTGCTGGACCAAATGCAAATTTGGAAATTTTTCATTCAAGTAGCCCATGCCAATGCTGAGCTGGGCCATTTGACCTCTGTGTATTCTGTTCTGGCTAACAAATATCACAGGCTCTCTGCTGATGTGTCTTACCTGGACAAGAATCCTCCAGAGAAATCTCAGCCTCATTTCCTTGTCTTTTTTCCACCCAGTCAACTGTTTCAAGCAGATGTGTCCCACAAGGAGCCTTTTTAGGCCAAATCTCCCCAGGGACTCAGCCACCACCACAGAAAATTTGCAGCAAATTTCCTTGGGAAGGAACCATGCCCTGGATACCACCTGGGCACCAGGTGTTCCCACAGCTCACTCTGTGTGCTGGAATGGGTTGGTGGATGGGGCAATGGCATTTCAGCACACACAGGTGTCCTTAGGTCATTTTTCTTCCTTATTCCTCCTTCTGAGAATTTGTCACTGAAGGAACACTTGGTCTGGGACCGAGTGTCATGAGCCACAGCCTGATCCCCAGCACTTCAGTTCCCCATTGTCCTCATGTGATGATAATGGGAATTTCCAGTTCTATGGAGGGATCAGACCACAACGTCTGTGAAGTGCTTTGAGACCCTCTCACAACAGAAACTGTAGAACAGCAAAGTGGTTTTCTTAATCTTGTTTGTCATTGTCCTGACACGTGGTGTGTGATGTGTCACAATCCACTCTGCCCAGAAGGAGAGTGCTGGGGTGGGATTGCCCAGATTCCCACTGCTCTCCTCCTGGTCAGGGTCCTGGCAGGCTGCAGCTCCAAGGGATGCTGCTACCTGCACTGGGACCTTCCTGCTTCCTTCTCCTCATGTCTGAGTCACTACAACATCCTGCACTCAGGAGAAAAGCGGGAAGCAGCCACATTCCTCTGTACAGTAAAATATAACCTGCCTTGATTAATCTCATATACTCTGAAGAATTGATCTGTATTTTCTCCACCCACAGGTGCAAACAAACACCTGGGGAATGTCCAGTTCCCAAAGTGCATGTGCAGGGACTGGGGGAGTGGGATGTAGAAAAGTTTATAGTATTTCCTACAAGCTGATAATTATTTGCATTCCCTGAACAGCAACACGTCCTGGATGGCTGCACTGGGTTTTATACAATTCTCTGTGTATGTGTATATAGATACAAATATATATATATATACATACATACTGTAAAATGCAGTCACCACATTCTGACTGACCCTGTACCAACTGAAGCTTCCAAACTGTCTTGAATCATTCTTTGAAATGTGGAAAACTATTTTTAATGAACCACACACAGCACCACACAGAACAGAAACTTTGTCATAAAAACCTTCTAATGCCAGTGAATCATGTTTTAAGGGGAAAAAAAGAGAAATATTTTTCAATGTTTTAATGTTCCTTTTATAAACTATTATCTGTTACTTGGGGATGGGGGTGGGTGGGAAGAAACAGAGACAGTTGTCCAGGAGTAAGCCCTCCTTCCCTGGCCTGGATTTAATTTCTGTCTGCTGAGCCTGGCTGGCTGCAAAGCTGCTCCCAGGAACCTGAGCTTCCTGCATGCACATTTCTGTTCTATCAGAAGCATTCCCACCAGGAATCTGCAGGAGCTTGGCATCAGGTTTTTGTAAGAGATGTTTAGTTCCTGGTAGCTGGGAAGACATCCTCATCTTCTTCCACCACCACAAACAAAATCACCATGGAACAGGGCAAATTTAATTGTGTTTAAGATACGTGTTCTGTTTGTGATCAATTTGCCATCTTCAGCTCATGGAGAAATAGCCTGTCTTAGTTTAGTTTCAGATTTACTGCTTAATCTGGAAGGAGGGGCTCTGCTGAAATACCTTTAGCACGAACAGTTTCTGTGTTCAGGTGTATTTCAGCTGAGTGAAAGAAGGGAAATGTGTGAGAAAGGGGCTTAAATATTTTCCTAGCGAGTGTTGTTAGCAATAAGCCCGTGTTGGGGCTGTTCCTTAGTGAACAGCCACTTCTGTGCTGTGGGTCCACAGGCAGGTGGGAGAAGGGATCATTCCCAGCTCTCCTTGGCGAGAGGTGCCCTCCCCAAGCCCAAATCCCAGCTGGGAAAAGCCAACCGTGCTTCACCCAAGGGCCAGGGGAGAGTTGGATGGGGCTGTCCAAGCGTGTCGGTGTTAATCTGAAAGAGATCTCTGCTCCCAGCGCCCTGGGTCTCACCATGGCCACACCATGTCCAGGAGGTCTCCATGCCAGGAGGTCTCCATCCTGAGAGGTCTCCATGTCAGGAGGTCTCTCTCCATCCCAGGAGATCTTCATCCTTGGAGGTCTCCATCCTGGAAGGTCTCTCTCCATCCTGGGAGGTCTCTCTCCATCCCAGGAGTCTCCATGCCAGGAGGTCTCCATCCCAGGAGGTCTCTCTCCATGACAGGAGGTCTCTGTCCCTGGAGGTCTCTCCCCATCCCTGAAGGTCTCTATCCCAGGAGATCTCTCCCCATCCCTGGATGTCTCTCCCCATCCTGGGAGATGTCTCCCTGTCCCAGGAGATCTCTCCCCATCCTAGGAGGTCTCTCCATCCCTGGATGTCTCTCCCCATCCCAGGAGATCTCTCCCCATCTCTGGAGGTCTCTCCCCATCCCTGGAGATCTCTCCCCATCCCGGGAGGTCTCCATCCCACCCCGCTGTCGGGAGGAGCTGCTCACCTGACCCTCTGCTCTGCCGCCGCTCCCGCCCGCCCGCAAACCCCTGAGACATTTTTGTAGCAAGAATTTCTTGGCTCTGAGGAAGACACTTCTTACTGTAATATTTTTAGTTTGGGGGACAATATTTCCTAAGAGGGGTTAAGTGGATATTTTTGTGCTTTAGCCCAGTTTATGGATTCCATGTTTATTATACAGTAGTACTGAAGAGGAAGTACATTTGTATCTGTAACTTTGCACAGACTCTTGGTTAACCATTAAACAAGCTTCAAGATGAGCAGTATTTGACTGTTTTTCTCTGTATTATTCTTGTTGTTATACTTACCTGTAAAAGCACATTCTGTATGTACTGTAAACAAAAATATTATCAGTTTAGTAAAATTTAGAGTCTTAAGGATTTTTCCACTTTTGTCAGTAACAACTATTTATGGATTAAAAAATAAAGGCAATTTCAACATATAAATTGTTTCTTTTTGATATCTATTGGGGGGAAATAAAAGCCATTTTCTTGGCAGCCTTCCCAATCTTTGTAACCAGCGTTTGAAAGTTAGATACCTGTGATTCTGTGTGTAGTTAAATAGCATCTATTAAAATGAATGCTGCAAGGTCTGGAAGACTCATTATTTTTATGTATTTATTTACTGCATTTCATCATCTTGCCAGGAAAAAGCAGGGGGAGCAGAGAGACATTACCATTTGCTGTACAATTTTGTCTCACAAGACTAGAAGATTTTATTTTAAAGTTGCCCTTCCTTAAGTTTGCCTCCAGAAACCAGGATACTGTCTTCATCTAGAAAGCCCTGAATTGCAAAGTTGTAACCTGTGGAATGTCCCACAGTGGTGAGGCTTTCACAGGGGCTTTGCTTTTGCCCTTGGCAGCGGAGAACACACAGGATTTTCCCGTCACCCTTCCAGGATGTGAAAGCTCCAAGGAGGTCAGGGTGGGTCTGACTGAGCAGCCCCGACTGCCACCCCAGAGGGGTCAAACTGCATTTTCATCATTTTCATTTCTACCAGCTAAAGGCCTGGGCTTCCTTACCACTCTGTTCCAGCTGGGAAATGTGGCAGGGATTTTTTCCTTGCCTTTTGTGAAGGAAATGTAAAATTTCATATTTTGCATTGCTGGTGCCCCAGGGATCCTTCCCACTGCTGTCTTGTGTGGGGCAGAGGTTATCATCTCTCCACCACTCACTCACCAAGCCCCAAGCTCTGTTTTCAGTATTTGGCACATTGGGATTGCCCAGTCTGTAAGAAAAAAAAAAAAAAAAAAGGCTTCAGGAGGAGCTGACTGGGGCCTTTCAGTGCCTGAGTGGAGCCAACAAGAAAGGAGAAGAGAGATAATTGACAAGGGATGGAGGGACAGGACACAGGGAATGGCTTCACTCAGAGTGAGTTTAGATTGGATATTGGGAATTAGCAATTGTTCCCTGTGAGGGTGGGCAGGCCTTGGCACAGGGTGCCCAGAGCAGCTGAGGCTGCCCCTGGATCCCTGGCAGTGCCCAAGGCCAGGCTGGACATTGGGGCTTGGAGCAGCCTGGGACAGTGGAAGGTGTCCCTGCCATGGCAGGAGTGGCTCTGGGTGGGGTTTAATGTCCCCTCTAAGCCAACCCAGTCTGTAATTCAATGATTCTGTATCTTTCTGTTACTTTGCTGATCAGCTTTAGTAGACCAAACTTAAGTAGATCAAACTTTAGTAGATCAAACAAGCTTTGAAGAGTAACACCCCACCCTCATCTTCCAGGGTGGGTCCAGAGGGAAGGCAAAGCCCTTTTGTAGCCCTTTGGCCAGGTTTGTGGTCTCCTGTGTGAGCAGAGCTCAGTTAGTCAGGCACAATCAGCACTTCCCAAGGAGCACGTGGACCCAGCAGAGTTAATTAAAATGCATTTTTCAGGGAAAAGTTTCATTTTGCCTGGCAGTTCTATTCATAATTACCCAATTCTGTGTAGCACTAATAAGTGGGGATGGAGCAATGGGGAATTAGCTAATTTCTCCACTTCCCATAAAAGTTATTGAGGAGAATGTCAGGATTTGTGGTGTTGAGAGCAAGTGGTGACAGAGATGAAGCTGGGACTAATTCTTACCTCAAAAGACAGTAAATCCCACTGCTCCCAACCCCTGTGCTAACTGATGTCAGCACTCAGGTGCAGAGCTCACTGGTTGTTGAGCAGCCCTCACTCAAGCCACCTTCACTGGCCTCACTGTGTGACCCTCTTAGCTTCTCTGGTGGTGGCCTAAAGTGGCTCTGGTGGCCTGGGCAGCTTGGCAGCACCCCTGTGGGGGTAGGATGTCCCGAATGTGACCAGAGGGACACTTTGGTGGCTGTCCCAGGACAGGAGGAACCCCTGGCCAGCACCAGGGCTTTGGGTGGTGTGGTGGGATGTCCCCAGGCTGAGCCAGAGCTGTGGTTCAGTTGATGAGGAGGTGTTTGGTCAGAGGTTGGACTTGATGATCTCAAAGGTCTTTTCCAGCCTAATTCTGTGATTCTGTGATTTCTCTCTGTGGAATGGGGCACAGGGCAGGCCTGACCAGAGGGACAGGCTGAGCAGGCCCCTGTGACCCAGCAGGAGCCTCACTGGGGGCCCAGAGGCAGCAGAGAACAGGAGCAGCTGATGGACATTTATCTGGAAGGATGGGAATGATGGGATGGGTGTGGAGGCACCTGAGGAACAATAAAACTGGATTTTTACCCATTTTCCTTGGTCACAGGTCACTCCTACAGCAGGGGCCTGGTGTCACCATGTCACACCAGTGCTGTCACAGAACCATAACTTTAGCAAAGCAGCAATTCCTCCACCTGGAAAGGCTTGGGATGCTCACACATGAAAAAAGACAGGATTGTGCCCATTCCTTGAAAGACAGAATGCAGGAAAACTGCTGGGAGGCCCCAAAGGAGCTGCTGAAGTGAGAGTGGCTACTCCATCAGTCACATCTTCCCAGCAGCTCGTCCACTGTTCCTGGGCCCCAGCAAAACACACTGGAATCTTTCCCAAACCTAAGGATTAGCTCTGCTCCCAATTGCCTTGGAAAGATGCTGGAAAATAATGAGGAAATTAAGGACTAGGGGATAATTAACACCTGCCAGCATGAGGTTAAAAAAACCCCAGATATTGTTAAACAAACTCCAGTCAATTCTCTAAAGTTCTTCCAGCTGGGGCTGGCAGGATGGTGTGGAGGTGCAATGAGTTTCACATTTCCCACTGCACTGGATCCTGTGCTGCTGGATAATCTGAGGGAGAATTTTATCACTGCATATCCTTGAGGGAACTGGTGTCAAAGGGCTGCAGCAGAGAGGGCCCGGAGGAGCTCAGAGAGGGGTTTCACCCTCTGAAGTGCCACCTCAAGTGGTGTTTGGGCATTCAGGGCAAGGCCACACACACTTTACAACACTGAGCTCAGCAATCTAGAAATAAGAATGAAATTGTCACTGCTAAAAGTTTCAGGAGACACAAAGAATTTGGGATGAAAAGAGCAACAAAAGGGAAATTCTGAGTCAGGGGTGGGCTGGGTCCTTTGAAGAGGAGGTGTCCTAATGCCACCAATTCTCTCAGACCTGCAGGAACCAGAGCAGGGCTGCTGGGGTGGACGTGGATGTCCAAGTGGAAAAGCATTCTAAAAAAACGGAGTTGGGGAAATGCTTTCCAGTGAGGTTTTTACAAAGCTCAGCATTTTAATTCAAAGTGAGATGCTGAGGTGACAGGGTCACTGCATATAAGCACTTTTAGGGGGTGAAAAGTGTAGAGTATTAAACAGCTCTTTAATCCAGGCTCAGAAGGAGCAGCTGCTGAAAGCTGGGGCCAGATCCACTGCCGTGGAAAAGAAACTGTCAAGGAGACACAGAATGGGGATGTGTGCCTTGAGTAAATGCTGGGTGGCTGCCAACACTCCCTTATTGCCACAGGAATTCTCTGAACAGGAATCCACCTTTCTCCCAGCCATTTTCCCAGTCAGAATCCACAGCTCAGACAGTCCTCCTGTGACTTGAAGCTCCCTTCCATCCCGGGGGTGTTTTCTGCCCACGGAGGAGGGATCTGTGCCCACAAGGTGTTTCTCCCCCCAGCAGTCACACACTTAAAGGCATTTAATAATGAATGGGGCTTGGAAGAGCTTTCAGGAGTACTTCCATTCCCTGCAGAGCAGAGGGGACATTGGAAGGAGAGACCTTGGGAAGTGACTCACGCCAGGCACAGAGTGAGTCAGGAGCACTCTGGGAATACGATGCAGTTCCCCATCCTCTCTCCTTGTCCAAATGCCAGGTAGCAGCTCTTCTGTTCTGCCTCCAGCTTCGGGAAGCACTTTTTTATTTATTTGAATTTGAACTTCAGGGCTGCCGACAAAGCTCGGCCGCTGCCAAAAGAGCTTCAGCTCTGCAGTGACCATGAGGTGCTGGGGGACTGACGGGAGGGCAGGGGACAAACCTCACAGGTGACCTGCACTGTGTGTCCCTGTCACCCACACATGGCTGGGAAGGTTTCTCTGCCCACCTTGCTGACTCTCCTTGCTTGGCACAAGGCTACATCAGGTCAGAAATCAGCTCAGGGCTGGCTCAGGGCATTGCAGCTGATTTAGGGTCATACTCCTGCCTCAGAGCTCCTTTGGAGCTGGATTTGCTCAGGGACTGTGCAGGGTTATATGGCAGTGCCTGTAGTGATTCAAACAAAGCTCAGGAGCTGAGCACTCATTCCATGAAGAATTTCTTCCTAATATCCAACCTAAACCTAAAGCAGCCTGAGGCCGTTCCCTCTCCTCCTGTCCCTGTTCCCTGGGAGCAGAGCCCGACCCCCCCGGCTGTCCCCTCCTGGCAGGAGTTGTGCAGAGCCACAAGGGCCCCCCTCAGACTCCTTTTCTGCAGGCTGTGCCCCCCCCAGCTCCCTCAGCTGCTCCTGGGGCTCCAGACCCTTCCCCAGCTCTGTCCCCTTCCCTGGACATGCTCCAGCCCCTCAGTGTCCTTCCTGTCCTGAGTGTCCCCAGAGCTGTCCCCAGCACTGGAGGTGCCCCAGCAGTGCCAGAACAGGGGATGGTCACTGCCCTGGCCCTGCTGCCACCCCAGAGCTGGGACAGCCCAGGTGACCTTGGCCTCTTGCCCACCTGGGCACACCTGGGCTCTGTCACCAGCACCTCTGTTGGGTACAACCCCTTGTGACAGCCCAAGCTGTTCCTGTGCCCCCTCTGAGGGCACTGCTGTGTCCACGGGGCAGAGGCACATCCTGGAACCCACCAGTGCTGCTGGAGACCCCCTTTATCTCAGATGCTGGGGATTATGTTTTCTGGGTCGAGGTTCCTGGGCTGATGGTTCTGTGTCTGCAGCCCTGGGAAGGAGAACCCTGGCTCCCCTTCCCTCCAGGCCAGCTCCAGGACCAGACCCTGAGTCAGAGTCTGTCACTGTGTGTTACTGTCTGTCAGAGACTGGGGGTCTCTGGGGCAGCAAATCCCATCCATTGTTGTTCTCCCTGCTGACCAGCCTGGCACTCACAGCAGATGAGAGACAAATTCCCAGCCCTGGTCCTGAGGGAGGATGCCTTTTCAGCTGTCCACATTTCATGATGACTCATTTTCAGAGGCCTTTTCTGTGCCATTCATCATGGGCAGGAATGAGGCTGTGCAAAGGCAGCTTTATCTCCAGACACCCAGATGAAGGGCCCCTGTTATCCTCATTGTACAAAGAACTGAGGCTTGGGCAGGCAAGAGCAAATGTGTTGGTGCTTTCTGAGGGCTGGGTTTATGAAAGGAACAGATTTTTAGAAGATTTACCATCACACAGCAACTTTGGGCTCACAGGAAAATCCTCAGCTGCAGCTCTGAATTAGGAGTATTGGAGGAAATTACCTCCAGCAGAGAATGGGGCTGAATCAACACCAGCTTTTGTGTGTGAATATCCAGTCAGTGCAGGGAGACCCAGGTGAACCACCAGGCAGCATTCTGCCCCAATCCTATCAACATCAGCCAGCAGCTCTTCCCTTCCCCGTCCCCAAAACTGCTCCTGAATTTGGGGTGGGGCTCTATAGGCAAACAGAATCCCAGGGCTGCCCTGGAGGAGCTCTGGTTGTGCAGAGTGAGATGGGGCCACAGCAACTGTGAGCTGCAGTCGTGGATGGATCCTCTGGCTGCAGCAATGCTCCCGTGTTGGTGTTCCCGAAATGTTTTGGAGTTGTGTGTAACAACAGGAAATCAGCTTCATTCTTTTTAATAGGCATTCCTTAAGTGCAATCCCAGCTTCATCTTCCAATCCTCCCCTATTTTTCTCACATCACCTCCTAGTTTTTCAGTTTGATGCAGAATCTTTCCTGCAAGCTGTCACTGAGTGAAGTTTGGGAAACATGGGAGAGAATCTCTGCATTCAGGAATGCCAGGATCCCACTCCTGCCCCAGCCCTGCCTGCCCTGACACCACCCAAGGTCAATGCAGACACAGCAGCACAGAGAGAAGCTGAGGGAGCTTTAAATCCTGCAATATCACTGCTATAAACCAGCACCTAATTAGTGACAAAACCCCCACACTACTCACCCAGGCACTCCTGCCCAGGAGCCATCACTCTGTTCCAATTACTGTGCACTCAATTCTGGGATCCTCTGCAAGGAACCTTCTTGTTAAAGCAGCCACCTTTGATATGGGGCTGCTCTGCTCCACCTCCTTTGAAGCCCATTATAAATATTAAGATTAATTTAGGATTCTTTGGATCCCTGACTGCAATTCTCTAACAGAAGAAACTTCAGGCAGGAGGGCTGGTGTGAAGCTGTTGTGCTGTGCTCAGGTCAGGGCTGGAGGCAGCTTCATTCCTGTATTCACTCCTCTATACAGTACAACCAAGAACTTTGGGAAATGAAGTTCTCACAAAGTTTTAGCTGTGCCCTTTTGGGACTGTAGAGGGAGGCAGAAGAACCAGACTAGAACAGAGGGATTTTCAGTGGAACCCCTTTCCTCATCTGTAGAAAAGGATGTGTGAAGATTTATATCCCATATTTGTGAGGTGGGGAAGGACAGCAGGCTGGGAGAGAACTCCAACTGCTTTCTTATTTACAAGCCTTGCTTTTTATATTTTAAGCAGATTTTGGACCCACCAATACTGTTTTTTACTCGAGTGGAACTGATCTTTAGACCATCTGAGGATCCCAACAGAAACACCTCTGAAACACACCTCAAGCTGGGTTCTGAGCACTTTTCTGCTTGTTTGAATGGCTGAAAGCCCTCAAGCTGTCTAGGTTTGGAAAGACAGGTGTCTGCTAAGGAAGGCAGGAGCCTCCCCTGAAATGGAAAATGTAAACCCCCTCCCCCTGAATTGTTATAATTTTGAAATTAAGGGGGGCTGTCAGGCAAAGATATAGGAGCAGGGATAACAGTTCTTTATTAGGGAAGAAAATAAAAATAAAATAAACAATGTAGTAAATCAAAACAACACTGACAGAGTCAGAATACGACCTGATACCCTGTTGGTCAGGATGGTGGTAGCAGTCCAATTGGAATTGTGGCTGCAGTCCTCCTGGAGTGGCAGGTGTGGTTTTGTTGGAGCAGTGATCCTGTAGAAGAGGTGAAGTCTTCCTCTGAAGATCCAGTGGAAAAGGCAGCTGTTCCTCTGGGAATCCAGTGGAAAGGCTGTTCTGCTGTCCCAAGAGCTCAGATTCTACCCAGGTAGGAATGTTTGGCTCCTCCCCTGGGTGGAGCATCTCACAATGGGATGATGTAATTTTTATCAGTCATGCAGTGACACTCACTGGCCCATTAACAGCAGATGTCTCCCTGGAGGGAGGATTAGTTTGTGGAAGAGATAAAGAAAACTGCCCAATTAACAGAAGGTTAAGGTTCTGCCACACCTCTAACAGAAGGCAAATAGAATACACATTGCCTTGCAATCTTGGACATGCGCTCACCCCCAACCTCACCCTGCGGGGTTAATGACAGGATGCTGTCCTGCATTTGCAGAATGCTCCTCAAACATTCAGTAGCAACTCCCCAGGAACCTCCAGCATTCTGCAGGGATTTGTCCCAAAGCCTGTGATTTTGGACAGGCAAGAGCACAAAGGCTGTGAAGCTGTTGAAGCCCTCAGGGATCTGCTCTCAGTTCTGCCAGGAGCTGGAGCAGGCACAGCTCTCACCTGCAGCCAGGCCCTCCCTGGGCACCACAGATGTTCTTCACCTGCATTGTCACAGGGCATGGCCTGGAGGGGATAAACACACCTGACCACAGGCAGCAGGATCTTGCTTCCCACATCCAGGTCCTACCTCACCCTCAGGCACAAGGAGAATTCACAGGAAATATTGCCCTTAGAGCAGGAAGGGGTCTCAATATTCCCTGCTGAAGATGAAAAAAGCGTGCAGATCTTTCCCAGGAAGGATGATATAGGAGCAAGCACCCATAGAACTAATAAACTCTCCCACTCCTAATTATTTTAAGGTATCTCTTTAGTATAAGTCGTGTCCTTGGTCCAGCATGGTTTCACCCACCACTCTGCTCCCTGGAGCAGCTCCAGAGCATGGCCAGAGCCCCCCAGCTTGTTGTTGCCAGTTCTGCTCCTCCGCAGCTTTGGGGGATCCACAGAAACTCTTTCTTTACACAGGCTGAGAAACACATGAAGGAGGAGGAGGGGGAAGATCTTAGAGGAGGAATTCCTAACTGAGGATGGCAGACTGCCTGTCCCTCAGCCTGCAGGGCACTGATGTCTCCTGCCATATCCCAAAAGCCTCTGTCCGTCTGTGGAAGCCACCCTGCAGGGACTAGTGGCCAGTGCAGGGTCCCAGCTGGTCTCTCCTCTGTCTGGCAGCCTGTGCCCACCCACAGCTGGAGCTGGAGCAGCCAAACCAGTCCCTGGTGCTGCAAGAAGGTGGAACCTGTTCACCCGAGGAGAGACAATGTCCCTGCACCTGGTTCTGTGTCACACTGAGCCCCTGACTCTTCCTGCAGGGTGACCTGGTCCCAGTGTCCAGGAGGAGCTGCCAGTGAGGCAGGGCTCAGCCCAGGCTGTGAGATGGAGATCCGAGCTCTGCATGCAAGCAGAGAGTCCAGAATGATTGCTCCGAGCGATGGCAGAGAGCGTGTCAGTGCTCATTAGAGGCAAATTGCACCGCCTGCTGTGAGCAAAATAAAGAGGCATTTACCCAGGCTTTCTTAGAGGCTGTGTTTGCACAGAAACATCCCCTCCATGGGGCTGAAGAGCTTCTTTTAGCAGAGCAGAGGATGGAGTGGGTAAATGAGGACTGCCTGGGAACAGGGGTGGCCATGGGGCGGTCTCCCTATTGTGTCCTGTTGGAGGGAAGTTGGCCTGGGGACATGCAGAGCTGGCTTTAAATACAGCCAGCCAACCGTGGGGGACAAGCTTCACCACCAGGGGAGTCTGTCTTGGATTTGGTTTAATCTCCTGCACTGCCACAGCCCCCCGAGGCTGTTTAAGTGCTGGGGTCAGTTCACTGCAGCAAGGCCATCACCCATTAGCTCTCCCTTGTCCCTCCAGGCTTGGCTGATTTCCAGGGCACAGCCAGCTCCGTGCCACCTTTGTGCTCAAGCCTGGTGGCAGGAAAACAGCACATCCTTGCTGTAGGTGAAGTGGGAGAGCCCCCAGCAGCAGCAGTCTCTCCATCTCCCCCAGCCAGGCCAGGCTGTGTCTGACCTGCTGCCCCCCTCCCTGGCCCAGCTCTGAGCACTGGTGCTGCTAATTCATGGTTTTCACCCACCCCTGTTATATTTGAAGGTATTTTTCCGAGACAGCCTGGTAGCACCTAATTGAGGAGATCAAAGAGTTCAAGAAAGGGATTTAGTAAAATGTTGGATTATCTGATTAATTGCCTTCCACTGCACGTATTTTTCCCAAGGTAAATTCAAGTTAGCACCTGTTGAAGAGCTTATTACTCACTGTCTGGGTTCTGGTGCATTGGAATTCAAAGGTTTTCTGTGCTAGAATCCAAAGGCTCTCCATGTAAAACAGGACAATTTCTCATTGTCTCTGCTGGCAGCCACCTCCTTGCTTTGGAATTAAATAAACGCTACATGGCCAAAACACACAGGAACCATATCCAGATGTGTCCCCACATCCAGATGTGTCCCCAAGCCTGAACAGCTTGCCCTGCTCTCCAGGACATGGTGTCTGCATCTTCCCATCAGCCTCAGGTGTTGGCCAGTTTTTTGGGTCTCAGATCAGGCACTACCCTCACAGAAGGGCTGCTTGGAACAGAAGAGCCCTAAACCAGCTGATGAAGGGTTTCACCAGGGGATACTCAGGCAGTAGTGATGATGTGGGAATGGTCATATCACCCCTGGAAGCTCAGGCTGGTGCTGACACTGATGTCTCAGATTTTAGCTTTTTATATTTTTCAAATTCTCTGCTGCTTTAGTTTGTAGTTCTGGGCTTCATATCAGGGGATGGTGAGCTCTCTTCACAGAGTAGGGAGACAAAACATTTCCTTCTCTAGCTGGGGACCAAGGACAAATGATCCAAATCTCAGGCCCAAGAGCACAAACAACGTGGGCTGAAGAGAGAAAAACAAGAAGGATGGGACTGCATGGGCTAAAGCTGGAATTGGACAATGAACTCCAATCTGCAAATGGAGCAGAAATGATCAAAGTGAGAGACCCCGTGCCCGCTCGTGCATTTTGGGACCATTTTGGTTCATCTTGGATGTAGCCCTGGCTGGGCTCTTGTGCTGCCCAAGGTGGATCCATTGAGGCCTTTTAATAAATCCCTGCTTTATTCTTCAGCTCTGTCCAGCCTCTGTTCTAGGTCAGCCTTCACAAGGGTGGAATACAGACAGGACACATTCCCAAGCCCAGGCATACCTGGGCACAGCTGAAGTTGTCCCCAGATGAAGTGGATGAAGACAGGTTTTTCTTCTGGGTAATTTGTCCCAAGCTGTGAATCAGATTTCTAGGAACACTCCAAAGCCCAACAGCTGTGAGGCTCCTTTTAAAAGGAAGTTCATCATCCCATGCAAAATGTTTAGTGGGGAGGGCATGGTGATACCCACGGTAGGACAAAACCATGGGGAAAGCACCTTCTGTCCTTCCAGCCTGCTTCCCTCCCACTCTGCTCTCCTTGTAGAGCCACATCCCTGCCTAGAGAGTGTCCAGTCAATGGACCTGGAAAGAACGGGCCAGGGAAGGATGGTACAGGCTGTCCCTTTCCTCTGTCCTGCCACTGCAGCACGGCAGCCAGGGCTGAGCTGAGGAGAGCCCTGCTGCAGCAGGTCATTGTGGGGGTTTGTAGGGGACTGTGGCAGGGTCGTTTGGAGGTTTGTGTCCTCCTGCAGAATCCTGGACGGTGCTCTGGGGGTGGTGACTGCTCTGCCCCTCGCTCAGCTCCACAGAGGATGGCAGTGACAACCTGCTCTGCAGAGCAGAGGGGTCACAGCACACAGAGCAAACCCAGAGCAGCTGTTCTTCAAGGTGGTGAGCACGGCAAGATCCAGTTCACGTCTCACACAGTTTTTTTCAGTTTCACTTGTGCTCCCTGGTGTTCTTGCAGAGAGGTCTGGCAGGGCTCTGCAGCTGATGCAGCCCTGACCAAAGGTGATCCCAAAGTGCCAACAGTGACCTGGATTTAGGGGTCATAGCAGCACCATAACTCAGCATGACTCAGCAGCAAGGAAGCCAACTCTGCTCTGAGATGCTCCAAGAGAGGAGAGGCCCAGGGCAGGGAGGTGACTCCAGCCCCTGGGGACGATGGGCTGAGGCCATCCACACACATTAGAGGGATGATAAAAAGGGAACGAGTGCAAAAAAGAGCCATAAAAATGATTTGAGGGTGGAAGGGAACACTTTGAAGTGAAGGATTTAAAACCTCAACCTGTTTAGCTAATTGAGGAGACACTTGAAAGACAATGTGCTCACAACATGGAGCGGCTTAATGTGGAAAAATACCAAGTTCTGAAAGGCTCCTCAATAAACTGGGAAAAGCAACAGGAGCAGGGGCTGGGAGCTGAAGCCAGGCATATCCAGAGTGGGAAAAAATGTGTAGATTTTTCCTAGGAAGGATGATACAGGAACAAGCACCTATAAAACTAATAAACTCTCCTACTCTTAATTATTTAAAGGTATCTCTTCAGTATAAGTTGTGTCCTTGGTCCAGCATGGTTTCACTCACCACTCTACTCCCTGGAGCAGCTCCAGAGCACTGCCAGAGCATCCTCAGTTGCCCAGCAGGTCTTGCAGAGGAAGATGTTCATGCTTCAACTCTAGCTGAGCCCCACATGCTCCAGTCCCCTCACACATTGTCCTGGCCACTCTTTCCAAGGGGAGCTTGATTTCCTGTGGAATCTAAAATATAGGGTAACCAAGTGCAGCAATGACCTGGGGAAGCGCCAAAATCCTCTCTAGGGCTTTACAGATGGTCTGCACCCATTTCCTGGCAGTTCTGTACCTCCCAGTGAGCAGAGCTGGACCTGCCAGCCAGCACACATCCTGCCCCTTCCCAGCACACATCCCGCCCCTTCCCAGCACACATCCTGCCTCTTCCCAGCACACATCCTTGCCCCTTCCCAGCACACATCCTGCCTCTTCCCAGCACACATCCTTGCCCCTTCCCAGCACACATCCTGCCTCTTCCCAGCACACATCCTTGCCCCTTCCCAGCACAAACAGGCCTTGGGAAGATCTCTCTGTGGGCTGCCCTTTTCCTCGTGTCCTGCTGATCCACATCCCTGAAATCCAGGTTCTTCTGCTGCAGGTTTAACCAACAGAACAATTCTCCAGCAAGACTGAAAGCATTTGCTTGCTGGCTTGTTTGAAGATGGATGTGGGCAATGGAATGCCTCAGGCTGTTCTCTTTTCCAGAGAAAAGCCAGATGCATCTTGATTTCCCAGTGCAACCCTTTTGGTTGCCACAATGTCTTCGAGATCATACATTATTAAAATCATTATGAATATTTCTTATGCATGTACAGTGTATAACACAACGGAGAGCTGGAAGGGTTCAGCGTGGATTTGAGGATGGGGCCACAAGGAATGTTTGGATGAACCCTTGTGGCTGTCATGCTGTGATCAGCTCATCACAAGGCCATGGATGAACCAGCAAAGGTGATGGTCAGTCTGGGGGGAAGCTCTCACTCACAGCAATCTCAGCCCATTCTTTAGACACAGCTTAACATTAAACTAGATATTAAACAAGCACTGTGTGCTTGTGGAGGGTGAAGAGATGGCTCCTGACAAAGCACTTCTTCACTTTCATCCTTTGTCAGTGTTAATGTAGGTGTTTTATTGTTATCTGCATCAACTGCTCCATCCTCCTGCCTCCTGGCACTGCTCCCAGATGCAGAGGCCATCGGTAGTTGAGGAGATCCCAGCTGGCAGTCAAATGTCTCATTAATTTGCAGAGATGCTGCTTGTTGCTGCCCCCACCCCGAGCAGTGGGGCTGACCCTTGGCTCTGTCACGTGCCACAGATCCCTGTCCCTCCTGTCCCACCTGCCCAGCCTGGTTCAGCAGCATGCTGGCTCTGACTCAGCCCAGATGTTCCTACACCAAACAAGCTGGGGACAAATGACTCCCAAGAGGGGACAGATGAGGAAAGGGGCCTGGATGATGCAAACAGGGAGAGGAGCAAGGACCCGTGGGCAGGCAAAGCTGGCACCTGGGCTTGCTGACCACCAGGCTGAGCTGGCTCCTCTGTGATCTCCAAAGTGGAGCCACAGTTGGTTCCTCTAATTAGCCCTGATGCCTTCAGTTTCATCTTTCATATGTTCCAGACTCTGTACTGCATTGGTATAGAACTCTGAACTTCATATAAAGTGTCAGCAAGTTCTTCTCACAGCTCAGTCACACAAAACAATCCTTTTCCAGCCCAGAACCAAGGACACTGCTGCAGCTTCAAGCCCAAAAAGTGCAAAGAACAGGGAATTGAGGAGAGCAACCTAGGAGGATGGGACTGCGTAACCTGGAGCTGGAATTGGACAATTAACCCAATATGGAAATGGACCAAAACTCATAGAAGTGTGAAAACCTGTGACTCTGAGTCCATCTGGGGTCCATCTTGGGTGTAGCCCTGGCTGGGCTCTTGCACTGCCCAAGGTGTATCCTTTGAGGTCTTTTAATAAATCCCTGCTTTATTTCTTTAACACTGTCCAGTCTCTGTTCCAGGCTGCCTCTCAAAGCATCAGCCCCAAAATCACCTTCCTTTATCTGTCAGGCAGCCATCCCCACCTCTGCATTTTCCAAAGGAAAGTTTTATTTCCTTTATAGTTTTATATATTTTATTTATAATTAGCATATTATGCATTATGAAATGAAATGCCTCCCCTGGACTAAGCCATTTACAGTTACCTTTGTCAGCCCAACCTGGAATTGCATCTTTTGTTTGACAAGACCAAAGCCTCAAAGTCTGGCAGCAATTGCCTTTGCTGGCCTTTAATCCAGCATTAGTGGCCTTTCATTAATGTTCTCGTCATTCAATTTGGCCATCCCTTGTGGCCTTTTCATCTGGGGGCTTTGGAAATTCCCAGGTGTTCAAGGGGGCATTGGAAATTCCCAAGTGATCTCTCTGGGAGCCAGGGGCACACCAGCATGAAACCCAGGAGGTTCCAACACCCTTGTCTGGCTGCAGGGGGAGGGATTCATTCCCCTGCTTTAGGGAACAGATGTAAATGTCTCCCAGCCTACAAAGTTTACCTTAGACTCTGCTGTCTATCTGTCCAAAGCAGGGGTTAGAGCTGAGCACATGCCGTGGTGGGACGTGACCCACTGGGAAGGAATCCCAGCACTGTAATTTTGCCTGGTACAGGCTCTCTCCCACTGTTCTCAGCTTCCCTTAGCAATTTCCCACATCTTCCAGCTCTGCTTTGTGAAGAACTCTTTTTTCCCCTTTGCAGTTGTTCTCCATTCAATTTTATTTGCAATTGCTAACACCATACACCCTCCAGGCTTTTAGTCAGAACTGCCTCTCTGCTTGTGGCTTTTTAACTTCCCAATACCTTTCTTTAGAGAATGTTTCACTTTTGTTCGTTTTCATTTCCCCCTCTACAATTTTCTATTCCTAATTATCATTAACTTGGAGAACTTGCTCCTTTTGAAGAGCAAATAATTAATTTCCAGGGCTGACATCTTTCTCCACTGTAATCAGATCCACATCCTCATTCCCTTGTGCCCTGTATGCTGCCTTTTTGTGCTGGGAAGTGAGGGCTGATCTCATGAGGCTCTCAGCTCTCAGCTTGTGGCCCCCAGCACGTCTCCTGGCACTGGTGCTGTGCCAGCTCCTCTCCTCTCCCTGTGATTCATGCAAGCTGGAGTGGGAAATGCTCCCTGCAAGAGAGGATCTCACAGGGAAAAGCACAATGTGAGATTAGGGGGCAGGAGTGGCAGGAGAGGGGCTGCAGCCTCACAGTTTTGGTAACAAATGGAAGGAAAATGTCAACAAGCAGCTCATTCATTGGTGAAGAGTTGATAGATCTCAAGTTCTCGGTGTGATCCAAGCAGGGAGCAGACGAAGGGTGGATTTGATGATCTCAGAGGTCTTTTCCCACCTTAATAACTCTCTGATTCTATGAGATAAACCTTTGAATGGATCCAAAGCAGCCACAGGTGACTTATCCCACTGTCAGAGTGGGTAAAGGAAGGCACAGAGGGAATGCCCTCAGTTCCTCCCCAGAAATGAGCCTGGAACCATCACCCCCAAGCCTCAGGGGTCCCCAGCTCCTCCAAAAGCTGAGCTGGGCATGGGAAGCCTCTTCCTCCTTGGCCTCTCACTATGCCCAGGGCAGCCCTGGCTCTCCTGGGCCATAGGGGAGCAGGGAGGGTGGCACAGCTGGGACAGGCAGAGCCTTAAGACAGATCGAGGATGTGGCCTCAGGCTGGGCCAGGGCAGGCTCAGGGTGGACATCAGCAAGAATTTCCTCATGGAAAGGGTGCTCAGGCCTTGGCAGGAGCTGCCCAGGAAGGTTTGGAGTGCCCATCCCTGGTGGTGTCCAAGGAATTCCTGGATGTGGCACTGAGTACTCTGGGCTGGGGACAAGGTGGGGATCAGGCTCAGGGTGGCCTCAATGGTCTTTGAGATCTTTTCCAAGCTCAGGCATTCTGTAATTCTGTGATTCTGTGTGATTATCCTGAAAATGCTCTGAATGTGCCAGGGTCCCTAGGGTTGCTGACCTGGACAAAACTTCCCTCATGGACATGGAGGCACTTTTCCTCGTGTGGCTTTCATCAAACCTCCCACAGTGCTGCAAATACTCTGTTTTTTCCAAGGTAGCATTTTCCACAGTGAGGCTGGAGCACTGAAGCAGCCCTTCCTAGGAACCAGAGGGGCTCAGGCACGGGGGCTGTCACAGCTGACAGCTCCCAGTGGATTCTCAGGAGCATTGAACCAAAATACCAAATTCAGGCTCAGGGTTTCGCCTCATGGCTTTTGGCACTAATCAAGATGGATGTTTTAGGAGTTTCCTAGAAGTGAACCCCAAAGTTTGCACACATAAGTGGGTTTCAAGGCCTTTGGAAAAAGTATTTCCACCCTCAAATCACCCTCTCCACTGACAGGAACACCAGCACTCCAATTAGAGGGGCTGCTTATAACTCCATGAACATCTTGTACAGCCTAAAAGCTTTTTAAATGAGGCTCACAGCCATGAACAAGGTAAATACATTTGTAGATTTGTTTGGGCAATTACAGTCATTTAAAAAACAATGCATATTAACAGACATGAATCTAATAAGCCATTGCTAATTAAATGTATTAATGCCACGTTATAAAATGAATGCATCTTGCTGATACGTTACAGCTACTTTTGTGCTGTAAACACTCGAGCAGTGACATGGGCAGAATTTGCATCCCTGGGCATTGCCAGTGCCCAGGAATAGCTGCAATTAATTTGCCCCAGTGGAGCCAGTCTCCTGCCCAGCCACCAGGCTCTCCTTTATGTGCCTACTCCTCCTTTCCCTTTGCTCTGTGAGCAACAGTTGCAGTAAAATGGAGCTGGTTAACCCCAGAATATGGGACATCACTACAAAGCATTTGTGAAGACTCTACTTTGAACTGTGCTCCTCTGCCAATTATAATTTGCAGCAGGTACAACATTCCCAGGCTGTGGAAAAGCCATTTCTCTGTCCTGGGAGAGTTCAGTCAATTTTACCTGACATTAGGTGTTCAATAGCACAATTTTCCTTCTCTTGCTTTCATCTCTTTGGAAAATGTCACCAAACTGGAGTTAACCAATTGACCACAGACCTTTTGAGGTGTCAGGCCCAAAGCAGCCCCACGGATGCAGAGAAACACTGAGAGCCAGGCTGGGATGCCCTGGGCACCCCAAAACACCGACCTGATTGTTTAAAGCCTTGTTTGCTCAGCTGGGCTGTGCTGGGGTGCTGAAGGAAGGGCTGGGGTTCAGCAGGCCTGGGGAGCTCAATTGTGGAGCTGGGTGAAGGAATGGGGTCAGGATGGAGGGGGCTGTAGGGCAGAGAACACCCTCAGGGATGGGCCTGGACAGTGGCCTGCTGAGACTTGTTCCAGTGGTAGCAAAGTCACTCCCCAGGGTCTCCAGCTTCAGGTAAAAGGGAGCAGCCACGTGTTCCCTGCTGTCAAACTGCCCAAAAATCACAGAATCCCAGGATGGGTTGGGTTGGAAGGGGCTTTAAAGCCCATCCCATTCCCCCCTGCCATGGCAGGGACACCTTCCACTGTCCCAGGCTGCTCCAAGCCCCAGTGTCCAACCTGGCCTTGGGCACTGCCAGGGATCCAGGGGCAGCCACAGCTGCTCTGGGCACCCTGTGCCAGGGCCTGCCCACCCTCACAGGGAACCATTGCTAATTCCCAATACCCCATCCAGCCCTGCCCTCTGGCAGTGGAAGCCATTCCCTGTGTCCTGTCCCTCCATCCCATGTCAATTGCCCCCCTTATGTTTCCTGCAGCTCCTTCAGGCCCTGCAAGGCCACACTGAGCTCACCCCAAAGCTTCTCCTCTCCAGGTGAACAATCCCAGCTGTCCCAGCCTTTCCTCCCAGCAGAGCTGCTCCATCCCTGGGATCATCCTAGAGCCTCCTCTGTGCTCTCTGCAGCAGCTCCAGCTCCTCCCTGTGCTGGGATACTCCACCCCAGCCCAGGAGAGCAGAGGACAGTGCACATGGTAGTGCCAAGTGGGCAGCTGTCTCCAAGAGCTCATGGACGGAAAATGTTGACCTTTGACTAATTAATCACTCCTAATGAAAAGCCTGTCCAGCTGGATTTAATTGCCTGGTTTGGGCAGATATGGCTGGAAAATCTCACGCCTGTCAAATTTTTTTTCCACCCCCTAAAGCATCAAATTATTCACCGTCCTCTTGTAGCATTTTGCAGCCAACTCTTTCCTGTGATGATTTTCAAAGGATGAAGAATGAGCACCCTGGTGACATTTCTAGTATCTATAAATATCTCCCCACTACCCTGCCTGCCCAACTGGTGAATTATGCAGGGAGATATATATAATAAAACAATCGGATCCATTTTGTTGTCAACAGACCATTCTTCTTCAGCTGACAAGAGAACAGCTCAGGCTGTGGCTCTGGAAAGAGCAGGCAGTGCCTGGGGAGTTACTGAGCTTCTCCTTTCCTGGATGTACAGGGGCATCTTGGAGGGCAACACTGAGCAGAGAGAGGCCCTGCTAAGCTGGGAAAAAGAGGAAAGGTTTTAAAGGAGAAGAATGAAGTTTAGGACAGTGAAAGTCTCCAGAATGGCAGGAAATCCCACATCCAGAGCATTGAGAATCACATGGAGTCACAAACAGTATCTTTGAGGTTGGAAAAGATCTCAAAGACCATCGAGGACAAGCTGTGCCCCATCCCCACCTTGTCCCCAGCCCAGAGCTCTGAGTGCCACATCCAGCCCTTCCCTGGACACTCCAGGGATGGGCACTCCAAACCTCCCTGGGCATTTCCAAGGCCTGAGCACCCTTTCCATGGAGACATTCCTGCTGGTGTCCACCCTGAGCCTGCCCTGGCCCAGCCTGAGGCCGTTCCCTCTGCTCCTGTCCCTGTTCCCTGGGAGCAGAGCCCGACCCCCCCGGCTGTCCCCTCCTGTCAGGAGTTGTGCAGAGCCAGAAACGCCCCTCTGGTAAAAACAGTCTTGAAGATGTCCCAGTGAAGGACTAATCCAGCATGATGGATTATCTGGAGCACAATGAACTTCCTTCCAGTCCTTCTCTTTTGTGTTTAATTCAGCAGTGCTCTGTTTATGCATCTAAACTTCCTGCATGGTGAAATACACAGAGAATTTAATGTGTCCAACTTTGCAAAGCTGTGGGAAGTGACCAGTTTACATTTCATATCTAATTGGCAGGTTTTAATTTCAATTGGGAGGGATTTAATTTAATAGCAAAGCTTTCCCCAGCTAACAGACCTCTTCTAGCAGGTACTCATTATGTGGGATACTCTACAGACCCTGTTGCCTCATTTACGGGTTAGAGGCAATTTAAAAAAGCCAGCTTAAGACAGCTCTTTCCCTTCCATTATATATTTGCAGATGGCTTTTGCTAAGCCATAACTAGCTCCTTCATCATTAATTTTTTCGGGGCTGTGCCTTGGGGACAGTGCCTAGCAATTAAAAAAGTTCTTACCAGAGAGTTTTCCCTCCTTACCTTCATCCAGAAGTTTGTCATTCTCCAGGACGGCAAGGACAAGGATTTTGGACGTTCTTATTCCTGCAGGAAGAGAGCTGCTGTGCTGCTCAGGGCAGGAGAGATCCTGTGGATCTGCTGCAAAGCCTGAGGACCTCACCCTCCTGGATGACTCAGTGGGAGCAAAGCTGATCCCCTGGACCGGCAGAGAGTTGACCACATCTTCTGCCACGTGCCAAAGCCACCCATAAAACCACTCAGTCGGAGATGGGATTCTGAGAAACCAAACTCTGTCCTGCTTTAACCCCAGTAGCAGCCAAGCCCCGCACGCCCCCAGCTCCCTCCCTCCCCAGAGGGTAAAAGTGTGAAAACTCCCAGGCTGAGGTAAAGGCAGTTTGAGTGAATGGTGCTTCAGATGCTGCAAGGCGTGAGCAGGACAGAGCTCAGAGAGGGACACCAGCAGTGCTGCTTCCTGGATTTGTCTGTTAGATTTCAGTTTCAATGCCACCATGTGAACATTGGAACAGCACTGGTGATTCTGCCCCCTTCCCCAGCTTGTGCTGAACACCTGAGGCCATTCAGGGCCAAAGCTGCCAAGTGAGGACCTCTCCAGATGAGTGGTGTTTGTGGAGGTGCTCTTTGACTTTGGGGGTTTATCCAGGTGGGAGGGTTTGTAGTGTCCCCACAGGAGGGTCATGGTCACTGCTGGAGACCCAAATCTGCCTGTGGGATTGCACCCTAGCACAGGGTCAGGATGGAAGGCTTTGGGGGTGCTCATCTGTGCTGACACCACTGAGCCAACCCCCTCTGCCCCCCTGGAACCTTCCCCTCCCTCCTGCCAGGCCCCCTGGGACCTGCCACCAGCTCAGAGGGCAGCAAAGCCCCAGATGAAAACCCAGGGCTGCTCATGTGGTGAGGGCTGGGAGGATGAGGAGAGGAACTGCCTTTCCTTACAACAGAAAGGCCTTGAAAACATGGTTCAGGCCTTGCTGTTCTGGCTAAGCTAGCCTGTTAAGTTCCCATGAGAAAAGAATTATAAGAATGAGAATCAGTTTGTCTAACAATCTATTCTTATGAGAAGACACTTTGCACCTGTGAAAATAAGAAGTTTGCCCCAAGAGAATCTGTGAAGAAAGAATGCAAACATATCTAGGAGAAAAGTTTGATGGACATGTACATTACCAACCAATGAGCTGAGTTTCAATGAATTGCTGACCCATTCGAGTTAACACGGTGCCTTCTGATAATCATATAAATATGGTGTCCTGCTTTGGGGCAGTTTTGGGAGAAAACCTCTAAAGAGGTTTCCTCTAGAAAGCAAATTCAAACCCCCCATCCCACCCCCAAATGATCTCTGTTCCTAGAGATGAAGATGATTTTAGAGATCGATAATGAGAACTTTTGCCTTTGAACAGCTCATCTTTAAAACAGTACCCCATAAGTGGACATGGCCCATAAACACAGCTGTGGGAAAAGCTTGTGGAAAAAAAAACCTGTTTGTTTAACAGGCAAAGCATTCATCAGCACAAAAAATGAACAATATTAAACATATGGGTTATGTGAATAAAGATTTGACTATTCTGCATGAAGAAACAAGTGTCTTGTCTGCCTCTATTGTGACAAGGAATAGCAAATCTCACCCAGAGTCAGAGCCTGTGTGAGCCTCCAAGCACGGAGGGCTGTCCCAGGAAAAGCCCCATTTTCCCAGGAAAAGCCCCATTTTCCTAGGAAAACCCCATTTCCCCAGGGACCAGCCCAGCTGGTGCCATTCCCAGCTCTGTGTGCTCAGTGATGCTCCGTGTGATTGTCCCTGTCATGGTGCCCACTCGGCCACCCTCTGTGCCCTCTGCACCAGGAACACTCCACTCCTCACTGCTCTCCTATTCCAGCTGGAATTAAACCCCAGTGACCCACACAAGTGTGTTCCTCCCACCTGACCCCCTGTGCTCTCCTCAGAAAACCTGCAGCTTCCAGAGACTATTCCAGGAACAATTACTTTTATTAGTAAGTATCTATCATCACGACATATTCCTCTTAAATCATCCCTGTGCTGTACTTTAACTATTGATTCCATTAAGCACACTGGATATTAACACCATTTTCAGTATTGCTAAGATTTACAGGAGTGTTAGCAACACACAGCTTATAACCACAACATCTGCTCACTTCCCAGCCTTCAACATTACACACAGGACAAAGAAACACTCATGGAGGGAAAGGAATAAATTCTGGAGAATTTCATAAGTAACTGGACTATTTCAGTGGTTTGGAGAAGGCTATTGATTTTACTGATGGATGATTTTAAAACTACTTTGGATCATGAAGAGAAATAAAAATTAGATTTAAGTTTAGCACTCTCTGGGTGTGGTATATCAGGCTCTGGGCTGGGATCTTGCAGTGCAGCAATGTAGGAATGACAGGATATTGATGTACAGCAGCCACAAACCTGGGCTGTGTCACTCTGCACCTCTGTCACCTCCTCGCAGGCCCTTTTTGGGTCACATCCCCAGGACAAAGAGAGAACTTGGGAGTCCATCAGAGAGATGGAACTTGGGTTAATTTCAGCATTTCATTGTTTAAATTGTGTGACATTGTGAGGGATTTGCAGACCAGGTCTGCCTCAGATCTGCAGCAGCAAGGCCACACCAGCAAGCACCCACTTGGAAGGGTTTTCCTTCGTTTTGAGGTTAAAAGTCCACACGTAGGTTGGCCCTCTCTGGCGTGTTTTGTACAGAGGACATGGGTACAAGCCCCGGGTGTCCTGCTTGTCATCAGAAATGGCCTTGATGAACACGACAGGCATGGCTGGGGTGAGCTCCTTGAGCCTGGCCTCCATGATTGTCCCGACCTGCAGAGAGGAAACAAAGGTCACATCTCCAAGGTGTCCACCAGCTGCTCTCTGATGTACCTGAGCCCCCGTGATCTTTATCCAAGCTGCTCCTGCTGGGGAGGTGCAAACACCTCCTCCAGGGTCAAGGGGCTGGATGAGGAAGAAGGTCTGGATCCAAGAGCTCCCTGTCTCACCATGACCCTCTTCAAAGTAGATCATCTCAAGGCTCCTGCTGCCTGCACTCTCACCAGATGCTCAAACCCTCACATCCGAGCTGGACTTTGTGTGGGAACAGTGTCCCTGGCCCTGTCCAGCCATATTATGAACAAAGTTTCACTTTTCTTGTCCTGCTTTCTACTGAGCTGCAGCTTGAGGCCATTTCCTCTTGTCCTTTTGCCAGGGAACATGGACAGGACTAGAGCAAAAGGCCTCAAGGTGTGCCAGGGCAGGCTTAGGTTGGACATCAGGAGGAATTTCTTAGCTGAAAGGCTGATTAAACATTGCCCAGGGAGGTTTGGAGTCCCCATCCCTGGAGGTGTCCCAGGAACACTTGGATGTGGCACTGAGTGCTCGGGGTTGGGGACAAGGTGGGGATTTGGCACAGCTTGGCCTGGATGGGCTGGGGGATCTTTTCCAAGCTCAGTGATGCTGGGATTATTCTCATGCATCTCTTTCTCAGAGGATTGACAGACCAGAATCACCTCGTGGGAGGTGCTGCTTGTGGTGGGAGCAAGGATGGGCACCTGAACCACTGGGATGGAGAACAGCCCCAAAAGGCACCAGGCTTGTTCCCACTCTCATGATGCAACCAAGAGAATTCAAAATGACTTTTCTGAGGGAGTATCACCATTAAATATCAAGTCCCATTATTCTCCTCCAAGCAATGCCCTGCCCAGCAGGCTGCCCAATGCATGAGAGGGACAGAACCCTGCCAGGGCAAGAAATTAAGTTTGTTTCTCTAATTTGGGTCTCTCTGGCATTTTCTCTCTCTCTTCCTGACAATAAAATACCCTGCACATCAATCCATTTCCAGGGAAAACTGCCTAATGGAGGCTAGAGAGACCAAATGAAAACAAATAGGGAAATGGAAACCAAACTTTTCAGAACTAAAGAAACTGCCTCTCACTGCAGCTGAGCTTCACATATCATCATTATTCCAAATGCTCTCAGATCAGAGTTGTGGGGTGAGATTCAACCTCTCCAGCAGTTTATTTAGTTCTGCAAACGAGTGAAGAAAAATCATCCCTCTTGCCACACACCTTGGTTTAATTGTACAAATGCCATCTGTTATGCTCAGCTATGAAAAATCCAAGTCTCATTTAGGATTTTATATTTCCAACATGCTGAACAAACATTAAATAATTTGTATAATATCTTGCAAAGTAGCTATTTATGAAACATTATTATGCACTCTTCTTAAATTCACACCTTTCATTTCTGAGACTGGGTTTTAATCAGGTCTTTCTCTTTTTTATTTTTTTTTAACTGCTGAGAATACTTCAAATGAAATTTCCAAGAGATATTCTACCTGTTTCTGGGTTAACAAGAGCTGAAATCTTCCTGAGGTACCTCTATGTAAGATATCATTTTGTTATGTCTGGGCTGATTCTCATTTGCATTTTTTATCGCTCTCATCATCAGAAATTATTTCTGCTCTGAAAGCAATTCTTCCTGACTAGCAGCACAGCACTCGTGGTGCAAAACCATCGCTCTGTGCCTGGAGAGCTCAGCCTCAGATCCTAAAGGATCCCTCACTTCTGCTTGTCCCAGATTCCCAGCAGGCCATTGAGAGTGGCTGTGTGGCAGTGCCATGTGTCACTGGCGCTGAGGGCACCAAGAGCTTACACAAACCAGGGGTGGTGACAGATGGGCCCAAACCTAGCCCCTGTGACCCACAGCCCTGAATCCCTGCACAGGGAGGGCCCCAGCATAGGTTCCTTACACCACAGCCCCTTTGGGGTCAGCTGGCCCAGGGACCCCAGCATGGTCTGGCTGCCTTGGGGATGGAGTCACCTGTGGGCAGGGAAGGGGACATGGAGCCAGCAGGGAGCCCTCCAAGGTGATCCCTGAGTGATGGTGTCAGTGGCTTCAGCTGGACAAGGGGAATGAACAAACTCTTCCCTCTGAGGGTGGTGGGGCCCTGCCCTGTGGCTGCCCCATCCCTGGAGGTGTCCAAGGCCAGGTTGGACAGGGCTTGGAGCAGCCTGGGACAGTGGAAGGTGTCCCTGTCCATGGTGGGGTGGAATGAGTTGATCTTTAGGGTCCCTCTCAGCCCAAGCCACTCTGGGATCCTGTGGTTCCATGGCAGGGGCTGTGCTGTCCACAGCTGCCAAAGCTCCATGGAGCACATGTGGTGTGGAACCCACCCCGCTCTTGTCCCACCATGCTCCCACCCCCTTGGGGAGGGGCAGGGCACACTTTTGGCATCAAACTCTCTATTGCAGAGAGCAAGAAAGCCAAGAATCAGTCAGCAGCTTGAGATAAAATGTCTCCAAGTGTCCCCAGTCACAGCATCCTTCTGACTGTCACTGAGTCCCAGTGACTTTAACAGGGCTGTAGCAAGAGATCGTTTGCACCCAAAATAATCTGCTTAGTTTCATTTCATCTAATAGCTGCCTGCTGTTTTGTAATGAATGTTTTATAAATTTAAGACACCCAAGGGCAAATATAAATGTTTAAATAAATAGAAAAATGTGAGTAGCAGAACATAGAAGGACTCTTTCCTTTTTTGGAGGCACAACCTAAATGTGAAATATTCTTTTTAAAGTGGAGGTGTTCCCCAGAGGAATTCTTCTAAACATTGCCTGCCATTTTTATCAGAGGATTAATTTGGAAGGAGTACACAACCCAAAAGAGCTGTGCACCTGTTTTAAAAGTCCTGCATCCATTAATGCACACTGGTACTCACTGGATTATAGGTAAAATGAATAGTTCCACTAGATAGAAATGATATTTCAGTGTGGGCAGCAACCCATAAAAATATCCTTTTCCTTTATGAAATAAATTGAATCATGATACCCAGAGATTGTGAATGGCTCCATGAACATAATTGCCCAGTATCTTTCAATCACAAGGAAAATGTAATCAGAAAAACACATTTACAGGTGTTGGGATGATCTCTGAAGACAAATCCCATTGCTGGATGCAATCACCCATACTAGTTATTGGAGGGAGGCAGAGGGGAGAAGCCAAGTATTTCCCAAAGATTTCTGGCTTTGCACCACCTGGAGATAGGTAAAACCCAGACAGAACTCATATTCTGGTAATAGTGGCAAAGGGAACATAACAGCAGGCACTGGAATGTTCTCAAATGGAGTATTTGATATGCAGGACCAGGAATTTTAAAAACCACTCTCTGTTCTGGTGTGTCTAGCTGATTTCTGTCAGGTTTTTAGGGCAGTAGAAATCCAGTGCTCCCTGTGGTAGGGGCTGTGATCTCTCAAGGGTTGTGTGTGGAGAAGGGAACAGGCAACTGTGGGGCCAGAGCTGGGAGCTGGACAGGGCTGGTCCCTGTTCTGCTGCTGTGAGCAGAGCCCGAGCCATGAGAGCAGAGATCTGACCTGACCCATGTGAGATCCTCACTCCGTCTTCCAGCAGAGCCCTTGCCAATGTTCCAGGCTGCCTGTGGCTTCCCAGAACCAATTCAGACCATTTCCAGAGAAAAAAACAGCCTGGAGCTTTGAACTCCCCGAAGATATGTGATGAAATAGCATCCATCAGGGAGGGCATAGCTTTCCCTCATTTCCCATCCTTCATGGAAAACCATTGCAGAGAGGGAGATGATTTAAGACAAATAAGTGGAGAGTGTTGGATCAGAATTGCAGGCCCACACCTGTGGTTTCTCCCTCACCTCCAGAACCTTGCAGAGCTCACCTGAACATCCCAGCGTGCTCCCTCCATGAACAGGCCATGGACATAGGCCCCCTCACGAGGAGCACTGGCAAAATCCTCTCTGCTCTTCTTTGTCACATCACACTGCAACGTCATCTTGTCCAGGGACCACCTGTTTTTCCGGGCCGTGGTCTGCATGATGGCCGTCAGGATGGACTGGGGGTTGAAGAACCCTCCCAGCCACAGTGTGGAGGGTAAGGAGAAGTCCCTGGTCCAGGCTTCCAGCTCGCTGATGCGAGCCAGGAGGTCAGCAAACCACGAGCCCAGGCTGGCTGTGGAAGGGTAAGATCTCTTCACCCAGGACTCAGGCACCGTGCCCAAGAAGAGGGAGTTCTGCAAGGTCTCCATGTCGCTGGTCATGGTCAGCTCCCCCTGGTGAGAAAGGGCACAGTCAGCACTGACCACGGCCCAGCAGAGCCTGCTTGGAAGCAGAGCTGGGCCAGGACACGAGGAAGAGCACAGCACCCCACACAGACACTGCTGGCCACGTACTCTGGGTGACCTCATGAGTTTGGGGTTCTCCTGCACACTTTCTATTGCATATTCCTGCATCCTGCTGTAAAAATACTACTGGGAGGAAAAGCTGGGTGACAGTGACAGCAGCAGGGGTGTCCCTCAGTTGTTGTGGTGTTATTTCTGTTTTCTCTCATGGACTGGTAGATTTTCAGGGGTATAAAGTTGTTCTCACTCACTGCCAGGGCAGGATACTGGAGTTTCTGATGATCTGCTCTAAAAATGTCCAAATATTTGTTATGTCAAGTCCTATCCCCCTCCTCTCCTACACTTCCCCTCACTCCTCCCCTCATTTACTGCTTTGCAGTGCAAGATTTTGTGTTGTCTGCAAATGTAATCACAGCTCCTTCCACAGCAGGGAAGGAGCACAACAAAGTAAGATATGATTCAGTCAAGTGAGATAAAGAGAGAGGTTTGACTTTTCCTTTGTGCAGCAATTAATTAGTTTCAAAGCTTTTAGAAACCTGTATTAGTTCTGCCAGAAGACCTGAATTCCAGGACATTCCACTGAAACACAACATGAGGGTCCCTGAACACTGGAACAGGTTGCCCACAGAGGCCGTGGAGTCTCCATCCTTGGAAATGTTCAAAATCCACCAGGTCCAGAACACCCTGCTCTGCCTGTCCCTGCTCGGGATGGGGTTGGACTAGACAATGTCCTGACCAAATCCTCTGTGATTCTGGCTCACTCAAGCCAAGCAGGATACAAAGAGAAAACCTGCAAATGCCAGCTGAGCTTCCCCAGTATGGAATGATCTCCACAATTCAAATCTCTGCAGCTCTATGCTCAGCTGGAGGGGTACAACACCCCCAGAACTTTGGAGACCCACAGATAATGCTGATCACTGCTCTCCATTATAAACACTTCCTTTTGTTCCCTTATCATTTTGCCAAAATTTATCTCATTTACAATTTCTCTTTGCCCCGGGCTAAGTGTTTTTGGAAAGATTAACTGAAATCAGTTGAGCCATTGCTGAGAACAAGGGGGAGAGAATTGGGTCAGTTTATTCACATTAAAAGATTCCAACTGTTCTTTCACAGGACTTCAGTGCCTCCAGCCGTGAGGTCAGCAGAGGTGCCCTTTGCTGGGGGAACAAAAATCTGTGAAGCTTTAGCAAAAGTTGAAATCTTCTTAAAGCAGCCCCCACAGTTGTTTAGCAATGCTTGTCAGAACCCAGCAGTTCAAGATCTCTGCAGTTTGTTCCTATGCTGACCATACCCTGTGGGACATACCAACAGCTGAAAAAGACCTTGAATATCACCAAGTCCAGCCATATAATTGTGACTTGGACAAGGGGTGGCAATTAGATTTCATGTGGGGAAGAATGTGCTGTTTAATATTGGTAGGGGAATGAGGGGATGCAGAGTGTGCAAATAAACCACAAACAAAATTAACCACAGGAATCTGTAACACAGGGTACAAACCTCTTCCCAAACCCTGCCACACATCATGGCAGGGAAGGAAATGGGGTCTGCAGAAAAGGCTCTTCAAAGGGCTGCAGCAGCCTCAGTCCCTGAGCTTGGATTCAGAGACATCCTGGAGAGCAGATTTCTAGTGGATAGAGAAAATCCTGAGTGCAAAGGGTTTAAGATGGGTTTCGAAGATAAAACAGCAAATAAGGTGAAATGAAAAGCTGGAAGAAGCAGCACTTGCAATTAACACTAAAATATGATAAACAACCTCTTGAAACCTCCATCATGATCTCCATCCTCAGGACAAACTGGACACAAAAAGAAACTATCAATGGGCTGGGCTAAAGCCATGGCAAGACCCTGCAGGAAGAACAAGAAGCCCTGCACTGGCCACAGCAGGACACTGAAACAGGAGGATTTTGTGCTCCTGGAAGTGTTTTGACATGGGTAAGAATATGGCAGAATGTGTGCAAGCAGCCAAATTGATTTAAAGACAACCTCCCTCAATCATATATCATGTCTAGTTTTACTTTCAGGAAACAAATGAATTAGCAAATGTTATTCTCAGCAAGGCTTGAGAAAAGCAATTTTTAAAGCCTGCGCACTCAAGCATGCTTTGAGTCTCCTGTGAGGGTTCAAAGCATCTACAGCAGCAATCTCATAGAGTTGTCCAAACACAATTATGCATAAATTTGCATTTCAGATGCTGAATACTAAAGCACATCAGAAATTATTCAAGTTACTTTTAAATTTTTTTTTTTCCGAAATGCTGGGAGTAATTTTCATTTAAAGACACCCTTGAAGGAAATCCTAATCAGCCTGCAGCCATTCCCTGAAGATGAGCACACTACAGGCACAAACTGTTTCCTCAGTTCAGGTTATTTTCACTTGATACCCAGCTTGCCGAACAAAATTTGGTCTTTGTTATTTTACAATATATATTATCCTCATTTTGGAGGCTCATCCTTCACCCAAATTGCAAACCAGAGGATCTGCTTGCAAAAAATGAGGCTGGTACAACATTAACATGCAAGTGCTTCAGCCCAGCCTCTGGTTCCACCCAAGCCAGCCAGAACAAAAGGCTTTGAAATGCAACATGCCAGTTATTTCTGATGGCTACCAGTCTATTGCAATTTCTCTTCCTCCTAATGGAATGTCTCCTATTTTTGGACCAAACAATCACTTTCCGCTATGACGACACGATGAATTATTCAAAAATTCAAATTAGGCGTGACATTTCTAAAATCTGCCTTCTTTTGGCAGATCCTTCAGTCAGTTAAAAACAATAAGCCTTGTTTTCTCTGAGCTTTATTTATTCTCTGCTGAGCTCTGTGGGGCCTGGCTTGTAAACTCTCCTCCTCTGAGTGCTGTCAGTGCAGGCCCCCAGCCCCAGAGATGAGCAAGCCTTTAATTGTCAGGAAGGACAATTAAAGCAGGATTTCTTCAGTGTAAGGCCTAGAGTCAAGTGAGGGCAGCATCAGGAAGAACCATCAGCCCCCTCTGGCTGCTCCGTGGTCCCCAAGGCGTGGGAGGAGATGTGAGGGACGCTGAGCAGGGTTTTGGGTCATGCACAAAGTCTAATTCAGCTCTGCAGGGATCCACATGTGACCTTTGGCTGCAGACACAAGAACTGGGCTCAAGTTGTGCCAGGGGAGACCTGGTTTGGATATCAGGAAAGCTTTCTTCAGGCAGTGGGCTGTAAAGCACTGGAACAGGCTGTGGTGGAATCACCAACCACAGGCTGACAGAATGTTCTGAGTTGGAAAGGGCCCTCAAGGGTCATCGAGTCCAACTCCTAAGTAAATGGCCTGACCAGGGATTGAACCCCCAGCCTTGGTGGTGTCAGCACCAACTGAAGTCCTGGAAGTGCCCAAAAAACATCTGGATGTGGCACCTGAGGCCATGGTTTAGTGGTGAGCACAGTGCTGCTGCTGGGGTGATGGTTTGACTTGGTGATCTCAAAGGGTTTTTCCAGCCTTAAGGACTCCATGGTTCTTGGAATTGCCACTGATGGGCCCTCAGAGCCTTCAGATGTGTCTCTGCAGCAAATGCCAGATGAAGAAATGCCAAATGCTGCTGCTGCTCTGCTGTTCTCCTCCAGGCCCAGCCCCAGGGTGTCTCTGAATCCAAGCTCAGGGACTGAGGCTGCTGCAGCCCTTTGAAGAGCCTTTTCTGCAGACCCCATTTCCTTCCCTGCCATGATGTGTGGCAGGGTTTGGGAAGAGGTTTGTACCCTGTGTTACAGATTCCTGTGGTTAATTTTGTTTGTGGTTTATTTGCACACTCTGCATCCCCTCATTCCCCTACCAATATTAAACAGCACATTCTTCCCCACATGAAATCTAATTGCCACCCCTTGTCCAAGTCACAATTATATCTTGTTTGGGGCTCTGGGATTGAAACATTAAATCACTTCTGTTTACCTGTCTCAGGAAATGGAATTTTCAATTCCATTACCTTATGCTAGAAAATAAGAGAAATCTGTTTATGATAATTGACTACATAAATATCAGCTTCTTTCAAAATGGGCCGTACACACTGACCCACCACCTGTGCCTGGGGTATCTCTGCTTTAACAAGCACCAGCAGCAAATGCAGTGCACACACATCTGCAGCTGCTGGCTCTGGGCTGCAGCTGGGATTTGGAAGCAGCTTGGTGCCTAAACCCCGAGCCAAGCCTGCCCTTCCTCATGAAGGGCAGGCAGCTGAAGGTTTATTTTCCAAGCTGCCCCTGGGAAAGGTTTGAGATGTTATTCCATCTCAGGGCAGGCCCTCCTTGCTCACCCTCAGCTCCTCCTATGAATGGGCTGGGTCCAAGGCCAGACCCTTCAGCCACGCTGTGCACACCAGCTGGAGCTCAGCATCCCTGTGAAAAGGGATGACAGCCTGCCACTCTGGAAATGATGGAGCAGGGAATGCCCACTGACTGATGGCCAGGAGATCCCCCAGGGCCCAGCTGTGGCATGAGGGTGAGGCAGGGTAGTGTTGAGGCTTTGCTCTGCCAGCTCCAGGCTGCATTCCTTGTTGCACTTGGGCCTTCCCAAGGGATGGACAGCAGCGGGCTGTGGGGAAGGGTCCTTGGGGGTGACCCTAAGGGGTGGAGGAGGAGTGCTGCTAGAGAGCACCAGGATTGCCAGGCAGCTCCTCACTCCCTTGCAGCATGGCCTGATCCGTGCTGGTTCATCCCTAAGGGGCAGTAAGAGCCTTTTGTATTTTGTCCCACTGAGTGCCTGGGGGGGGATGCAGGAGGTGACTTCAGTGGATGCAGCATCAATCACAGCCCTCCCTCACACCTCAGTTTGCTGAACTGCAAATGTGCATCCTAGCTGGTGTGGCAAAGCCAGCAGCCAGGGGAACACAGACATCCCTGTCCTGGGGCAGAGACAGGGATGAGCTGATCCATGGGATCAGCTGGTTCCACACCAGGGTGGGGATCAGCTGCAGGTAAGCCCCATGGATTGGGACTCCCTAGCATGTGGCTCATACCCAGCAAGGGCAATTCTATCTCTTCCAAAACTCTTGTGATTTCAGCCTTTTTCTGTTACAGTTCTGGACATTTTGTGCCTTCACACAAAACCAGTCTTTGATTTCAGCTCAGCCTGTGCCTCTGAGATATTTTGTTCCAAGCTCCCCCCACTCCTGGACATTTTATGCAAAGGTGTGAGTTTTGGCTCACCTTTAAGTAGGCCATGTCTCAATTTGTGAGTGACCTGCTGTTGTTGTGGAACTATCTGGGGTGGCCAGAAGTGCTTGTCCCCTTTCCCAAAAGCCAAGGACTGCTGTGTGTGCCTGCAGACACTGTGCTACTGCAAATTCATCTGTGAGCCCTGTGGAGCCAGGCTGGCTTTGCAGCCAGCAGCAAATTCTTCCCTATGACCCCTTTTACTCCCTGAAGGATTTTCCAGCTCTCCTACTGATGCCTTCAGATTTTAGCTTTTATATTTTTCATATCCTATAGTGCATTAGTGTATAACTCTAAACTCCATATAAAGTGTAGTTAACTGTGTTCACAGTTTGGTCAGACAGAACAATCCCTCTGGGCCTGTGATCCAAGGGCACACCACAGCCTCAGTCCCTGAAAAGTATAAACAAAAGTGAATTGGGGGAGCAAACTGGGGGAACATGACTTCATTACCTGAAGCTGTAATTGGAGAATTAACCCCTGATATGCAAATTGACCCAACTTATATCTGTCTGAAAAACTCAACATTGTGATGGCTTAAGTTTTAGTTTTCATATTTTCCAGACTCTGTACTGCATTGGTATAGAACTCTGAACTTCAAATAAAGTGTCAGCAAGTTCTCCTCACAGCTCAGTCACACAAAACAATCCTTTTCCAGCCCCAGAACCAAGGACACTGCTGCAGCTTCAGGCCCAAAAAGTGCAAAGAACAGGGAATTGAGAGCAACCTGGGAGGATGGGACTGCGTAACCTGGAGCTGGAATTGGACAATTAACCCAATATGGAAATGGACCAAAACTTATAAAAGTGTGAGAACTCGTGACTCTGAGTCCATCTGGGGTCCATCTTGGGTGTAGCCCTGGCTGGGCTCTTGCACTGCCCAAGGTGTTCCTATTAAAGGCCTTTAATAAATGCCCACTTTATTCTCTTTTCTCTGTTCTAGGTATCCTCTCCAGGCCATCAGTACCTTCAGGCCCAGCTCCAGCTCGGCGAGCGAGCGCCGCATTTCAGCAGTGAGGGCGTTCATGCGCTCGCACTCCTGGAGGGCAACCACAGCATAGGGAGTCCTCTCCTCCACCCTGGCCATCAGCTCTGCCATGTTGAACTCATCCGTGAGCTTCTCTAACATCTCTTCCAGAAGGGCTTGCACCTGTGGCAAAGGGAGGAGAGAGGGGGATGCTGGTGAGTGATCCCCAGGCTCACAGCTGCCTGAGCTGTGAGAACTCCCTTCTGCTCTGTCAGTGTCTCCAAAACCATCCCTGTCAGCCCTGGGCACCTTTCAAAGAGCTTGCCCCATCCTATTAAAATCCAAATGCTGACAGAAGTTAATGTCAGATGAGCAGCTTGCAAAATGATGGTTTTAAAATGTTCCTGTGACATGTGGCAGCCTCTTCTCTTCTTGGCTCTCTTATTTCTCCCGAGGTCACGCTCACAAGGAGATGGATGGAGCTGGAGCCTCAGCTGAGCCTCAGGACAACACAGCTTATGAGCTGGTTTTCTCTGGTGTATTGATGGAGAGAGGTGATTATATAAAATTGAATTTTAAGCTGAATTTGGCATTCCAGACTAATGGAGCCATGGAAGAAAAGCATAACGAAACAAAATTATTTTCACCATAGCTTCTTCAGAACTCTAAAGAGGGAAAGCTCCAATGCAAGAGGATCTTTGTAGAATCTTAAAAATTAAATAAACCCCTTTCTGACAATGAGGCATGAAGCCCCTGCTGTCCATGGGATCAGCTGCATTTCCCAGGTTTAATGTGGAAGGTCTCACTCAAAGCTTTGCTTTACTTCTGAGCTGGAACCTGACAAGACTTCTGCTTGCTGGGGCCCTTTTGGGCACAGATAATACAGTTCAAATTCTATGATCCCAAATGCCAAACCTGGCATGCAGGGCCAGCGCCAGCTAGGGCAGGGTAATTTTGCAGCCAGGGCCACCAATATTCATTTTTTGGACTCTGCACTCCAGAGTCCAAATTCCCTCCTGTTGCTGCTCTTCCCAACCCTTGGTTCCTATCAGCAGTGACAATGTGTGGGCTGTTACTGCAGCCACACAGGTGGCTAAAGCTGGAAAAGCTCCTCAGCTGCACCTTGGGGGCACTACAGAAATATCTGCTCATTTGAAATTCCCCTGCAAGTCCCTTTGGCTCTGATTCCTTCACAGCAATTACAGCTCATTTGCTGTAGTGTGACCTCGGAAATCTGTGGGAGGAACTGGACTTGTCAGAGCCTCGGGAAAATGACAGGCTCACATTTTCCCTGGAAGCTCCCTAAAATCACCTCAGCCAAACCATAGGCTGGATATCCTTCAGTAGAGGAGTTGAGATAAGGCTTTGCTCACTCCCATCCAAGGACCAAGTGGACGGGACAGCTTGGATAATGACAGAGATCACTTCAGGAATGAAATGAGCTGTGGGAGTGTGTCCCCAGGCACAACACAGGACACTGAGGTCACACTCTGCTTGCTCTCAGGCAGATTTTATTCCCAGACAGTGCCACGAGGACTTCTGTACTCCTGTGAGAGTCTTCTTGATTGTCATCAGGACTTTGCAGGGTGGCCATGACCTGTGACACCACTGCTGGGGCACTCACTGATCATTTTGCTTCCCTGGACTGAGGAATTTATTTGTGTTTCAATAACAAAAGGAGTGGGAGGGGAGAAGAGGCACTCACATCTGCTATCTCTGAACATCTTGTTTGGCTTTGCTACCCCTGGATTATTCCCCTCACCTTAAATTCGAGTATGAACTGAAAATTGACCATGCTAGGAGCTCCTTAGGGGAAGGCAGTCAGTTCCCCAGCTTCACACCAAGCCAAAGGAAACTTGTGTGAAACCACAGCTTTATATGAGCTGCAATTAGCCATTCATTAAATTGCAAATCTTCAAGCACAGAGCTGGCACCTTAACACTGCAGGAGTGAAAACCTGAGCATGTGTTGGCTGATTCCAGATCTTGTCAGGAATGTTTGGGCCATGTTTTAATGAGCTGTGAGTTTCCACAGGGAGGGCTGAAATCAGCCCAGGACACAGGTGTAGCAAAGGAGTTCAGCTGGAAATAAGGAATTACAAGGCCCTTGGGAGCTGGGGAGCTGAGGGAACACGGTGGCAGCAGCAGGAGGAGGGCTGAGCTCTGGGTGGCATGCTGTGGGTGGCAGGCAGTGTGCCAGGGGCCCATTGCTATGCCAGTCACAGGGGGTGCACAGGGACTGCTGCTCAGGGAAGGTTTATTTGCAACACCTTCAGAGGATGATAACGAAGGCTCTGCAGCGCACGGGGTAATTAAGAGGCACTGTCCTGTTACTGCCAGCACTCAATTACATCCCACCAGGGTGATGTTCTGCATAAAACCAGGCTTTAGACAGGCATAGGCAGAACAGAGAACCGTGGACTGAGCTAGACTGATGGATGAGACAGTCATCAAACCCCAGCAGCACTGCCCCTGAGCACTCTCACCATCTCCTCCTGGTGCCCAGTCCCCCTGAGCACTCTCACCATCTCCTCCTGGTGCCCACTCCCCCTGAGCACTCTCACCATCTCCTCCTGGGTGCCCACTCCCCCTGAGCACTCTCACCATCTCCTCCTGGGTGCCCACTGCTCCGTGTCCTGTGCTGCTGTCCCGGGGCTGCAGCTCCAGCAAGGTGTGCAGGAGCCTCTCCGAGCGCTGCGTCAGGAACCCAATCTCGGCGTTGGGGTGGAGGCCGTACAGGTAGGGAGACTCTGGAGGCAGGGCATCATCTATGTACTGCACAGAGACATTCAGAACATTAGGAACAGCCCAGGGCACTTTGCCTGCAGAGCTTCAGTGCTGGAATTCATCCCCCTAGTAGGTCAGCCTGGGCTGACCCAGCTCTGCCTGTGGCTGAAACACCGGGGAAGCGATGAAGGAAGGAGAGTACAAATGTTTTTCAGAGCTGCTTCTGCTCCTGCTGGGAAAATTCTGTAATTGCTGGAGTTCGGCTTGGCTCCGTGTCTCAGGCTGGACCTTCTCTAGCAATTATCTGCTGTGCACTTCAGCATCAGCATCCTGAAATCTCTTGTGGGAATTGAGCTTCCAGTAGTTAAGTTTTATGAACAAAATCAGCCTGATGTGCCTCTCTCTGCTACTGCATTTGTGTACAAAGAGCAGATGAGATCAGTAAGTAGATCAACAAGACCCTTCAGTGATTCTCATCAAAACTGATGATAAAAGGAGCTTCAAAGGGCCATTTTAGCAAATAGTATGTGGATGTAATTTTCCAGGAGCCCCACTTAAGTCTCGAGCACCAATACAGTTGCTCTATTCATGCATGAACAGAATGAGCCCATGATGAAGTAGCAAATTACCATTAGACTTGGTTCATCCACGGGAATGCTGAAACATCCATAGGAACACAACATCATGGGAAATAAGAGAAACAGTGCAGGAACACTGCAGCCCTGTTCCTGCCTCCTAAGGCAGATTATGGGGCAGGTAGGGAAGACATTGCATTTACATGTATAAATAATGCCAGCAAACAAAGAGCTTACCTGGTGATAGCCATTATAATCCATGCTCCCTGGGAGGGGAAATCCAGGAGCAAGGCAGAGCTCTCCCTCCAGCATTTCTGGCTTAATAAACTCTTCCAGGTAGGTTTTGCAGAGCCGCCTGTCCCAGTCATCCGTGATGTGACCTCCGTACATTATCTCACCCACGAGGTAGCACAGGTCATCGTAGGGAACCTGGGCGTGGAGCAGGGTGGGCTGAACCCAAGCACTGCCCTGCACCCTCAGGACTCCCCCCTCAACAAACAAACATCAGGTAGGAGTTAAATGCTGCCCCAGGAAAGCTGGGGCACAGCACAGTGCAGCTCCCCACTGAGGTGCCCCATCTCCTCCCAAAAGCGCCCCGAACTGTGAAGTGCTAAACCCAAAGATGCCAAGGAAATGGCATTTCAGGACAGCTTCAGGCCACGCTGGCGGTCCAAAGCCCCCAGACAGCCCCCCTGTGGTGCCCCCACCTTCGAGCTGGCCTGCAGGTAGTTGTAGAGCACGTTGACAGAGATGGTGAGGTCCCCGGTGCTGAAGGGGTACGGGCGGTTCCAGCCCTGGGGGCCGAACTTGCGCCGTTCCGCCACCACCGCGTGGAAATAGCACAGGGCAAAGAGGATGCTCCTGAACTCCTTCTCCTGGCTGCACATCTCCAGGGTGTCCTGCAACACAGGACAGCTGCCCTCAGCCTCAGTGACTCCCAGGGAACCCAAACACGCTGGGCTTTGGACAGGGGTGAATCACCGAATCAGAGGCCAAGGCTGGGAAACACCCCCAAATCATGAAGTTCAACCTTCAACCAAATACCCCCATGCACAGTTAATTGTGAACCATATTTTTTGAACAATTACAGGGATGTGTCTCCACCACTTCCGTAGGCACCCTGTTCCAGAGCTTAACCAACCTTCCAGTTTAGAAATTTTTCCTAACATCCAACCTGAACCTCCCCTGCTGGCACTTGTTACCTGGGACAAGGAGCTGACCAAACTGCCCTCCAGTTCCTTTTTGCATCACACACACATGTGCTACTTTTCAAAGTCAGTGGCTTTGCATTGCAGATTTATTGGCAAACTCTAGCAAATATTTTCTGACTTAATATTTACTGTTCCCAGCTCTGAGTGGCTTTGCACAGGAACACACACAGGGAAGGAAGGACACGTGAACCCACTCAACGCCCCACCATCTGCATGTGCTCAACATCCCTCACCAGGAAGATGGGGAGGGAGCCACAGAAAGGATTTCCTCGGCTGGAAAGGACCCTAAAGTCCATGTTTTTCCAGCCCCTCTGCCATGGGCAGGAACACTTTCCACTCTCCCAGGTTGCTCCAAGCCCCCTCCAACATTTATCATAAAAAAATGCCATGTTAGACCTTTAATCCTCTGAGAGCACGACAGAGCTCAGGGTCTGTGCAGAAAACGGGGAATCCATTACTCTAGAGGGTGTAATACATTGACCAAGTGCACGTGACAATCAAGAACATCCCCAAACCTGTTTTCCCCTGGATTAGGCAGCACTCTAAGCTCCTTTTATCAGCATTGTGATGAAGAACTGCTTCAAATACGTGCAGAACACTTTTCTCATTTCAGGAAACATCCCCAGAACAACCCAGTTCATTCTCATTCGGCCTCTCTTCAGTTGTCAATTCTTCTTCAGCTACAAAGCAGAACAATATCCCCTGCACATAATAAAGGGTCTTCTTTGTAGCCTTCAGCTGAAAGCTAAATTTGAACATCTCTTCTGTATAAAGCAAGGAAATGAGGTGTAAAAGGGACCCCACCCACTCGCTTCAGGATTTCTGATAAGAGATGTTTCATAATCCTCCAGCAATTTAGAAAATGCTAGTTACTATTGATTGAAATGAACAGAGGCAGGATGAAAATGTTACTTGGGGTGAAGGTTCTCCCCTCCCTTGTTCTCCAGGACATTTTGTGGAGCTCAGGATGATGAATGGCAGTAGATAAGTATGGAATAATCTTCCCTGACCACTGGCATTAATCCTTGCATGGTGCCTCCCCCCACACCTGCTCAGCAATGTTCTCTCCTCCTCTTGGGATTCTCTCCACACCAATCTGAGTGCAAAACCAGCTGTAAGCTGCCCCATGACCCAGGGTCCACAATTGTTTGGGGCTGCTCTTGCTTCATCCCAAATAACAGGAAACTTTATGGAGAGAATCACAGAATGGTTTGGATTGGAAGGGACCTTAAATCACAACCAGTCCCACCCCTGCCATGGCAGGGACACCTTCCACTGTCCCAGGCTGCTCCAAGCCCTGTCCAGCCTGGCCTTGGGCACTGCCAGGGATCCAGGGGCAGCCACAGCTGCTCTGGGTACCCTGTGCCAGGGCCTGCCCACCCTCACAGGGAAGGATTCCTTCCCAATATCCAGCGCAGATCTACTCTTCTTCAACTTGAAACCATTCCCCTTGTCCTATCCCTCTAGGATCTTGTCCCAAGTCCCTCTCCAGCTCTCTTGGAGCCCTTTAGGTACTGGAAGGTCTCCCTGGAGTTTTCTCTTCTCCAGGCTGAAGAAACCCAGCTCTCTCTATCTCTCTCCTCAGCAGAGGTGCCCCCACCCTCTGATCAACTCAGGGGCCTCTTCTGGACTTGTTCAAGCAGTGTTTGGGGCCCCAGAGTGGGAATCAGGACTGCAGTTGAGGCTTCACAAAAGCAAAGCAGAGATTTCTCGCAAGAGAAAACAACCCTGCAAGATCTGCAAGGTGTGTTCCCAGCTAGATGGAGAGGCTGCAATAATGTCAGCACCAGTGATCCTAAAGGGCAGTTTGAGGGCTGAGAGCACCTTCAGAGCCTTCTGATGGGCTGAAGACACACAGCTTTCTCCTGCTGCGAAAGCTGGGTGTGAGTGTCAGGGTGGCAGGATGTGGCATTCAGTGTCCCTAGGACAGGAATCAGCAGGAACAGGAGCACTCAGCCCTCAGCCTTTGAGGGAAATGGGGTCATGGCTGGGCCCCCCTGGCTCCATCCTGCCCTGGGGCCCATGGGCTGTTTGCAGGGAGTCCTGCAGGGATGGGATCCTGCCCTGCTCCTGTCACATGGCGAGAGTGGAGCTCATTCAACCATGGTCTTATAGCCCCTCTGACACTGATCCACACCCTCTGGGGCACCAGGAATATTTCCATCTCTTCCCCACAGGGGGCTGTTCCCCTGCACAGGAGGGACAGGGGTCAGCGCCTGCTGTGACAGGAGGGTTTTTGAGCAATAAACACGAGCACCCTGCCACAGGCTGCTCTTGTGGGCCAGTCACTCTCACATGGCCTAATTTACATCGTGGCAAAGCAACTCCTGCCTGCAGGCAGCTTCCAGCTCTGATTTGCAACACTCCGGTGTCAGTAAGGTCTTGAGCTGAATGGCCTTTGGGCACACAACACCAATCTCCCTGTGCTCCTCTGGAGAGGGATGTGAGCAGATCAGCAGTTCTGAACCTCTAACCCTGGTAAAACAGCAGGCAGAAATTCAGGTTTAACCTGCTCACCTCCCACGGCTGTGGGTGTTAAGATACCATGTGTCACTCAGCAGCCCAGAAAAGAGGGACACAGACAGAGAAATCAACTGAAAGTCGACAAAGTCTCCCGATGCTGCAGTCAGGAGTTTGATTCTGTACTGAAAGAGCCTTTCTGAGGTGGTGGAGTCACCATCCCTGGAGTGATTAAAAACAGCCTGGATGTGGCACTCAGTGCCCTGGTTTAGTTGATGAGGAGGTGTTGGGTCATAGGTTGGACTTAATGATCTCAAAGGTCTTTTCCAGCCTGGTTCATTGTGCGATTCTGTGATCACACATAGGGGAGAAAATTATTAATCTGGACAGAAGTCTGGTGTCCCATGCCCTGCTGCAGGAAAGAGGCTTCTCAGAATCACCTGAACCCTTTCTTGGGAAAACCAGTGCTTGGTAAGAGATCTGTGCCTGGCTTGTGGAGAAGAGCAGAGGCTGGTGCTGGACCTAGAGGCTCCGTGCTGCAAGGGGCTGGGGAGGCAATGCCTCTGTGGAATAGGCTCCAAAAGAAAGAAAAACTAAGAAAGAAAGAAGGATAAATAAGAGAAACCTGCAACTGCCTATTCCAATGAGCACTTTGGTGTGACCAATGAGTAAAGTGTAAACTTATGAGTTTTGTAAAAATGTATAAAAAGCATGCATGCTAGAATAAAAACAGTTTGAAGCCTTCTGAAAATGGAGTGTTGCTTTGTATTGTCTCCATCTCAACTACGACAATACTCCACAGGGGCTGCAGCAGCTCCAGCACACTCAACCACGCTCCTACCTGGCTGAAGTTGTCCAGGGCCTTGTGCAGGTTGGCATGCATCCCAGTGGGGGCCTCGCTGGTGATTTTGATGGAGTTTTCCAGGATGCCCTGGGGAATGATGTGGCTCTCCGGGCACGGTGCCGGCTCGGCGCTGAGGAACACGCGGAAATCCCGGTGGCTGCCCTTGCTGTGCTGCTCCAGCTGCTTCTCCAGGGAGCCCAGCCACTTGGCCACCAGGTGGATGTTCTGGCAGGGACAAAGGGACAAGGCCTGCTCAGTTCCCCCATCACACCCCCATGTGCTGAGCAGGCACCAAATCCATCCCACTGATGGATGCCCTCTGGAATTTGGGACTTGTCCCAGTGGCGCCTGTGTGCAGCTACCAGCCCCAAAGATCAGGTGCATCAATAACATTTGAAAATTCAAAATGAACAGTATAAATCAGCAGCAGAGCAGCAAGTCACAGCTGGGCTGGTTGGGCTCTCATTGCTGGCATTCTCCTCATTTCAGCAATACCAGCTGAGGTTACTCCTGGGGAGAAAAATTGTTATTCCTGGGGAGTAAAGCTGTTATTCCTGGGGAGCAGAGTTGTTATTCCTGGGGAGTAAAGTTGTTATTCCTGGGGAGCAGAGTTGTTATTTCTCCCCCCAGCCCCACTGAGCTCAGATAAAAACATTTATTCATTTTGATCAGAATTACAGTGAGGACCCTCTATAGCAGTTCCTGGGCAAACAAGTCAAGCAGGTGATTTCACAAAGTCCTATAACACAAAAGGATTTATTTATTCATGCAACTAATTGGACACATCCCTCAGAAGATTAAGCAGAATCATGGAGAGATGGTGAAATGGATGAAGTTAAGCCTCAGTTTTTCCCCTGGAGTCCTATACAGCATTATAGTTTCCAGGCAAGAAAACAGATTTTTGTTATATTAGGAATGGGATTTGTGGGCTAAACTACCCTTGTTTTAAAGGCAGGTGTGCAATCCAAACTGGCTGTGTTCACAGGCACTTGGGATGGTGATTTATCCCACCCCAAGAAAGGACAAGGAACTTGCTAAACCTAAATTAAAAGCAGCCGCCAGAAAGATAAACTGCTTGGAGGTGGCAAAGAAATTACATAAAGGAACCATATTAGAGGCTGAGAATAAATATATATCGCCTATAAACGGGGCCAGAAAGAGCTCTCATGGTTAAATAGCAGAGTAATGGAGATTATTAGGAGTAAAATTACATTCTTCAGAGTGTGGAAGTTTGGTCCAAATGAGAAAAACAGAAAAGAGCACAAAAGCCAGTCATGGTAAAGTCAAAAAGTACTACATGAAGCAATTTTTTGAAAACCATAAAAGCTAATAATAAAGCCTTTTCCAGAAACTAGGAACCTAGCAGAGAGTCTATAAAACTGTAACATGATCAAGGTCTGCAGGGAGTGCCCATGGAAGGCCAGGCCTGCCCAAAGCATCAAAACTTGCAGAAATATTCCCTGCAGAGCCTGGGGAGGCTCTCACTGTTCCAGCCTGGTGGAATCACTGAAATCCTGAGACTGACGATGCCCCTGGAGATCATCCATCCCATCCTCCTGCTCCCAGCAGGGTCACCCAGAGCAGGTTTTTAACCGAGTCCAGTTGGGTTTTGGGATATTTGCAAGGCTGAAGTCTCCACAACCTGTCTGGGCAATGTGTGCCAGTGTTCAACCACACTCACAGTAAAAAAAAATAAATTAAAAAATAGTATAAGAAAGTGAAATGAAATGAAGGTATAAGGGAAATTTGTATCTCAATTTTAACCCTTTGTTTCTTGCTCTTTCACTCAGCACCACTATGAAGATTTTGACTCCCTATTCTACCAGGAAGGATTTAAACACACCAATAAACCCCTCTGAGCCAAACCCCAGCTTTTGGAGGTTAAACAACCCCAGCCTCTCCTCATATAACAGATGCTTCCATCTCTTAATTGTTGCAAAGACTCTTAAGCTGAAGCAGCAGATGAAGAGCTGTTCAGAGGAGTTGATGAGGTAATAAATAAGAAGAGGTCTCTGGGAGCAGAGGGACTCACCCCAAAAGGACCCCATATGTGGAAGGTGCAGCACAGCTCAGGAGGCAGCAGCCAGCCTGGCAGAGGCTCCAGCAGGACACGAGTCACTCCCCAACAGCATCAGGTAGGAAAGAACAGCAATCTCAAAATTCCAACCTACTTTAGAGAGCTCAAATATGTCAGGATATCATGATCTAAGTTGGTGTGAGTGGGGCAGGGGTGGAGGTGCTGTTGTCCCCAGGAGCTGCTCCAGGCTGGCTTTGAGCAGTGCTGGTCACTGGAGGGGTCAGTCCCTGCTGGGCAGGGCAGACACGGCCAAGGACCAGCCTGGGGGAACAAGGAGCTGTCCCAGTTGACCCCAGGGATGTCCCAGCCCGTGGAATCCTGCTCAGCACGGAGCAGAAGGCAGGAATGTCGGGAGGGAGGGTGTCTGCCCTCCCCAGTCACCACGGGGTGTGACAGAGCCCCTGCGTGACCGGGGAAATGGGGAATTAATTCCTTCCTTTGCTTCCTTGCCTGGGCAGCTTTGGCTTTCCCTATTGAATTGTCTGGATCTCAGCCCGTGAGTTTCCTCCCTTTTAACCCCACATTCTGCCCCATTCCACCCCTGGGCAGTGAGGGAGCAGCAGGTGGGGCTCAGTTTCCCTCTGGGGTTAAACACAGCAGCTCATCCCCACAAACTCCTCTTTGGGGGCTGGAGAGGCGATCAGCATTGGGCCCTGCATGGAGCAGGAATTGTCTCTGTGGGATCCCTCTATCCCCAGGCATGGATTTCCATCAATACCAGCTCTTTATCTTCCCCAAACCAGTATTGCTGCAGGTAAAAGGAAAGGTCTCACATGTTACCAACCACTTAAAACACAGCTAACAGGGGTAAGGAGGCTACTGATGGAGTTTTAACTCCTCACCATATCAAAAAGCATCTGAAAGAGCAAATGATTGGTGAGCTGACAAAATAACTCATAAGACAAAGCCATTTCAAGTCTTGAAAATAAAGCCTGGTAGTGAAGAACTCAGGAGGATGCCATCATTCTAAGTGACTGGCAATGACACTGCAGCAGGAATTCAGTGGTGATAGATGCAAAGTGATGCACTCAGGAAAACAACCCCAGCTACAGATACACACACTGATGGGTTCAAAATTAACTATTATCACTCAGGGAAGAGAGCTCAGAGTCCTCACAGTTATTTCCTGCAAATAACAGTTCAATGCTTAGCAATGCAAGAGCAAAGGAACAGAGAATAAAGCTGCAAACGTGATTTTGCCACTTGATAAATCCATGGTGGGCCTTCATCTTGTAAACAGCAGCCAGCTCCCACTCCTCTTAAATCCTAAAGGATTTAACTCCCACAAAAGGAGACACTCCATCAACAGGGACTCGCCTGTTTGGAGAGAGCAGAGCCTGGGGTGGAGGGAGGGAGTGAAGGGTGAGCAGAGCAGGCTGCAAGAAAGTGGAAGTGCATTTTCATATGACAAAGAACTAAACTGCCAATTTACTGCTTCAGGGTGTTTGGGGAGTTGAGAGAATCACAGAGTGGAGCTGAGCTGGAAGTTACAGAGAGAAACAGAAACGTTAATGTTGGAAAAAAATAGCTTTAAAAAAAAAGCTTTAAAATCAGCAAATCCATCACCCCAGCAGCACCACCACGCTCACCATGAACCCATGTCCCCAGTGCCACACCCACGTGGGTTTTGAACACTTCCAGGGATGGTGATTCCATTACTGCCCTGTTCCAACATCCCTGCCCCCTTCCCTGAGGCTGTGGATGTGCTGGGTCAGGCAGGAGCTGGGCTGGGCTGGCAGTGCCTGGGGCTGTCCAGGACCGATGCCACAGAGGGACACCCTGGGGGCTTCCCCATGGGAACACAGAAAGAAACCTCTGCTGGCTTTTCAGATGCCTCTTGTGAGGTTTCAGGTGAGCTAGGTACGGACAGATCCCAGCTGGGACTGGAGAAGAGGATGAAAAGGAAAAGCTGAGGTGCTTTAGGCTGCGACAGAGTGGTGGCTGCTGTCACTATTGTCAGGATTTGAACCTGCTGGAGGGATGGGTCAGCACTCAGAGAGGGACCAAGGGGTATGAGTGAAGAGAATTGTTGTTTAGGGAAGCCACAGACACTTTACTGCCCCCAGTTCTGTTGCCCCAAATTTGATTGACATGGCTAGGAACAATATTTTTATTTTGAACTGCAGAAGTTCAGTCTCCTCACCTGAAATGATTTAGGGTTGTGCTCACATTGAGTGGATGAGATGGAGTTTTGGGTGTGGGGCGAGATGGGGGGAGATGAGAGGAGATGCCTGGGCAAAGGGATTGTTCTGGGGTTGTTTTCTCACAAACAAGGACTGTGTGAGGAGCAATAGACAAAATGCAATTACAGCTGAGTGCTGCTGCACCACTGCTGGCCTGATGCACTCAGGATGTCAGGATTTCAGATCATCCCCAGGGTCCAGACAATCAACTCACTCTACAAACACAAGTCAAACAACCAGGTAGGAGTGGATGAAACCTGCAACCAAAGTGGTGCCAACACCACAGAGATTCAATAAAACTGGGAAAGAGCTCAAGAAAATATCAAAAGAAAAATTGTGCATTAAGTATCAGTTTAATCATAGTCTGCATATCTGACCTTAAGTGTTTTCATCTCTAATTGGTAGTTTCTTCCCACATCTGCTTTTGTAGTGTTAGATGGCTCAAAAATAATTGCTTTTGCTTGTGTTGACATGACATCAGTGATCATTATTTGTGGGTATCACTGCCTGCTAACAGCCAACTTAGGGAATATTTCCAGTCCAGTGATAATTGAGTGCATTTATATCCTGTCCTTTTGTGATAGAAGGGATGAAAAAGAGGAATAGATGCAGCCAAACATGGGCTGGTACTAAGAATTCATAATTCAAATAAATATATCTGCCCAGGCCAGACAGGGACGCTGCAGAAGGGATTCACAGGTTGAAAAGAAACTTTGCAAATTAATTCTCAGCAGACAGGTAACAAAACCTGAAAGAACACCTCTAATGAGAACATGTGGTCAGAGTAATTGAGAGATGTGTCAGTTATCAGTAATTGAGAGATGTGTCAGTTATCAATAACGAGCCAGCGTGGGCAATGTGAAACAGCTCCCTGCACACTGATCACCCAGACTGACCATCCCCTGCACACTGACCATCCCCACTGACCCTCCACACTGACCCTCCACACTGATCATCCCCACTGACCATCCCCTGAACACTGACCATCCCCACTGACCCTCCACACTGATCATCCCCACTGACCATCCCCTGCACACTGACCATCCCCTGAACACTGACCATCCCCACTGACCATACACACTGACCCTCCCCACTGCCCATGCCCACAGCCATGTCCTCACTCTGCCCGTGCCCACAGTCATGTCCTCACTCTGCCCGTGCCCACAGCCATGTCCTCACTCTGCCCGTGCCCACAGCCATGCCCTCACTCTGCCCGTGCCCACAGTCATGTCCTCACTCTGCCCGTGCCCACAGCCATGCCCTCACTCTGCCCGTGCCCACAGCCTTGCCCTCACTCTGCCCGTGCCCACAGCCTTGCCCTCACTCTGCCCGTGCCCACAGCCATGGCCTCACTCTGCCCGTGCCCACAGCCATGGCCTCACTCTGCCCGTGCCCACAGCCATGTCCTCACTCTGCCCGTGCCCACAGCCATGCCCTCACTCTGCCCGTGCCCACAGCCCCTCCCCTGTGCCGTTTCCCTGCCAGGAGCAGGTGCTGCAGGCTGAGGGCTGTGGGCAGGGCTGGGCTGGGCTGCATGTGCAGGAACATGGGAGCACCAGAGGTTTCCTTTGGGAGTTCCCTGCCAAGCCCGTGTTTGCACAAGGCAGAACATATATCACAGTGAGTGTTGCCATGGCAACCATCAGGCATAGCACCACATGGACACAGAGCAGCACACACTCCCCTCCCTGTGCTGGCACCACCTGGGGACCCTGCCATGTCTGAAAGTGCCCCTCTCCTTCAGGTCTCGTCACAAATCACTCCTGCAACAAAGAGAACTGGTGTTTGTACAAAGTCTCATTCTCTGGGAGATCTCATGGAAAACATTCCCTGTTTTTCCATCCCTGTGCCAGCCAGGCTGCACAGCCAGAGCCAGCCCAGCACTGCCCGTGCTCACTGCGTGGTGCTGGGGGACCCCAAAGGGACAGGGAGGGGCACTGCTGTGCCCTGGCATGGCATGGAGAGATGTCACCAGCCTGGCCTGGGACGTGGTGTCACAGAATCACAGAACCATGGAAAGGTTTGGGTTAGAAGGGACCTGAAAGCTCATCCAGTTCCACCTCCTGCCATGGCAGGGACACCTTCCACTGTCCCAGGCTGCTCCAAGCCCCAGTGTCCAACCTGGCCTTGGGCACTGCCAGGGATCCAGGGGCAGCCACAGCTGCTCTGGGCACCCTGTGCCAGGGCCTCCCCACTCTCACAGGGAACAATTCCTTCCCAAAATCCCATCTAACCCTGCCCTCTGTCACTGTAAAGTCATTCCCCATTGTCCTGTCCCTCCATCTCTTGTCCAAAGTCCCTCTCCAGCTCTCTCAGAGCCCTTTCAAGCCACAGTCAGTTTACTTCAGAGCACTCCTCAGGCTGAACAATCCCAGCTCTGCCAGCCTTTCCTCCCAGCAGAGCTGCTCCATCCCTCTGATCATCCTGGTGCCTCCTCTGGACGTGTGCTCCAGGTGACCCTGCTGGAGCAGAGGGGTTGGGCCAGATGATCTCCAGAGGTCCCTCCAAGCCCAGCCATCCTGGGATTCTGGGATTTATGATACAGTGATGAATGTCACACAGTTTTGCTCCAGGAGCTCACTGTTATTCAATTTAATACATGAACCTGACTCAGTGAAGCAGCAACCTAGGAAAATGGAAAGATGCTCAAGAATTAAATTAACTTGATCACAAAGAGAGGGAAGTGACATTTTGGCTAATGGGTGAAGACTACAATTAAATTAGGAATATCTAAAGTCTGAACTCTTCCCTGCATCAGTGCATTCAAACATGCATTTGAACAAACACAAACAAATTTCACTGTGTCTTTGCTGTTAAGCTGATCAACCCATTTGGTGACTGTGATGGCCACTGGATCAGCAAAAGGCTTCTGAAAGGGACACAGAGCAGACACAGCTTGTGCTAACTCACAGCTGAGTGCAAAGCTCCTTCCTCCCTGCACAGAGGACACTGCAGGCACCAGAGAAACCAGATCCATGGCTAGCTGGGCATGGGACAGCAAAGATCACAGAGTCACTGGGGCTGGAGACACCTCTGGCATCCTGCAGTCCCAGCCCTCTGCTCAAAGCAGGGTCAGGCAGTGCAGTGGCCCAGGAACAGGCCCAGGTGACTTCTGGATTTGTCCAAGGATGAAAACACCACAAACTCTAAGGGCAACTCCATCCAGTGTTTGGCCATTCACGTGGAAAAAAATATGGTATTTACATTTAAATGGAATTTCTTGCATTTCAGGTTGTCCCCATTGCTCCTTTTTCTGTCACCAGACACCACTGGGAGCGTCTGGTCTTTACTCCCCACCATCCAGGGTGATGGAATCTTCTCTTTTCCAGGCTGAACAATCCCAGCACTGCCCAGAGCCTCACCAGAGCATCTCCAGCTGTGGGGCCCAGCTGTTCCTGCCCCCCAGAGCCACGAGCAGCTGTCAGTAAGCTCTGCCTGCACGTCCCAGTGGAATGCTACCCCTTGCTTCAAAACCCTCCAAACCTCTGAACTGTTGTTAAGGAGATCCAGAGGCTGAACCTGCTATGAAATGGGTTTTTGTGGAGCTCAGAGATCAAGCTCAGCTCTTCAGTGCCCATGACAGGAACAGGGCAGCTGCTGGGCTTGAGTTGGGCTGTTCCTGCAGCCCTCCAGTAACAAAGTCTCCTTTAAAGAGCTGCACTTTTGCCTCAGGGGCTCCTGTTCTGCACTTGGACCATTTGTATTTGTAGAGAATAATTTTAGCTGTGGGCTTCACTCTCTGTTCATCTGTCATCACCCTGTACCAGAGCTCAGCAAAGCTGAAGCCACCAGACAGGAATAAAACTGGTGCTAAAAGGGCAGGGAGCTGCTGGCCAGGCTCTGCCAGGGTGAGGGGGGTTATCTTCCCATGGAAATGAAGGATTGGGTTGCTTTCTGCTGTTCTCTCTCATAAAATGAGTAATTTATGAAAATCTCAATTTTCAGAGTGAGCTGAGAAAGTTTTCCCTGGATGGTTTTGTCTTTATTTTGCCTCTTGTGGTGTCAGAAGGACTGAGAGGAAATGGCCCTAGGACAGCCCTTCCCAGCACAGCAGTGATCCTGCTCCTGTCATCCAACAAAAACCTCCCAGCTGCCTCCATACCCTTTAACTCCCACAAACCTCATTCCCCAACTCGTTAGTGCTCCAAGTATGTGACTCTCATCATGTCTGGTCCCAGTCAAGAACCAGTAATGAGCCACATGTTTAAAAGCCACCCAGATGATCCCCTTAAGTGTTTGTCCTGGAGAATGTGTGTGAGAGAAGCTCTGCTCCATGTGAGCTGAGCTGTTGGTCAGGGGATGGCAAATACAGAAGCAAAGATAACAGTTACTTTTTATCTGCTCAAAAACAAATGGGAAGCCTGGGTATAACTGTGCTGTGGGTGGGATACAGCCTCGAAATAATGAGTTTAATTAATCTGGGTAAAATTACCCTGAGATCTGCTCTGGCCTCTCTTTTATTATTAATGCAATGATCCACAAATCCTGTGACACTTTTGTAAATTGAGTCATCTGTGTCATTCCAGATCTTGTACAAACACTCCTGGAGCTGTTTGTGAGGCATTTGTCACCAAAACCTCGCAGGAAAGATCTTGCCAGATAAACCAAATGGCAAATACTGCTCTGATCCACCCCTGACTGATGGCAGAACCTTTGTGAGGCCCCTCCTCACTGACTCCCACTGGGATGAGTTTGGGTACTGGTTTTGCCAAAGGCCAGATTTTCAGCCTTGAGAAGGTTCTTTGTCCAACCTTCTACACCCCAGTTTGTCCAGAGGGAGCTTTCATGCCATGGAAGTCTGCTGACCCTAAAGGAGCTTTGCTAGACCGGGAGTTCTTGCCTGTCAGTGCAGGGACACACCTTTATCCCCTCAGGCTGCTCCCCCTCTTCCTCATGTTCCATGGGGCTCCAGGAGCTGGGAACACACCGTGAGATGCAGGGACAGGCTCTGGAGCTGAGCAGCCTGGCCAGTCTGGGGGACAGTGAAGTCCCTTTGCTTTGCTGGAGCTGCCTGCCCCAAACCCCTGTTGGATGTGCCCAGGGAGCCAAGTGCCACCTCCAGCTCCTCATGGGGTCTTCAGTGCTGATTGCTCAGGAGCAAATAGGAAATTTGCTCCAATTTTTTCCAATTGGAATTGGAAACAGGAGCAGAAAGAGCTCTGAGAGCTGTGTTGAGCCACCCTTGCCTACATCCCAAACTAGGCACAGCACAGAACTGGAATATTTGCATATATGAAGTATTATCAGCTCTATGACCATGCCAGAGGCAATCCCAGATGTCTGAGTGACCCTGACTAGCACTGGCACCTGCAACCCTGTCCCCAGGGCCACTGGGGCACTGCTGAGCCTGCTCCATGCAGCAGAGCACCCTGACCTCAGTCGAGCTCCTCCTTTCCAAGCTCAGGGGGAACCTGCTCTGGGCCACACCTGGAGAACCAGCCAGCCCAACCATCAGCACTGTTCTTTTATAGAAATCTGATTTCTGCAGCTCTCCTCATTTAATCACAGAATCATAAAATCGTAGAATGCTTTGGGTTGGAAGGGACCTTAAATCCAATCCCATCCCACCCCCTGCCATGGCAGGGACACCTTCCACTGTCCCAGGCTGCTCCAAGCCCCAGTGTCCAACCTGGCCTTGGGCACTGCCAGGGATCCAGGGGCAGCCACAGCTGCTCTGGGCACCCTGTGCCAGGGCCTGCCCACCCTCACAGGGAGGATCTCTTCTGATTTAGCCTTCAGTGTCTGTCTAACCTCTTACTGATTGCTCTGACCACCAGAGAAGATGGGAATGGATGTAATAAAAACCCTTCAGCCCCCCTCCCCCCTTCAGTGCTTGTCTGTTAGCACTGAAACAGCACATGGAGACTGGCACTGCTGACAGATCCTTTACAGCAGCACACCAGCATTGTAGAAAATAACTTTTCACTCTGCATTACTGAATGGCTCAAAAAGCTGCATATTTCCTTCTGCACCACCTCAAAAGCAGATGCCAGGATTGCAGCCCTCTGTATATTAAAAGCTCTAGAGAAGCTCAGCATTGTTTACCTCAGAGGGAGCTTGCAAAAAAAAAAAAAAAAGGCAAAAATTAAGATCAAAATATCAGGGATATTTAATTTCAATTCATAACCAGGCCTGCGGGCTCAGATCAGGGCTCAGAGCTTTGTCTTAATCTAATTTTATGCAAACAATTCAGTGATAATGAAAGTTTATATAATCCACATCAAGGAAATCAGAGGGGTTCCCAAAACCTGTAATGAGAGCTGACATCACCGAGTGCACATCAGCAAACCCAAACCCTGACTAAATGAGTGGCTCCAGAGAGCACTTGACAGAGCCAGAGCTCCCTCCACACCCCAGGAGGCTCTAAGGCATTTTGTGGGGTTGTGATGAGAGCTGGCAGCATTTCCCTGGTTTGGGATGCCCAGAGGAGCCAGCCCCACTGCAATTTCCTCCCTGAGTGGCCCCTCCGTGCTCTGTGAGGTGCAGAGGGAGAGAACAAGTCCAGGGGCTCTCAGAACAGAGCTCTTCATTCAGTCATGGAGCAAATAAAGGCACAGAGAAGTGTGGAACAGGTTCCTGCCCGTGCACACTCCACAAACAGCTCCAGGAGGAGAAGCCCAGACTGACAGAGCCTGATCCCAGGGAGAGGTGGCTGCTTGGGACACACAGGTGACACTGTGTCCATGTCCCCTCATGGAGGGGACACCAAGCTGGGAGAGGGGCAGGACTGGCCCACGGCCCCGTACCTGAAGGATGACCCAGTGACCCTCCTTTGCAGCCAGATCCAGAGCTTGCTCAGCCACCACCTCCTGGCCTTGTCCAAGGGAGATGTTGTGGAGGTTCCTGTGGTTGAAGGTGTAGCCCAGCTTCTTCCCTGGGAGGAAACAAGGAGGGAGTTCAGGTACCAAACCCTCACACATGAGCTATCACACTCCTGATATCAGTTCTTTAGTCTCATTCTCTTGGCTCTCACCCACTCCTTGCCCAAGTGCTCACACAGCAGCAGCTTCCCCCAAACTCTTTTAATTACAGTGCAGCATCCACACAAAGGTACCTTATTACAAAGTGCTTCTTGTTTAAAGAACATTATTCCCCTGCAACCTGGTGTAAAAACACATTTTACAGTGATAACAAATTAAAATCTTTTCCTGCTGATTAGCCAGGCTTTGAACACCCACACTGAGTGGGGAAAAGCCCTTGTAATGCAGGCTGGTGCAGCAGCTGGGTTTGGAGAGGACAGCTGGAATGAAATCCCTGGGAGCTTCCTCAGGCAAGGCCTCCCAGGTGTGTGGGGCCTGGAGAACAGTGACCCCTCCAGGTTTCTCAGCAAAGCCCATGGGAGGGGTTGATTTGGGAGCCACCCAGACAGATCCCAATGTCCCTCCAGGGCAGGCTCACTCACATCCCTCTGCAGTGCTGGCAAATGGAAATAACAACTGAAATTCATTTATCATTCATCCCCTGGCTTGGAGTGGTGCCCTGGCTCTGGGATTTGCCCCACATCCCTGTGGAGCCCCACACCCCTGTCATCCCCTGCCCTGCTCTGGAGGGAGGATGGCAGCTCTTCCTGTCCCTTCACTGGTCTCTGATGATCCTTCAGCCTCCCCTGGTCTCTCTGGAGCATCCCAGTGGCTCAGATCATTTCTGTGCTGATGGCTGCAAATCTCCTGGCCAGGTTTTGAATCTGTCCCCCACAGGCAGAGCACACTGCTGTTCCTCTCACAGCAGAACCAGCTCTTCCTGCTGTGTGCACCTCAGAAGAAAAACCCAATTTGCTGCCGGAGGGAACAGCCCCACAAACATCCCCAGGATGGATTTGGCTCAGCCAGGGAGTCAGGACTCACAGCTGATCCCTGGGGATTGCCCACACTTATCTCTGCATGCAGGTTTGCCTTCCTGCAGATGGTGCTCCCTGAATTCCCAATTTCTGCCAAAAGCAGGCAAGTTTTAGAGAGAAACAAGGAAAAGATTTGTCTTGCAAGGCTTAGGAACCATCTCGTGGTACAAGACTGGGAACAGATGGCCATAAGGAGAACAAACCTCCAAACTCCAGCTCTCTGCTGAGCCTCACCACAGCTTCCCCTGGGATACAACTCCCCACACATTTTATTTTCCAGTTCTCTTTCCCACCATCTCTGGCTGCTGCCAGCTTTGAAAGCTGCTGATCTTCTCCTCTGTCTTCAAAATCCTCTGCCTCAAGAGGGGATGGGGCAAATTGCAGAGCCAGGGCACTTCCCCAAGCCAGGTGATGAATAATAAATGAATATCAGTTGTTATTGCTACTGCAGAGGGGTATCAGTGAGCCTGCCCTGGCAGTGCCAGCCCTGCTCCCTCCTTGCTGGCTACAGAAGGGAGGGGATGGGCACTCAGGGAGGGCACAAAGCTCTCCAGCCACCAGTGTTTGCTGCAGGGCCCTCCCTCTGATGCCAAGGAAAGGCCCCATGGGTGGGCAGCATCTGCAAGAAGCTGACTTCCATTCACAGGAATTATCCTGCACTTTAATAAAACCTAATGAAGGACAGAAAATATCAATAACGAGCCAACCCCAGCCCCAGAGAGGCTGCTGGAATGCCAGTGCAGCTGCTCTGTGGCAATGATTTTATTTCATTACTTCTCTTTTTGCCTTTTCTTGCTGTAACTTTTCTGGTTGGCTAACCCCAGGTGCTCAGCTACACAATTCCAATTAAACCACTCATGGTTTGATTTTAGTGCTTCATTTCCCATACAAGGAAATAACAGGGAGAGACAGGATCACCAAGGTGGCTCCAAAGGGAAGCCAGGGACATTAGAGGGGCTTCCTTTGGGGGTGTTCCTTAAATTTCCAGTAATGACACCTGGTTTGGGGGCAGAAAGAGCCTGAAATGCAAAGCTAAGTCCAAGAATTTCCCAGAATGAGCAAAGTTTAATAGCTCTGACAGCTGCTTCTGGCAATGTTGGTAAAGGCTCACTCAAACATTATTTTGGGTGCATTGTGGAGAGGAAAAAGAATGCACAAGTCATTGGTCTGTGCCAGCCTGGATTATGTTTTGTCCTGTCCAATCCCAAAGGCATCAGACTCCTCTGCTCCAGAGGGACATTCAGGCTGAAAATGAGAATTTTTCCAGAGTGGAGCCAAGACCCAGAGTAAATTCCACACAAGGGCAGCTTTGGAGCACAGCAGTGGCTGCAGCCATTGGTGCAGAAGGGCATCAGTGCCTTCTCCAGGGACGCATCTCACAGAAGGCCCTTTGGCTTTGGAGCCAGCTGACAGCTCCACAGCTGACCATCCACATGGAAATCAGCTCAGGAAGGATGGCAAGGAAACCTGGAAACTTTGCCATAAAGCAGCAATCTGTTACAGGGAGCTGTTGCTTATTTTTACTTATCATAAAAACATAAATAGCAGGTTGGAAGGGACCTCAAGGGTCCTCTGGTTCAACCTTTCTTGGCAACAAGCATCTGACAGCATGTGAGATATCTCTGATGGAAATTACAGGTTGTGCACAAACCCAGCTCAGAGATCCCTGCACTGTGAACCACACTGGGAATCCAGGCAGTGCAGGAAAGAGACAAGTTTAATTTAAATTTAAGATGAAAATAAAAAAAAACTTTAAGAAAAACAATAAAACCAAACCAAAATCCCTTTGCATCCTCTCACAATTATCTATTTTTAACAAATTACTTCATTATCTACAAAGAGATGAGGAAAAAAAACCCCAAATAAAACAGGCATGTTGTGCTAAGATAATAATGCAGCAGATAAATAGCAATGCTGTGGTGTGCCTGGAGACAGGATTGATTTACCATGTTTTTCCACATCCTTCAGTGGGTCCACTCCAGGGGATAGGATAAAAAACATCGGGGTTGCAGGCCCTGATTCCTCAAAGGTCGTTGCAAAATCCAGGGATTTCCCCACCACATATTTGCTGCCCAGCTTTTCTTCTACAAAATCTCTGCCAGAGAGAAAAAACATTTGCCAGTTTGTTCAGAAAATGAGATTCCCTGCAAATAATCAATAAATTATTATGGAATCCCAGAATTGTTAAGGTTTGCGAAGACTCCCAAGGTTATCAAGTGTGATCAGTGTCAGGCACCACTGTGTTCACCACTAACCATGTCCTCAAGTGTCCCATCCACAGGTCTTTTGAGCACTTCCAGGGATGGTGCTGGGGTTTGATAACCCTTCAACTGCATAAGTTTTCCTTAATATTCAATCTAAGCCTCTCCTGGTGCTTCTTGAGGCCGTTCCCTCTCCTCCTGTCCCTGTTCCCTGGAGCAGAGCCCGACCCCCCCGGCTGTCCCCTCCTGTCAGGAGTTGTGCAGAGCCACAAGGGCCCCCCTGATCCCCCTTTTCTCCAGGCTGTGCCCCCCCAGCTCCCTCAGCCTCTCCTCATATGACTTGTCCTGCAATTAGTTTTCTTTTTGATGATTCAAACTATTTAAAACTGAAATTAGGAAAATGAGCACGAAATAATTGTGGAGAGGATCTGTAGGCTGAGCTTCCAGGGCTGTCCCTCAGGAGCAATGCCTGGCACTCTATACAGGGGTGGGATGCCACAGGAGACACCAGCTCCTGACAAACAAAGGGAAGTAGGAAGGCAGAGCAGTGGGAACTGCATTCAAAAGCACAATACAAGCACTGGCTTGATTCTAACTCAGGAATCTCAGGAGAAAAGAAATGAGTTAAGGTACAAGATACAAGAACCTGCCACGTGTTTTGCAACCCAAGCAGCCTTGCAGAGGAAGCAGTGATCCACAGAAAGTCCAGATGATTTACACAATTGCTTTGATCTGGAAAGCTGAAAGAGAAGAGCTCTAAGATGTCTGGAGCATGGAGCCTTAGCATGAGAGTGACAAGGAAAAATACAAAGGAGTGAACAGGGGAAGGCTCAGCTCCACAGCAGCTGCTGGAACAGAGCATGGTGTGTGGAGAATGTTCTGGCTGGATTCCCCCAGGGTGAGCTCCTGACATCAGTGCTTTACAAAAAGAGAGACACTGAACACTGATTCAAAGGTAGCAATGCTACATTCAAACCCCAGGAATGCTGCTGGAGTTCAGATGGATTATTCAGGCCTTTTGAAAGCAGCCAAATTCTTTCTAAGAGAGCTGAGAACCTCCTTCAAGGACTGGTGAAAGGCAGCTGGAATAGAAATGCCTAAGGGATTGCAAAAAAAAAAAGTTTCTATATTTTTGGTACCTCTCTTTCAAGTAAATTTTTCTGTTCAGGGTCAAGATTTGCTAAATTGCTGCTGGCAAGGCTCAGGTCAACCAAGCCCATCAGATTTAAGGTCACAACACTCTTGTTTTACTTCACATCTCAGCTCTTTGAAACAGTGCCTTGGGGACTCAGAAACACAAGGTGCTACAAGAAGCTTTTTGCTGATGTTCTTCAATAAGATTGAAGGGGAAAAGATATTTACAGAGGATAATCCTTTCTCAGGAAATTACAATTGTTGGTGCACTGCTGGCCCTGAAGCTCTAAGGAGTGAGTCAGGGGCTTCTTCTGATGCTCCTTAGGCCTAGGGAATGAACCAGACTGGGCAAACATCCCCAGGGATCTGCTAGGAAGAGTGGCTGGAACACCCAACTTCCCATGGCCTGTATAGGCTTGGATCATCTGAAATCCCAAAGAAATCCTACACCATCATCATGGAGCAGGTACACATGAGGTGGGACACAAAAGGCCTTAGAGCTTTCTGAAGAGGACCTGGAAATGAGGTTTGGATATTCCAGGGTATCTAAAATCCCCCATGCCACATGTGGCTAAGCTACAACATTACTCCTAAAATGCACCCATGGACTGGTCAGGGTCCCCAGAGAGATGGGAAGGTTTGGACTGGTCATGATGTCCATGGTCAGGTGACACCAGGGAGGTGTTTAATGTTGGCACACTGAGATATTGATAACTGAGTTGCATTTCAAGAAGAGTCCCCAAACTCCTGGGGAAAGCTCAGTGAACTGTTCCTGTTTGCTCTTCGAGATAAGAAACAAAACAAAACAATACAAAAACCCATTTAAATACTCCTGTGCAAACAGAAAAGCTTGATGTGCCCACATCCTAAAAATATCCAAGCTTTTGAACTTGGATTCCCTTTTCATAAAAGAGAGACGGAAAAGGGACTAAAATTTGATATTCCAGTTATTTCTGAACCATGTGAGTAAGAAAGAAATGGATTATAGTTGCATAAATGAAATATGCACCTAAAATTCCAAGAGCTTATTTTATTCAAGCTAAACAAGAACAGAAAACCAATATTTTCAGCTGAGAGACACATGGAGAATCCAACCATAACAGTAAGAAGTGAAAAAAGATAGATTAGTATTAGTATTAGGATAAACCGTAGTATTTATTCTAATAAAAAATAATAACAGTGGCCACAGGGAGACTTCACTCAGTCTTGTATGTGTTTTTCTGTGAACCTTGAAGCACAAACAGATGTAGCTCATACACTGAGTAAAACACCCTGCTGTGTGCACATCAGGTGGTGCAGGAATATAAACTACTGGAGAAACAGGAGCATGAGAGACATCACAGGAATGCCAAAACATTGGCCAGAGAAGGGAAAACCAAGTCCTCATGGAGTGAAAGACCTTTAGTTTGTCCTGGAACAAAGAGGTTGCTTTTGCATAACTTCAGGAAGTTTAGCCTCGCCCAGTTACCTTCACTACATAATTTACCACTACAACTTTCAGAACCAGCAGCACATAAATTTTGCATTTTACAGGGAAAAAAAAAAAAGAGAAAACCTCTATAAGACTTTCCTTTACTTCTACTCTTTATTCTGGTGTCTAAGAAGAAGCCCAAACCGATCTAGTAACTAAAATGGACGTTTCTGAGCTCAGACTGCAGCAGATGTGTAACACCTGTATGGTGATGCTCATTTCTGACTTGGCAGGCCTGCCCCTCATCCAGTTCTGGTTACACTGCTCCATCCCTGGTGGTGACAGTGAGCTTTGATCCCACTAAGCAAGAAATTCCACTTAAATCCCATTTGTTGATTGCCTTGCTGCGTTCAGAGATCAATAAATCACACAATGGTTTGGGCTGGAAGGGCCCTTCAAGATCATCCCATGGGCAGGGCCACCTTCCACTGTCCCAGGCTGCTCCAAGCCCTGTCCAGCCTGGCCTTGGGCACTGCCAGGGATCCAGGGGCAGCCACAGCTGCTCTGGGCACCGTGGCTGTTCCCTCTCCTCCTGTCCCTGTTCTCATCAAGACCCATTAATAGGAAACCACACTGCAGAACTCACATCCTAAAAATGTACTGATATTCACAAATCCAAGCACATCCCTGAGTTCCTCCTGCTCCCAGCCTAGCCCAGAGGTGCCCTGGACCCCACCTGACGGCGCAGGAGACACGGTCGGGCCGCAGGGCTCTCAGGATGCACAGGCGCTGCAGGGCTGACTTGTTCTTCCAGTCCTGGGGGAACCTCTCCTTCTCAGGACACTCAGACTCTACAAATTTCTTCCACCGTTTTGCAGACCCTTCAATATCCCGATCCAAATTTCTGAATTCCTCCATGGATGAGAGAGCCTAAAAAAATTCAAGGAAGGTCAGGAAGAACAATCCCATGTGCCTCTGAAACATTTTTCTAACTCTACTGACTCCTCATGTTTTGCTCCACCAGGGAGCTGAAGTCTGGCACCACAGCCCAAAACCCATCAGGACCACATTTTGTCCATTCTCCTTGGAAGGTTTAGTCCAGGGAAAGATGATAGATTTTGGCATCAACCAACACGCCCTGTTCATTACCCGAAAAGGGAAGAATTCTCCTTTCTTATTTGGAGCTTTCATATTTTCCAGACTCTGTACTGCATTGGTACAGAACTCTGAACTTCAAATAAAGTGTCAGCAAGTTCTCCTCACAGCTCAGTCACACAAAACAATCCTTTTCCTGCCCCAGAACCAAGGACACCGCTGCAGCTTCAGGCCCAAAAAGTGTAAAGAACAGGGAATTGAGGAGAGCAGCCTGGGAGGATGGGACTGCATGACCTGGAGCTGGAATTGGACAATTAACCCAATATGGAAATGGACCAAAACTCATAGAAGTGTGAGAACTTGTGACTTGGGGTCCATCTTGGGTCCATCTTGGGTGTAGCCCTGGCTGGGCTCTTGCACTGCCCAAGGTGTATCCTTTGAAGGCCTTTTAATAAATCCCTTCTTTATTCCTTTAACACCATCTAGCCTCCATTCCAGGTAGCCTCTCTAGGCATCATCCCCATGCGAAATTCCCAGGGATCCAGATAATTCCATGGAGACTCTGAGCAAAGGAGTGATCCAACAGCTGTTGTTTCCATGTGTGGATTTGCACTAACAAGGAGAAATGTCAGCGACAGAAGGACTTGCTCCAAATTCAGCGCGGTATTGTGATTTCTATGAAAAACCAGAAATCAGAGCACTGAACATGAGAAACTGAAATTCCTAGGAATAATGCCACAAGTTCTGACCTGTCAAGCCCTGGTCCTTGCAGCAGTAAATGTTTTCAGTGTACCTCTCATGGCTGAGCAGAATACAATGGTAAATGTTGAATTCGGGGAATTCTCAGTGCAAGTGCTTATATAAAACATCTTCTCACTGTTGACTTTTGACGTGATTTACTTAAAATATCACTTCAGAACTTTGGCTGCTGCTGCTGCTTCGAGAAGTCTCTTGGCTGATGTTAACAAGGGAGACTCTGAAAAACTGCTTTTCTCTGACTAAATGACAGACATGTAATCAGGAATGATGGTCTCCCTCTCTCCCTGAAGAACATACTGCAGAATCATGAAAGCTCTAATTGCAAATAAAAACTCTGTATTATATAAATTAACACTAAAATTTTAATTAGTCAACAATGTTAATAGCATTTATTAGGAGTGATGGTATGAATGGGAGATACTTCTATTTAAAAGCCAGTGGAGTGAAAGGTCTCTCAATCTGTAATCTTTCTGTGAATATTAATTGCTTTTCAAGACCCCTGTTGTGATTTTTTCCAAGAAACTTAGTCCAGCACTAAAGGATCCCTGTTCCCAGGCAGCAGTGGTACATTGGGGCAGCAGATGGGAACTGCACATCAACCTGTGCAGGCTATCTATTTTTGTCCACATAATGAAAAGTACTTTTGTCACTTAGAGTTGTCATGGAAATTGAGTGAGACAAAAACTATTGGTCAAAATAGAAAATTATCCAAAGGGCTGGAGAACTTGAGTTCTTGCCTTTGCAGCCCACACTGTGATCACCTCTGGTGGCTGGAAACAGGAGGGGCTTGAGTTTATATCTCAAAATGAGACTTTCCCAGCAAAACAGGGTTCTTCATACCATGTCAGGGAGAGGATCCACCATCTTCTCTGAGAAAGTGGTTTTTCATTCGCTGAGTCACAGACAAGTTACTTTATCACTTCAGGTTTCTCTGACAGCTCCTGGTCTCAGTCAGAAGCAGTGATTCTGTGGAGCTGGAGTGTCAGCAGCTCCGTGGGGTTCACACATTCCCAGATGCAGAGCTCTCCCATTCCCCCACAGCTGCAGGAAACACAGCACGGATCTGGCACCGGCTGCAGGACAGGAATCCTGGATGCCACCACAGAGCCTGGGAGTGTTCTCCACACACAGCCGAGGATCTGAGGGAATGGGGGGACCTTTGTGGGGACAACATCTGGGGGGACAGGGAGGATGCCCAGAGAGGAGAGGAAACCCTCAGAATCCAGAGGAGTCCTTGGAGAAGAGAACAGCTCCACAAGGCTGCTGTCGCTGCTGCTGCACACAAAGAATCTCCTGCTGCCAGACACAGCACAACAAGTTCTGGACATTCATTGATGGGAACACTTGCTCTGATCACTAAAGGCAACTGTTATAAGGAAGCCATCTGCTCAAACTGGCCTCAAGTTTAGGTGCTGCTTCATAAGATGTTATAAAACCTTAAAAAAACCCAAACACGTATGTTTTCTTCCCCTCAGTTCCGAAAGGAATTATCCTTTAACAAAAAAAGAAATTGTTTTGTATTTAAAATATTTCCATAATTAAAACAGCCCTCCTCAGAGTCACCTGGCTAGAGAATAGCTCTGGGGCAAGGGAGGACAAAATCACCTCATTGCTGAGCCCTGTACTGACACAAATAGGGTGAAAATAAAACAGAGCCAGTGAAGGCAGAGCTGCCAGAACACTCCTAACACCCAGTTACCCACCTCCCCAGCAGCCATGGGACTGTGTTTTAAAAGACAGAAGGAAATCAAAATAAAGGAATTAGAGTGTTTTTGTAAAAGTTATCATTATCTTTTGAGGCTTCAGGTTATATCTGGTTTTTACTTTCAGTTTTTACTTATATATCTTGCTTTTCTTAAAAAAAACTTGTGCCTCTGCTTTAAAAAATTACCTTCTGTAGGGAACACACTGAACATCAGACATCTCTCTATAAAAATCACACAGCCTGACAACACTGGAAAGAAATGATATTTAATATTCTCACAGCTTTAATAATCGGTGAGATGATTAAATCCTGATGATTAGTCATGATTTCACTTGCAGAATTAAGGAGCTGTGGAATTTATAAATTGAGTTACACAGTTTTTAAGCAGAGATCCACAGAGGTCCTTGGTGTCTGTCCATGGGCTTGAGGGGTTTGGAGTGGCTTGTGGGTGAATTTTGTGGTGAGGTTTGGTGACCATGGTGGGATTCAGGAGAAGGTTGGACTCAAGGATCTTGAAGATCTTTTCCAACCTTAATGACCCTACAATTCTGTGATCCCCCAAGCACTTTGTAAAAGTCTTACACTGTCCATGGGCACATTTCAGCTAACATTCATATTTCCTTTCTTTATTTTTCTGCAACTGGCCCAGGAGTCTTTAGGAAAACCAGCATCCCCACAGCTGGAAAATGACAGCTCCTGGAAGAATGGCAAAGCCAGACCTGCACCTGGCTTCAATTGATAGATTGGATCATTCAGGAAAAAAGACGTATAGGCAGATGAATTGCTCCATTTAAATACTACTGTTAACTAGAGGAATTAATGTAGCAGATGATGGATTATTTACAATCTCTCCCATCCTAGGTTTTGGGTTGTATTATTCATACACTGAAGGTGTTATTTTCTGTTTAGCCGCCCTACCTGAATAATTTAACTCATGAGAAAAATCTTTACCAAGGTGAAAATAAAGATTTGATGGGGTTTGCCAAGCTTCAATCAACTTTCAACACAAAAATGTTATTTTAACCCTCCTTATTTCTTTCATAAAAGCTGACTGACAAGCTCAAGGCACTGTATGCCCCTGTCTCCCTTCAAACTCCTCCTTGCTGCTCCTACATTTTAATGGGGACAGAAGGTGTGCAGAGCCTCACCACATCACTGTACAAACCCACCCTGTTTGTCTTCAGGGTCCCAAGGCATCACAACATGCAGGGTGGACACCACAAGCAGTCTGATGATTGATGGGTCAGATCTCACCATCTTTCCTCAGAAAATTTCCAGTGAAATATCATAAATTAGGGAACAATGGCTTCAGCACTCATCTCCTTCCTACCAGTGTGTTCTTAGAGCCAGCTCTACTTGATGGGAAAGGTCAGTAACAGAAATGAGACTTAGTCACAGTCTTTGTATTCTCATTGCTTACAACCACCCACCATGTTTTCCTCATTTTGTCTGAGATGTTTCCCAGATGGGTTCATGTTGACATTTTCTCTGCATTTTCTAAAAAGGTTGTTCAAGTGGGTTTGAGAACAGGCCTTGCGAAGTCAGGCTGTTCTCCCAAGCCATGATTTTCATCTTTCTTCTTCACTCTTGGATGCCTCTCAGCAATCAGGGACACACAGCCAGAAACAGAAGCTGGGCACAGGTCCCTGAGGGCAGCTGAAAGGTGGTACTTGTGTATTTCTGAAAACTTTCCTGGATTTGTTTGTTATAAATCCCACATAGCCAATGCACAGCAAAACTGAAAGAGAAAATATGTCCCACTGTCTGCAAGAATTCAGGCTGGAGCAGCTGTTCCAGGTGTTCCCTGCTGGAAAGCTCTCAAGGTCTGTGGTTCTGTCCTGATAAATGGACACAGATGTATGGACTCGTCCCCTGATGAGGCTTCTCCCAGCTCTTCACTGTGATGGTCTCACCTGAGGTTTCATGGTGGCACAGAGCAGAACTGGCCTCAAGAACAGGCAAGAGAGGGAATGAGCTGCAGAGCTGCTCCTGGCAGAGCTGGGGCACCCAGCCCCGAGATCCTCCCCAGCCCTGGTCACAGCCTTGCTCACAGAACCTCGGGGATGTAAGGTGCAGCACTCAGGGGTGTCACAGAGACTTCCCACTGCCTGCTGTGAATATTTCCTGCATATTTCTTCTCTTTACTGACACAGGGAGCCAACTGCTTTTTCCCTTCCAGAGGGCACTCTTGTAGATCAGAGCCTCCTGGCCTCTCTCAGTCTTGAGGTCCTCAGGCATAACTTTTCCCCTTTCCCTGTCCTCAGTCTCTTCTCACAGTTGTGTTTTCAGGTATCTGAGTGAAGGGCAGAGGGTGGCCCCAGGGCTCCTGTTGGGGTACTGGGATCTACTGATGCTCAATGCTTACATTGTGGGAATGAAACACAGACTATGAGAGCCTCCAAAAAAGGCATCTCATGTTCCCCAACCCAGGGGAAACTCTGTTTTTACCCCCAGGGTTCCAGAGGTCACTGCCAGTCAGACTTGAGCTGAGCACTGGGTCTGCAATCTCCACAGCTCCTCATGTGAACCACCACAGCCAGGGAAAGGAAACAGGGAGAGGGCTCTGTCACACAATGAGGAGCTCCAACAGGTCCTTCAGCACTGATTCAGAGAATTATTTAAGTTAAAAAGGACCTCTGAGATCACCAGGTCCTCAAATGCCACATCCACGTGGCTGTTCCCTCTCCTCCTGTCCCTGTTCTCTGGGAGCAGAGCCTGACCCCCCCCAGCTGTCCCCTCCTGTCAGGTCCCCCCTGATCCCCCTTTTCTGCAGGCTGAGCCCCTTTCCCAGCTCCCTCAGCTGCTCCTGGGGCTTCAGCCCCTTCCCAGCTCCATTCCCTTCCCTGGACACACTCCAGCCCCTCAATGTCTTTCCTGTCTTGAGTGTCCCAGAGCCGTCCCCAGCACTGGAGGTGTCCCAGCAGTGCCAGCACAGGGGACAGGCACTGCCCTGGGCCTGTTGCCACAGCCCAGGTGCCATTGGCCTCTTGCCCACCTGGGCACACCTGGATTCATGTACAGCCTCTGTCTCCAGCACCCCCAGGGCCTTTCCCAGTTTTCCAGCCCCTCTGCCCAAGCCTGGGGTTGGTGTGACCCAAGGGCAGGATGAAGCCATTACTTCCCTTTTCTTCCATTTACCGGGTAAAGGGGCTTTTACACTCCAAATGCTCTGCTGACAGCAGGCTTTGTGTCAAGGAGGATTGAGAGGGAAAGACAGAGGCTTATAGCATCCAGAAAAACTCAATTTCCACTCTGCAATCAAACCGACAAAGTGCGTCCTTAAATATTTGATGCGATCGCAATCTCTGCCATATTTCAGATAAGCATCAGATCATTAGCCAGCAGGTTAGAAAAGAAAAGGGGGAAAAAAAAGGTAAAATCTTCTCAAGTAGCATTTCTGTGAGACATTGGGAATATTTCTCTGAGACTTGATACAGAGGACAGAAGAATGTCCTTAGGAAACTTCTAGATGAGAGCAGATAAATGCCCATTGAAGTGTCACAATCAATGTTTTCTATCAAAGATGCTCTAAAAGGCTGTACATCTGAAGAACTGAGTTAATGGAAGATATTTAATTAAGACTATGATTTTCTGGCATAATAATAATTCTGAATGTAGGAGGGAAGCTGTGAGCTGCGAGCCTTTCCTGTCTGACCAGCCTGATCAAAGGACATCGCATATGCACAGAGAGCACAATGTATGCAGCAGATTGTGCCACAATGCGTCTTGGAGAAGAATGAAAAATTTCCTCTTCTAAAAAGTACAAGAAGTGAAAGTTGGAAGAGAGATTTTTGCTCTTTTGTCCAAAAAAAATCCAGTTTCCTTAAATGCAAAATATATGATTCAGTATTTTATCTCATGAGCCACATACGCAATCTTATCATCTGCATTCTGCAAAATTATAAATATGGAGTTAATATACCACTTTGTCTAGGGCTGTTCTCCTCCTCGAAAGCTGAATTCAGTATTTAGAGCTCATTATTCAACATCACATTTATTAAACAATGCCCTTTCAGCGGCGTTTTCATATCTACATAATGAAAATTCTTCCTCTTCAGAAAAAGATGAGAGAAATGATTGGGATAAGAAGTAATCCAGGCTGGCCAGGTGTACTCCTGCTGTGCCTTAACTGGCTGCACTTATCCCATGGGACACATCTGCATTCAGCACTGAAGAGGCACTGCAGGAAATATCACAAAGGAAATCAGGCTGGGGAAATGCACATTTCCAGTTCCCAGGAGCCAGCCGAGGCTCCTGGGAACAGCCGGACACAGGGACAGCCACGTGCACCACGGGGAGCCACAGGGCAACGTGGAGGAGCTGGAGCTGGGAGAGCTTGGCATCTGGGATGACTGGGGTCCCAGAAAACAACCTCAGAACAACCCTCACCTTCTGGTTTTGCTTTTGACCAAGGCAACCCTGGCAGTGAAGGCCACAGGGCACAGCCAGTGGCTCCATCAGCAGTGGTGAAGCTGGAGAGGAGCCCAGCTCACCCAGGGCATGCTCGGGCAGTCTGTGCCAGGCACACAGCCAGGGCTCTACTGCACCCCTGGAACACCAGCCTGGTGTGGGCAGAAGGTGTGACTGCCCTGTGTGAGGCTGTGCCTGAACCACTGATGGGCACAGGGTCTAAACTCAGGCCTAAACCCACACCCACACCTCCAGAGTAAGGCTGGGTCAGACCATGGGCAGAAGGAGTTTCTGCCTGTGGGTCTCAGGGCCCAGCACAACGAGGGGAAGGTGCTGCACCCTTCCTGCTGATCTGCTCCTCAGTCTGTCCCTCCAGGAGGTGGCCAGGCACAGCTCAGGGTGAGCCACACAATTTTCCAGTGTCCTGCTGGCTCACCTTTGGCTTTGGTGAACTCTTCTGCTCTCAGGAAATGGCTGGGTATGACCCTGGACAGGACACTGCAGGGCTACCCAGGGAGGTGAGGTGGCTCTGGTTTGAGAGCTCAGGGGAGTTTCACTGTGTGCAGTCAGGTGCTGCCAGGGCAGCAAACAACTGCTGGCTCATCTTACTGGTTAATCTGGATAGAGTCTGAAAGAGCAAGCAAAGACCCTAAAAAAGACCCTAAAACCAAATAATATCATTCCAATATCATGCTCAGAGAAGAGCCATGACTGAAGCTGTCTGTCCTTGCCCTGGGGATAACCAAGACTGGCTCAACAGGGCAGCCTGGGCTTCACATAGGGTTCAAAGGACCACAGAGTATCAAGTCAGACATTAATTCAGAGAATACTCACCCTCCAGAGGACAATCTCTGCATGGACTCCGTGTTAATTCAATCACACAACAAGAATTCCCAAATGGCATTTGCACCTGGCTGTGGCCACAGCTCCAGCAGCAGCAGCAGCACTGTGCTCTAAGGTATGTCCACACATTTACTGGTGAAGAAACCACCAGCCAAGCCAGGAGACATGGCCAGCTGTGTATGGACACAGAAAATGTTTTCAGAAGTACCAACAGAAATAAAAACTTTCAAGGCAGACTCTGGGAACACAGAGGGGGAGAACAGCACAACAGGCTGCAATAAAGGAAATTGAAAAGAGACAGAAAACCTCATTATAGGAACAAAAGAACACTTTTGCCTTCTCGAGGGATCACTGCTAAGCCCCTGCAAATGAGAGGCCTTAGGACTGAAATGACCAACTCCACTGAGCACCAAAGCCAGGGACTCAGCAAAGGCACAGCTTTAATTAAATGACAAAATTCTGTCCCCTTCCTGCTCTCAGCTCACGCTTAGTAACCCAGAGGCAGGACTGGCACCGAGGCAATGACTGTGCCCTTTGCTAACATCTCCCCTGCTCCAGAGCCAAGCAAAGCTCCTCCACAGGTGCCATTCCCTCCCACACATCTGACTGATGAACAGAACCAAGCCAAGCTCAGAGCAGCTTTTCTCAGCCTTTAGCTTGAATTCAATTCCTGTTTCAGCTTTAAAGAAGCACCAAAGAGCCTGAAATGTGCCTATTTTCCCAGGTTTCTCAGCAGATATAATAAAAGCTATTACCTTTCCCTACAAACCCACCTCTGGCCAGGGCCGTGGGTTTCTTCATCCAGGTGTGGGTACCAAACTTCCCTGGCACACAGGTTACAGCAAAAGGCTCTGTGAAACTTTGTGCTAAACTTGAAAGAAGCTGAAAAACTAAATCATAAATGAGTGTTTCCTAAATGAAATGCTCTAGCACCACGAGCTGCAAACAGCCAAGCAACTGCAAAGGATTATTGGCCTCTATATATTATTAATCAACCCCCAACAATAAATAATAAGTCAAGTCACACAAGGCCAGTTGCATGCCCAGAGCCCTCATGTTTTAATAAGGCTTCCTTGGAAGTTAATGTGCCCAAAGTGGGAGGCTCAGAATGGGCCACAAATATCAATATTGATTTCTTTTGGCACTATCTTGGCGAGAACTCCCTGGAAAAAGGAGTCCTTTGGGCTGGAGCATTTGCAATGTTTCTTTGAAAAAACAGCAGAATGCTAAATTTCACTTTGAATTTGAAATATAAATCTGAAATGTACTTTGTTCAAGCTTTGTTGAAGAAACAATTTATTATAGCATTTAATCTTCTTGATATAAGAAAAGGAGATTTTAGCCTGCTAATAAACTGTGTAGAATCCATGACTAATTAACCTAATTATAGAAGTCTGTGACAAAATATGATTTTACTAAACCCATGCCTCAAGTAACTAGAATTGCCAAAACCTCAGAGGTTAATAAATCAACAGACATCAACACAAACACTAATAAAAGTTGACACCAACCATATTATTTATAGTAAAATCAATAGTACAGTCATCACAAAAGACAATCTGAAGGGTATTCGGTATCTGATAATGCAGAATTCACTATCAGAAGGTCCTGAAATTCATAAATTTAGTGCAGATTACTGGGCAGTGACTCTTGGATATGTGCAGTTCCTGGGGCCATCGGGTGCAGGCTGAGGACACCTGAGGTGTGCAGCACACCTGGACACCTTCCCATGCACAGCAGCATTTGTGGGCACCACAGATTCCACTTCAACCACAAACCCCCTTCAGTGGGGAAGAGGAAGCTGAGTGGGAAGGGCTCATCTTGAAGAGAACCACAGAGGGAAGAGGAAAGGCCATTGCAGCCACATGGAGGGGACTGGCAGCACAGCAGGGGTGACCACACAAAGAAAACTCACTGCAAACCCAGCAGGCGCTTGTTTGAGGAATGTACCACCTGCAGGCATCCTGGGGCACACAGGAGTCATAGAGACTCACAGAATCATAAAGGTTGGAAAAGACCTCTAAGATCACCATGTCCAACCATCAATCCAGCACTAACCCGTGTCCTCAAGCCCCACAGAGAAAACATGCTGTACATAAAATTGATTCTTACATCACCACAGATGCCAGAGACTGATCAGCACCACAGTCAGACAAGAGACACAATCTCAGCTCCAGCAAGGTGGGAAAGAACAGGCCCAAGCTGGATCCTTTTCAGAAAACAAACCCCACCCTGATAAATCAGGTCCAAACCCAGCACAATTCACATTTGTTGACAAAGAGGAGCAAGTATGGGATAATTCTCATCTTTTTGGAGTGCTTTTCTTCCCCTCTCACTCCAAACTTGTGGCTGGTGCCAGACCTGCCCATTCCCATGACAGAATTTCCCTGCAGGTCTGGCAGCTATCACAGCTCCAACCCCAGCACATCCCTGCAGAAATTCCCACTTCTTCCCAAACACAGGGGCATCTCCATGTCCTTTAGAAACCACAACCCCCTGAGGGTGTTCTCAGTCTGGTTTAACAGGGAGAAGCCTAAATCTCAGAGGGAAGAACCATCTTCCTGGGGACACATATGAGGGCACAGGAAGAGCCCTGAAAATCAGTGTTGGACCTGCAGAACTCTCCATGTCTGTGGCCTTTTTGTGCAGCCCCTCAAAGGCAGACCTTTGTTCACCAAATGCCACAAGAACCCTGTGAAGTGCTGAAGGTTTTTAGAGGAGATAAGGGGAGCTGATTTCCTGTGGATCAGGTACCTTGATTCCTCCCCAGGAATGGTCAGACAGGAACTCCACAGGGCTTGTGACTCCAGGCTGTGCTGGGTATCTGAGCAGGAAATCCAGTTCTGCTGGGTTGATTTCTTTATTCATCAGAAGTATCTAGAATTCCAAACAAACAAAATATCCTAGAGCAGACAGGATCCAGAGCAGCAACAAACTCCAGCAGATTAATTATTCAATTAACGTGCTTGAAAAATGTGTGGCTGAAATGTACAGAGTGCCCTGTGCTGGAGAGGTGTGATGGATACACCATGTAGGTGCTCTGGGTGTCCCAAAAGAGGACCAGGAATGAGTATGGAGATTGGCAAGAGGAAAAAAGTTGGGAAAACCATGTGGTAAAGGCTGAGTTCCATGTGGGTAGAGAGCACCCTGAGGAGAAGGTCCTGGCAGCAGATCCAGACTGGACAAAAAAATAAAAATTATACAAACACAGTGGACATGGGACAGCAGCTCTGCAGCAAACACTCCTTTAGGTTCAATGCAAGAGGCCTTCCAGGCCAGTTTGCTTTGCCATTTTCTGCAGGTCTTGCAAGCAGGAATATCTTTAACAACCTTTGTCAGCATAATTCAAATCCAACACAGCATCTGTGCCTGTTATTGGCAGGAATAAATCCTGTGAGAAGCAGCTGAGGGAGCTGGGGGGGGGCACAGCCTGGAGAAAAGGAGGCTCAGGGGGGACCTTGTGGCTCTGCACAACTCCTGACAGGAGGGGACAGCCGGGGGGGTTGGGCTCTGCTCCAGGGAACAGGGACAGGAGGAGAGGGAACAGCCTCAGGCTGGGCCAGGGGAGGCTCAGGGTGGACACCAGCAGGAATTTCCTCATGGAAAGGGTGCTCAGGCCTTGGAACTGCCCAGGGAGGTTTGGCGTGCCCATCCCTGGAGGTGTCCAAGGAATTCCTGGAGGTGGCACTCAGTGCTGTGGGCTGGGGACAAGGTGGGGATCAGGGTGGACTCAGTGGGCTGGGAGGGCTTTTCCAGCCTGAATGATTCTGTGATTCCAAGAGAGGCAGAGAAGACAATCAAGCCCCCAGCCCCTGCCTGGCTGCTCTGGCAGTGAAGCCTGGCACACAAGGTGTCCAGGGTGGTGCTGGTACCTGGAAGGTGAGCTGGGCACTGAAGGTCAGTTTGTCCCTCTCGAAGAGCCCCCGGGCCGTGTACTGGAACACGGAGAAGGTGATGCTGTCTGTGAGGCTCAGCACCCGCCCCGCCAGGCTCTCAGCAGGAGCTGCCCTCTCCATGGCCTTCTGGAACACCACGTGGAACGCCTGGGAGGGGAAACACAGCGGGAAGGGGCGGTGGGAAATGCCCTTTGCATGTCCCCGGGTGCCCCTGAGGTGTCACAGTGATGCCAGCTCAGGTCATGTCTCACAGGGAATACACAGAGACCAAGCAGCCCCTGGCTGCTCCTCAGGGACACCTAGCAGTGGTGACATCCCCTGAGACACAGACAGGGCGCAGGGAACTCCCACACAAGGGTAGAGGAGATGTTTCTGTGCTCCAGTTGGGATGACACAGCCACTTCCTCTGCAAATGTGGAGACAGCAGAGAGCGGAGCTCCCAGAGGAAACAGACTCCAGAATGGTTTCCATGGGGAAAAACTCCAACACAAGCATGTCCAGTTCCACTCCTGCCATGGACACCTTCCACTGCCCCAGGCTGCTCCAAGCCCCAATATCCAACCTGGCCTTGGACACTGCCAGGGATCCAGGGGCAGCCACAGCTGCTCTGGGAATTCCATACCGGCCCCCCCCCCCCCTCCCAGCCAGGAATTCCTTCTCAATATCCCATCCATCCCTGCCCTCTGGCAGTGGGAAGCCATTCCCTCTGTCCTGTCCCTCCGTCCCTTGTCCCCAGCCCTTCTCCAACTCTCTTGGAGAGCATTGGAAGGGGCTCTGAGGTCTCCCTCAGAGTTTTCTCCAGCTCTCCCAGCTGGCTCCATAGAGGGGCTCTTGGATCATTTCCATTGCCTCTTCTGGACCTGCTCAATCATGTCCACACCTTTCCTGTGCTGAGGACCCCAGACCTGGACACTACTCCAACTGGGGTCTTAGCAGAGTGGAGCAGAGGAGGAAAGCACATCTCCCATTGCACAAATATTTCAACTCAGAGAAGAGCAATTCCTCCAAATAAATACAAATAAAAATAAAAATATATTTTAAAGTCCCATGAGTGTTTTACTGTCTGGATCCAGCAAAGGACTGGCTGAGGAGGACGGAGCAGTGAGCTGAAGCAGTCATTGAAGTCCCCTCAAGGGTGGGTGTCTGCATCGAGAACAACCCTCTTGTATAGGAAGTTAAGGATTATTGCAACAACATATCTGATCTAAATGAGAAAAGACAAAAAACTTTCAGAGTCATTCAAATTAAAAGCATGAGCAAATCAAATGCAACTGGAAAAAGAAAATTAACAAGAGCATAAACCCCAAGCCCTGCTTAGCAATGCAAAGGCTTCATGTGCTGGGCCCAGCTAAAGGAAATAACCAGGCCAATACACACTGATGGAACCAACTGAACAAGGCATGACTGTGTTGGCAGCCTTATTTTTAGGGTTCTACAAAGGAAAAATGTTGCCTCAACAAATTAAAGGAACATTGATACTGAATGCATTATTAAATAATTGCAGAATGCATTTTCCTGCTTAACGTTTCTTTAAATTGTGTTAAAACATGCTGCAGAGCAGCACATAAATCTTTGTGCTCTAATTTATAATGGGCTCCCAGCTGTGTGGCAAGTATTCTAAAATCATCCCTGTGCATCTTTACACAATGTTTTATGATCTGTCATCAAAATTTATTAGATAAAAACATTTCCCCCAATAATTTTCCATGTATTTATACACGCTGCTTATGTTCACTGGAAAACATAAAACAAACTAACTACAGGAGACACAGATTAAAGGTGAAACCTCAGGAACCCCTGTATCTATTATGTATGTGAAAGGGATGAATCTTTCAAAAGGCACAGAAGATATTCTGTACATTTTTTCTGATAGAATTACTTCAACAAACGAGTCGTATATATCAAAAGGAAAAGCTTCTTTGTGGATGAGGCTCAACATTTTGTAGTCTCTCCTCAATTCCTTTTTCCAGGTCACTTGTCAAGGTAAGAAATCGTTTGGAAGAAGCTGTAGACCAGGATGCTCATTTAACCCTCCATCCCCCAAAATACCTTTCTTATAAGACAAAAAGAAAAGTTTTCCATTTCAGAGAATATTAAAGCTGTAACTTATTCTAGACAGGGTTTGGACCAGCCTGGGACAGTGGAAGGTGTGGAACAGGAAGGGGTGGAACAGGACGGGCTTTAAACCCCTTCCAACTCAAACCTTGTGTGATTCTGTGACTGCAGTTCTGGCTTTATGGACCCCACAAGGAGAGGGCAGGAGGGCAGGTACCTTCAGGGAGAACTGGTACATGGGGTGGACAGCATGCAGCTCGTTCATGGTGAAGTAGAGCATGGCGGCGTGGCAGGCCACGGGCCTGTACTGCTCCCTGGCCTCGTTAATCCTGCCTTCTGTCACCTTAAACTCCTGCACCTGCAGGGAAACACAGCACAGTTCCTCTCACAACACCCGTGCAGTGCCTGCAGCCCTGGCAGAGTGGACACTCGCCACAAAGCCATCAGGGCAAGCCACAAGTGACCACCATGGGACCAGCCCCTGCCAGGCTGGAACTGCCCTCCCCAGCATCCTCCCCCTCTGGAACCTTCCATTTAACTGCATTTTCCACCCAGTTGTCCAATCCCCTGTTTTCCTGAGTCCCCTCCAGACTTCTCCCTAGGTTCCCTGCTCTTTGCTAACTGGAATTCATTTTCTCATCAATGAGTTTCTCGTGTTAATTGCCTCCCTCCTGTGCAAGCCATTAACAACCCTGGGCTGAGCAGCCCCAGTGCTGCTCTCAGGCAGCTTCCCCAGAGCTGAGAGCTGCTAATTTAGAACAGCTCTTTGCTGCCTTTCCTCAGCAGTACCAAACCCCCCTGGGCAGGGCTCTGCAGCTGCTCTGAGGGACATGTGAAAACCCTCTTGGCAGAACCATAACCTCTGTTGGTTCTTTCATTCCACCTCAGCAGGAGGAAGTGCCATCCCTGAGCCTCCTGGGGTTTATTTTAGTCCCTGGCTGAGGACAGACAGGTCTAACACCATGGTCAGGAGCTGCTGGGACAACACTGACCCAGCCAGCCCTGCAAACCATGCAAAGGGATCACAGAATCCCAGAATGTCTGGGGTTGGAAGGGACCTGAAAGCTCTTCTCGTTCCACTGGGGGACACCTTCCACCATCCCAGGGTGCTCCAAGCCCCATCCAACCTGGCCTGGGACATTTCCAGGGATGGGGAAGCCACAGCTTCTCTGGGCAGTCTGTGCCAGGACCTGCCCACCCTCTCAGCCAAGAATTTCTTCCTAATACCTAATCTAAATCAGCCTATTTTCAGCTTGAAGCCCCTCCCCTTGTCCTGTCACTGCAAGAAGACCCTCTCCAGCCCTTCCTAGGCTTCCTGTGGCAGAACAAGCCAGTGGAGCACCACAGGGAAGCCCAGGATGAGTGTCAATCTGCTGTGGGGTCTGTGGGATGAGCCTGTTTGCACATCCCCATGAGCAGTGCTGGGCTCATGAACAGCTCTGGCAAATTCAGAGCCAGAGCTGGGGCAGGCAGATGCTCTTCATCTGTAGAGCAGGGAGGGCTTCCATAGCAAGGAAAATGTTAGCTGAACACCTTTCTTTGGGTAGACCAAAAGGAGAGTGAGGCTTGACTTGAACCTCTAACAGGGCTCTTCCACAGCATTCCAGGTGGGGACAAACTCATAAAATCCAAGTGCAAACTCTAAAGTTCATGCCTTGTTGGCACTGCTGACAGTGAACAGCTGTACAGCACAGCTGGTTTGGAGGGTGAAGCATTTCCAAGACACTTACTTCAAGGGGGAGATGCCAAGCTTTCCACATCAAAAAATCCCTTCAACACCTCTTCTGGAGGTTCAAGAAACTCCTCCCCAGGGAGCTGAATGCACCTGATGCACCATGAATGGAAAATAATTCTGATTTTTAACATGGAGGGAGGATCACTGTGTCTTGGTCACTGGCTGGGAAGGGAGAGGCAGTTCCAGCCTGAGCCAGGCAGAACATGGGCCAGTGGCTGGGAGAGGGCAAGTGCAGGCTCTGGAGATGGGGGGATTGCAGAGGGAAGCAGCTGAATGTCCCCACCAGAGTCCTGGGACAATCCTGGCACAGGAACCACACTTCCCAAGTTCCCTCAGTGGCAAGGGAAAACCTCTGGGCATTTACCTAAACCCATGTAGCCAGCAAGGACAGCTGGGCAGGTGGCAGTGCTCACACAGCTCATACAAATGCTGATTTATACTCTGAGGAATGGAAGGGTATGAAATACCTGAGTTCTTTCAGATTTACTTGAGATCACAAACTCCCCAGACTCCAGTCCCTGGTCAGTACTAAAATCCAGCCTAAATGAGGTAGTGTGATGTACCCAGGATTATGCTGGAACAGCTTAAAGCTGCCTTGATACAGTGTGTAAATTTTATTGTCTTTACATCAGGCACCAATGTTTTCTCTTGGTCTTAAATAGGTCATTTAACACAAAAAAAAGCTCTGAAGAACTAAATGGCCTGGAGCTCTCTAGAACGGAGAGCATTTACAATTTATACCAATTTCTACTCCCTGCTTAGCAGATGGAGCAGACATGGGCAGAGCAGAAGTTACATTCCACCCAGAAATCCTTAAAGGACCACAGACATGCGTTTCTCCAGGCTATCACCATCCTTGTACCTTCTCCACAATCTCTGCAGCTGTCCTTTTAGTGGTCTCCAGGTTCTCCACCAAGGCTGTGTCTCCCAGGAAATTCCCAGACGCTGATGACAGCCGAGAGAGCAAGTTGTCTTCCAAAGTTTTCAAGGTGATCTTGAATTCATTCTGTTGCTTTGTGAGATCTGACTGCAAATAATAAATCCAGGAAGTTTTAGCCATAAAGGATGTGGTAAAGGAAGGATGAATCACCTTCACATGGGAACAGGATTCCCGCTGACAATTGCCATAGTCCAGTAGTGCTGATTCCTGCTCTCTGCAACTCCTGGGAAAGGACAGAGTTCTGGGATCTGGGGTCACTCCTTATCCAACAAGCTAGCAGCTCAAAGAGACCTGGAACAGCACAGAAAGCACCAGGAGAACTGATTTCTACTTTTGCTAGAAATGTAGGAGAATGCTGGAAATTAATCAGGAAGAAAATACCTTTATCCTCATCTCAAACACATATCCTCTGTCTTTGTACCTCATTTCTTGGGGTCAAGCCAGCCTGGAGAGTCCCAGCTGCTCTTCACCCCTCCAGCTGAACCTCTGCTCTCACCACTCCAGCCCACACCAGTCACACCAGCAATGGGGAACACAGGGTTAAAACCTGATGGGTACCAGTGTGAGTGCGGGGAGATCTCAGGCTCACAACTGAGGGCAGAGCCACGGCCTCTCCTGCCCTGCTCCCATTTGTATCCTGGCCTCGGGGTCCCACTGGCACCAGTGGCTTACTGGGCTAACACTGGGAAGAGAGAGGCAGTTCCAGCCTGGGCCAGGCAGAACATGATTGAACACATGCAGTAAATTTATTTCCACTCTCAGAAAATATTTAGGATCATTCATATTTGTTACACTGTTAAAGGTGTCGTCAGAAGGGAGGATTTTCTTTATAAAATTGCCTTGAAATTAAAGCCATACTTATTAAGAGAGAGTGAAAATATTTTGGCCTGTTACAAAGTGGGAGGAAGAACCAGAAGAGAAAAATATCAGTGCCAGCCTCACAATATTTACAGAGAGAATCCTTTACCACAAATGCTGAAAATTAAACGAGATTAATCCTGCTTCCAAAATTAAATCTGTGAAGTCCAGAAAAAAAACGGAGGTAATGAGAAACTCAGCTTTCAGTCACAAGAGGAGGAGGAAAATAAAGAGAATTTTTGGGAGAAAAACCTTGAAAATTAAGTATTTAGGGTTTTCAAAATACCAAGAAAAGAGAAGGCTGAAGGAAAAAAAAAAAACCCCTCAATGTTTGTCATACAAGGGAAATTTGATTTTGTGAGGAGTTCAGCAATGTCTGCAAGCTGGCATTTGAAATGCTGTTTGTTAAAAATAAAATTAAAAATTAAAAAATAGCAATAATAAAAAAGAAATTTAAAAAAAAGTAAATGGAAATTAAATTTAAAAAAAAATGAATTATGAAAATGATGATTGTAACACTTGCTCCCAGTGAAAACTCCCAAGTGCTGACCTTCAGCTCCTCCATGTCTGGCCTCTCAGTGTAGACCAACAACAACAATAATAACAACAATATTAATAATTATAATAATAATTAAATAATAATAACAATGCTACTGATGATTTCTACTTGCTCCCAGAGACAATTCCCAGGTGCTGACCTTCAGCTCTTCCAGGTCAGGTCTCTCAGTGTAGACCAACAACAACAATAACAACAATATTAATAACAATATCAATAACAATATTGATAATTATAATTATTAAATTATAAGTATAATAACAATGCTGATGATGATTTCTGCTTGCTCCCAGAGACAATTCCCAGGTGCTGACCTTCAGCTCCTCCAGGTCAGGTCTCTCCAGGCGCACCACGGCCGCCAGCAGCTGCTCCTCGAGGCCATCACGGGTGACAGAGAAGTTGATGAGGGTGCACTGTGCCTGCAGCTCGGGCTGGAAGTGAGGGTTTGCCAACTTGGTGTGCAGGATCAGACGGAAGGCAGGGTGCAAGGCACATTCCTTGTCCCCAATCTTGATGTACCTGGAGTTTCAGCAGAAGGAGCATCAGCCAGGAGCTGTCGCCACAGCACACAGGGTGGTCTCAGTCAGTGGCAGTGCCAGCTACTTGGCACTCCTCACAGGAATCATGATTTAAGCTAACTCTTTCATACTGGGCACACTTAAATCAATTCTGATTTAAGGTGAAAACCCCAGAGAGTCTCTCCTAAATTTTGGATCCTGTTTAAGGAGGCTCAGATTTTCCAGCAGCAGCACAATCAGTCCAACCGTGAACTCTCCTGGCTTTGGGCAGAGGCTGAATTCTGACTAAAACTGGAGGAAAGGCCTCTCAGCCTCGAGCTTTTCACTGGTCACAGCTAAAATTACCCAGAGTGTTGGCTCTGAGCAGGCCAGCTCTGCAGCGGCACTGAGCTTGACACGTGAAGCCACATGTGGAGAGTGGTGGCTGCCATTCCCAGGAGGTGACATCAGTCAGGAAAACCCAGCATCCTCCTGCTCTGCACTGCTGACATGCAGTCTGAAGTTCACAGAGACCCCAAGAAATTACAACACTCTCTGAAACCAAGTTTAACCCAGCCCAGAAATCCAACCACACCCTGGGTTGTATCTAAAAGAATGTTGGCAGCAGGGCCAGGAGGGGATTCTGTCTCTGGGGAGGCCCCACCTGGAACAGTGCCCAGTTCTGGTGTCCCCAACATAAGGAGGACCAGGAACTGTTGGAACAGTTCCAGAGGAGACCTGGAAGTTGATAAAGGGACTGGAGCACCTCCCCTATGGAGCCAGGCTGGGAGAGCTGGGATTGTCCAGCCTGGAGAGGAGAAGGTTGTGTGGAGAGCTCAGAGCCCCTTCCAGGGGCTGGAGGGGCTGCAGGGAAGCTGGAGAGGGACCTTATCAGGAACTGAAGTGACAGGACAAGGGAGAAAGGGTGCCCAGAGCAGCTGTGGCTGCCCACACCACCAAGGTCACCACTAATCCATGTCCTCAAGTGCCACATCCACATGTTTTTTGAACACTTCCAGGGATGGTGACTTCACCACCTCTCTGGGCAGCCCATTCCATTACTTGGCCACCCTTTCTGTGGAGAAATGTTCCCAATAGCCAATCTAAACCTCCCCATGTCCAGCCTGAGGCCGCTCCCTCTCCTCCTGTCCCTGTTCCCTGGGACCCAGTTTACAATAGCCTGGGAGGTTTTAGGCAAGCAGGGAAATAATCCTTAACTTAAGGGAAAGAGCTCCCTGGCTGCCTCCCTTGCTGATCTCCTCTCGGCTGGAGGTGACCAGCAGCTGCCATGAGAACTTGACCTCATTAAGAAACACTTGATATCCTTGATGCTGAAACCTATAGCTGCATTTCTAAACACTGTGCAGTGTTTGCTAAAATTCAAGGCTACTTTTACTTCACAACACAGCAGCAGCTATTTTAGTAATAATTCAGTGTCAGAACAGCCAATTACAGACCCCAAGGTCAGTGTACAATGGGAGAATTACAGGTCTCTCTTTTACATGAGGTTTGAATGATGCTGTGAAATGAAATGAGAAATCCAGGTTGATTTCCAAGTCACCCTATGGCTGAATTACCTGTGATTGCCTGATTAAAAACAACCTCACTGCTGAAGGTAGGACGTTAATGCTGCTGGATGTGAACACCCATGGTCTGAGGGCAGGAACAGAGAGCCAGCAGCCCCCAGCCCCACGTGTCCCCAAACCCCCTCAAGCTCACCTGCCTTTCTTGATTGTTTCTTGCCCCAGTAATGGTCCCAACACTGGATCCACAGATTCCTCCACGTTCTCAATCAAAACCAGGTCTCCAGCAGCCAGGGCTTGTTCCAGTGTGTTCAGATACCTGTGGAAAACAGCACTGGTGCCTCCTGGAGCAGAGGAGGATGTGACACTGTCAGTGAGGAGGGGACAGAGGGGACCCTCACTGCAGTGACAGCTACAGGCAGGTACCAGCATTTGGAGAGAGAAAGAGGGCTAAGGTGATGTCAGTGCCTGATGCAGAAAGTGGCACTGACAGAGAGAGTCTTGGCTGTCCAACAGAGAGAATGAGGCCCCAGACCTCCCAAGGACAAGAGTGACCACCAAGTCTGTCCCAGGGCACAGAGCATGAGCAAAGCTGCCACAGCCTGGAGTTATTTTCAGCACATACTTTGTTTCCTCCAGAGCCCACTGGTGCAGTTCATCTTAAAGCAAGGATGAAGAGCAGCTTTCAGCTCTGTTTTGCCCAGGGTTTAGGGTCATGCTTAGGACAACTTCTTTCCTCACATGGAAATGGAACCCTGTGCCCAGTGCACATGGTGACCGCTCTGTACCCAAGCCCTCTCTTTCTCCAAGAGGTAGGGAGCCCTGGTCATCCTCTTGGATGGAGCTAAACCAGGACATGACACCTACAATGAGCCCATGGAGGATGTCACAGTTCTACACAGGACTGTTGTCCAGAGAAACTGTGGCTGCCCCATCCCTGGAAATGTTCAAGGCCAGGCTGGACAGGGCTTGGAGTAACTTGGGACAGTGGGAGGTGTCCCTGCCCGTGGCAGGGGTGGAACTAGATGATCTTTAAGGTCCCTTCCAATCCAAGCCAGTCTGGGATTCTGTGATACTCAAACTCAGCCTCATCTCACTCCATCACCAGCTTCAGAGGAGTTTCTATGGTAACTGAGCCAAGCACTGAACAGACCCTTGATTTAATAAGAAATCTGTCATTTTGGTAATGAACAAGCAGATAATGTAAGCAGATACAGTGGCAGGTTTCCCTCAATGTGACTGGCTCAGAGGGCTGCAGCCAAGTGCCCAGTGCTCACCAAACACCCCGGGCAGGCACATCCCACACTCACTACATGGGACTCCTCCTATTAATCAACCTATTAGGCCTATTACCATACACACTTACCCCAACCACACAACTGCCCATAAACCTAGCTTAGCCTTCCCCCTATGACTTGCCACACTCCTCACGTGCCTGCGAAACCAACCTTCTGCTCCCTAGGCCACCTCCTAAGGCTGCCAAAAGGCACCCCAACACCACTGATCCCAGCCCTCATCCTAACCAAAATAACAAGCCCATTTGCCCTCTAGCCCTGGGTGTATGCTTCACAGCCAATCTCACAGCAGGCCCCCTCCTCATCCAGCTCATCTCCACAGCCACAACAGCCCTATTCTCAACAATGTCAGCGCTCTCTCCTTCCAGAGGAGGATGATGTTACCCCTTGTGCCCCGCTTGGATCACGCGGATCCCGTCCCCGTGGGTGCTTTTGATCCATTTGCTGCCCTGCAGCTGGGGATCCACCAGCAGGGGCCAGCGCTGGCAGCTGCTGAGGATGGCGGCGTTCTCGGTGGAGGTGCGGTCGGCCGGCAGGCCCTGGTTCCGCCACGCCGCCACGGCCGCCTCGTCTGCCAGCATGGACAGCGGCTCCAGGCACGGGGTCACCGGGATTGGCACCTGCCAGGCAAACAGAAAGGCTTCCTGGTGATCCCGGGAAAGCTGGCTGAGTTAATAAGTAGTTATGTTTATCTGTGCCAGCAGCAGTGCGATCAGGAGTCCTGGGGGGGATTCTGCTGCTCTGCCCCTGTGCTCAGATGAGACCCCACCTGCAGAGCTGCCCCAGCCCCGGGCCCAGCGGCAGAAGGGTGTGGAGCTGCTGGAGAGAGCCCAGAGGAGGCCATGGAGATGCTCCAGGGCTGGAGCCCCTCTGCTCTGGAACCAGGCTGGGAGAGCTGGGTGTGCTCACCTGCAGAAGAGGAGGCTCCAGGGAGACCTGAGAGCCCCTTCCAGGGCCTAAAGGGGCTCCAGGAGAGCTGAAGAGGGATTGGGGACAAGGGATGGAGGGACAGGACACAGGGAATGGCTCCCACTGCCAGAGTGTGAGTTAGATGGGATATTGGGAAGAAATTCTTGGCTGTGAGGGTGGGCAGGCCCTGGCACAGGGTGCCCAGAGAGGCTGTGGCTGCCCCTGGATCCCCGGAAGGGGATGTTCAGTGATTATAAAGGGTGCTCAGAATGCTCAAGGCCAGGCTGGACAGGGTCTAGAGGAAGTTGTTCCTGCCCATGGCAAAGAGGTTGGAAGGAGATGATTTTAAGGTGCCTTCCAGCACAAAGTATTCTGTGATTCCATAATTTATCAGTGGTTTCCCATTCTTCAGGATACTTGCAGCCTGGTTTTGTTTTCCAATCCTGTAGTACAAACAATCCCAGGGGTTTTGCCCCCCACAGCCCAGCCCATTGGCTGGGATCATTCCCTGCCCTGTTCAGCTCCCTGAGCCAGCTTGGAAGGACAGAATTAATGCCCTCCTAAGGCTGCTGTTGTGTTACAAACCAGCATCAGCAGCTCCAGAAACACTTCTCTGACAGGGGAGGCCATTTCTGGGTGTGACAGCCAGAGCTACCCGTGCCAGGTGTCTGAGCAGAACGGGTCTTTCATTTCCATTGGAATTACAGCACTTCCTTGACATTTTAAGCACAGTCAGGTCATTTTTTGAAACCACATCTTAACAAAGTTTCTGGCTCAGTTTAAGAAATGCAGAATGAAGTTTTCCTTGCTCAGTCTAAGGAACTGTCTGCTTTAGTCAGCCCTTTGATTTGGACATCTCTGGGACCTTATTTAAAAGCTTCTTGGCATCATTTGTATGAGGAACCTGTTAAAATTAGTGAAATATTAAACAAGTTTCAAGCACAATGATCTCCATCTGGTCCTAACAGCAAGACATGGGTAAAACCAGCTGAGAGGCATGGCCAGCACGACTAGAGCTTGTGTCCAGAACAAAAAAACACCTGGAGTTTTTCCAAGCCTCCTGGAGAGCTGGCAGCGAGCTCTGCTTGCTCCAATTCCTTCTCCATATTCCTCCCTCCTTTGTGGCCATGGACAAAACTGCAGAGCTGGGCTCTGTGTTTGGGATTTTCCTGTGTGCATGGAAGAACTTCATCAAGCAAGGACACCACGTTTTCCCCAGGGAGGAGTAAATGGCCACGTCCTGATCCTCACTTCAGCTTGGTGAGTCCCTCACCTGAGAGATCCCCTGTGGGCACCAGGATTTGTGGCCACATTAATCCCAGAAACAATGGCTTCTCAGAGGAATCAGGACTTACTTTTAGCTGGTGCAAATAGGGCCTCCAGATGCCATCCAGGAGTTCCTGGCGGTATTTCCTGGTGAAGTAGCCCAGGTAGGAGACAAAGGCTGTGACCAGCAGGACATCTCCACACAAGGTGCTCTGTTGCTGTTTGAAGTCCTTCACAGCCTCAGCCCATCTCACATTTTCAGAGGCGAGTCCCCCAACCTGCAAATTCCCAAGTCAAATTGATCATTCATACAATCATGGAATGTGAGCCTGACCAAGTCCTGTTTCCAGCAGAATTCCAGCTGCCTCCTGAGGGTCAGAGCCACCTTCACATTCCCAACACAAACTCACTGCTGTTTCTACAGCGCTGGTTGTCCTGCAGACACTCCAAATCAAACAACTCTCCTTCCACCCTCGTGTACCTCCATACCCCCAGCCAGGATAAACAGCCAGGATCTCCTAAGCCAAGATGTTATTGGGTTCCCCCCTGAAAACCCCACACCAGGCCCAGCTCTGCAGGGCACACCCATGGGCCACCTCGTGCAGCTGACAGCAGCCCTTGTCCTGGGACTGCTGCACACACAAGCACAGCTCTGGACACAGCTTCCAGCTTCCCACAGTTGCAGGCTTCAGGACCTTCTGACCCAGAGTTTATATCCCTGTGCTTAACAGCCATTGATGAGTTTTGACTTCACGACTGGCCGTAAGCTTCTGTGGATATCAACCCAACTTTTGGCACCTACAGCATCCTGTGGGCAGGAAATCCACAGTTCAGCTGAGCTTTCTGTATAAAAGTACATCCTTTGATGTGCTGCCTGAACTTTTCAATTGCTGAAACATTTGTCCAGTGCAAAACCAGGGAACAATCCTACTGGCACCAGCTTCTCTGCAGCACTCAGGATTCCAAGCCCTCAGTACCCCTGTGCTGTCTTCTTTTCAGGTTGAAGAGCTTTAGCCTCTTCAATAATTCCTCAGACAGAAGCAGCCTTTTGATTTTCCTTGCAATCGTTATCTGCACCGAGTGATGCAATCTTTATTATCCGGTTTCTTTTATTGTTGCTGTCTCTGCACCATTTCCCATTCTCCTCCAGCCTTTGAGCTGCAGCAGAGGGGGCAATGGGAATGCTGCACATTCAAGATTTATTTAGAAGGTATTCATAGAGCAAGATGAGGATTTTTCTGTTTTGTTGTCCCTTCTTTTCCTAATAAACCCTAATATCCGGTTTCAGATGGACTTTGGGTTTGGTGAGGGCTTTTTTGCTTCTGGGAGCACAGAGATCACAGCACTCAACTCCATCCTTTCATTGCTGAGTGATAACAATCAGCTCAGCATCACTTACAGGCCATATGAAGTAAAACCTTATTTCTCCAATGTACTTTACATTACATTTATCCACCTGGTGTTTCATCCCTCCATCATTTGGGATTGGTTTTGCAATTCTTTACAGCCAGTTGACATCATCACTGCGGAGCTGTGAGACCTCCTACACACCAGCTCATTTATGATTCATGGAATCACAGAATCAGACTGCTTTGGGTGGAAAGATACCTTAAAGGTCATCCAGTGCCACCCCTGCCATGGGCAGGGACATCTCCCACCATTCCAGGCTGCTCCAAGCCCTGTCCAGCCTGGCCTTGGGCACTGCCAGGGATCCAGGGGTAGCCACAGCTGCTCTGGGCAGTTGATTCTGATGAGCACAAGAACTAACAGACACCTGCAAAAATACCTCTGAGGTTTTTCTGCCGTGCCAAAACTGCCCCTTTGGATCAGGGAGAACTGCCTCTGAGAATTTGACCCCTCCCAGGAGCACAAAGAGAAGCCTCAGATTTTCTTTGCCCACCTGACCTCAGAGCTGTCCCTAAATCTACCCCAGCTGAGCTGCTGTGCACAAACATGAGCCACCACCCTCCTTACAGAGCTACAGAGTTCCCCAGTGTCTTTTTCTGGTCTCAGACTGTGCTGATGTCCCTTTAGCACTGATAGAAAGATACTCATGATAGGATTAGGACCACAGCTGCCTTTTCTAGGGCTGCAAATGTGTGGGGCAAAGCCTGATCCAACACATCCAAGCCTCCCTGCCTGCTGCACTGGGCTCCTCGTTTAGAGGTGAACAATATGTTCTCAACCCATAGGTACAGGTCTGGATCTTGCATCACTGAACTTCATCCCATATCTAGACCATCCAGTTATTTCATGTACAGCAATGCTGCCTCTTTATGTGGGGGAATTGCCAGTTTTATGTTATCAGTCTTGGAAGTTTGTCTTTTCATGGAAAAGTTTGTTTTTCATGGAAGTTTGTCTTCATATTCCTTACAGTGGAATGAAGGCTGGAAATCACCAAGGATCAAGCAGCACAGGCTACACCTGCCCTGCTCCTCCTCTGTTCTGGACATTTGCTGGAGTCCAGCTGGAGCTGCATAAGCCCTGCTCTGAGCCCACATATCTCATCCCACTTCTTGAAAAAGAAGCAGAGCAGTGCTTTTAAGTTATTGGTCACTTTAAAGGATCATACATAAATTATCCTTAATCTCAACTCCAGCTATAGGGCAGAGTGCAGTTCTTCCAGCTTTCCTTTGTAGTTTTTACAGATGAAGCATCCATAGGTCTTCCCTCCAGTCTCCTTGAGGTCAACTCCCATATTAATCCCACAGCCCCTCTAAGACCAAGAACTCTTTATTGATCTGATTTTCCTGGTACTCGGAAGTGCTTCCATACTCCTAATTAATTTTTTCATGTTACTTTTTAATCTCCTTAGGTCCTGGATGTCTTTTCTTCTTCTTTGCTTGGATCACACACTATTGCCACTTTTAATACATTCAAGACATCCTAGGTGTCTCCCACCTCAGATCCAGAAGTCATTTGAATTCTTTTTATTTAGATAGGCAAATTAAAAGCTACTACTTGTATTACCTTTGGCTCTTTGATAATGACAGAGAGTGAACAACCATTCCTCCCCCACCTTCTGCACACCAGTCATGATTTCAGAGGCTTCTACACCTTTTCCAAAATTAAGAGCCCTAATCCATTTCCTCTCTTCTATTATGGAAGGGGTTATGTGCTTTTTTGTAGCTTTTCTAGCCTGCCCACAGCCTTCTTAGACAGGGTGACCATGTGTGGGATGTAGGCACTGACAGACCCAATACAATGACGCTTAACTTCTGTTTCCTGAGGTTTTTTTCCTACCAATTAGTAATATTCAATTTGTCTTTTTTTCTCCTGTCAAGTGCCACACTGCTGTTCCTGAGAACTCTCTGCAACAACTCCAAGAGCTCTTCTGTGAGTGATAATAGTGCAATTAGGCCCTATCCATGTAACTGCATGATTACAGTTTGTTTTCCCTGCACACGTTATTTAGCATTTGTCATCACTAAATATCCTCGTCTGCATTAGCACACACCCACTCACAAACACCACTCATCAGCCAGCCTCCCTTTCTGGTGCACAGATCCTGTCCCTTGGATCCTGGAGCATCTTGTTTAGGCCACCTGAAGTTCATGAGATGCCAGTCTGGCACTGTGAGAGCCAGGCTTGCCTCAACCCCCCAGGTTCATTTGTCAATCCAAAAGCATCGTTCTCCACGTTCACTTGCATTCTTTATAGAACCTCAGCCGTGTTTGTTTCAAAGTCTGGGAACTCATTTCTACCCACAGCCCCACCAGTGACACATCCTGAATGTCAAATGAGCTGCACATCAGTGAGGGCTGTCAGGTGCTGTTCCCAGATCAAAGCTGGGGTGACACAGGAGATGGTGTGCAGTGCACAGCAGGAAGTTGGAATGCAAGCAGTTCCTGCCTACACTGCAGAAATGATGAATTGTTGACAGTATAAAATCATAGAATTGTTGAGACTGGGAGCTGTTCCCATGTCATGGGATGGGGAAGAGATGTCACCAGCCTGGCCTGGGATGTGGTGACACAGAGTCACAGAACCATGGAATGGTTTGGGTCGGAAGGGACCTTAAACCCCATCCAGTGCCACCCCTGCCATGGCAGGGACACCTTCCACTGTCCCAAGCTGCTCCAAGCCCTGTCCAGCCTGGCCTTGGGCACTGCCAGGGATCCAGGGGCAGCCACAGCTGCTCTGGGCACCCTGTGCCTGGGCCTGCCCACTCTCCCAGGGATTTCTTCCATATATCTAAATTAAATCTCCCCTCTTTCAATCTGAACCCATTTTCCCTTATCCTGTCACTACAATTCCTGATGCAAAATCCCTCTCCAGTTCCTTGTAGGCCCCTCTCAAAAGCCTTTCTATTCTGACTTGGAGGAGAGTGAGGCTTTTAGAGAGCTTTTCACTCTAATTCTTGTCATTTCAGACCCTGCAAAGCAACAGGCATGTTCACACCTTTGTTTTCATGATACCATTTTTGACTCACATTATTTTGGCCCATCAGAACCTGCTCACACATTTAAGCCCCAAGAAGAGCTAAGAGTTGTGATGGCAGCAGAGCCAGGCACTTTAACTAGCAGAGCTGCCCCAAACCATCTGGAATATAACAGCACTTTTTGCAGCTGCCTCTCCTGGTTTCTTTGAGAAGCTATTCTGCCACAACCTCATGGAAACAACCTCTGTAAAAGCATTTTCATTGCTGAAACTTGCTGCAGTGCAGGAAACATTCCCAAAAACATGAGAGGATGGAATGTGCTGCTTGCACAGGGTTCAGCCCAGCCCTGGTCCCTCCCCCTGGTGTCAACAGAGCTGCCCTTGCTGGCACTCACCAGGCGGTTGGCGAGGGTGATGGTGCAGGCTGTGGCTTCAGCTTCCTGCTGACACCTGAGTTTGTCTGACGTGGCCTTCTCAAACCTGGCCGTGAGCTTGCCCAGGTTCTCGTTGAGGTGCTGCAGGTGAAAAGCAGGAGGAAGTCAGGAACAGCATAGTTTTAACAACTCAGGAAAGACCTGGAGCTGTTGGAGTCCAAAAGACCATGAAGACACTCCAAGGGCTGGACCCCTCTGCTCTGGAGACTGAGAAACCTGGAGGTGTCCAGCCTGGAGAAAAAAAAAAAGCTCCAGGAAGACCTCAAAGCCCCTTCCAGGATCCAAAGGGGCTTCAGGAGAGCTGTAGAGAGACTTGGGACAAGGGCATGGGGTGCCAGGATAAGGGGGAATGTATTCCCACTGCCAGAGGACAAGGACAGATGGGATATTGGGAATAAATTCCTCCCTGTGAGGGTGAGGAGGCCCTGGCACAGGGTGCCCAGAGCAGCTGTGGCTGCCCCTGGATCCTTGGCAGTGTCCAAGGCCAGGTTGGACAGAGCTTGGAGCAGCCTGGGACAGTGGAAGGTGCCCCTGCCCACAGCAGGGGTGGGAATGGATGGGCTTTGTGATCCCTTCCAGCCCAAACTATTCTGGGATCCTGTGAACCTGAGACAAACCCTTGTCCAGAGCTGGCCAGGCTCCAGCCCAGCTCATCCTCCCAGGGCTGGCACCAGGAGCCAGCACAGAGCAGAGCTGGGCTGGGCTGTGCCACTGCTTGGAACTCACACCCTTGGCACAGGCAGAGGTAAAGGACACACAAAATGAATTTATTTGGGGTTTCTGGCTGAGCCCTGATGATGAGTGCTATGGCTGAGCAACGAGCAGGCAGCTGAGGAACCCAAATCTGGTACTGCCTGATACTACAGCCCCTTGTCTCCAACCAGTCCTTGAGGCTCTGCTGATTCCCCAAGTCATGCTCAAATCCCCAAGAGGCTCCTGGAGTTCTGTCTGAACCATCTCCAAACCATGCCCTCACACTGTTTCCAGCAAGGGTTCTGCTCTGAGAGCTGGCCCCAGTGAGGTGGGGCCATGTCCTGTGCAGGTCAGGGCTGGGAGGGGCAGGAAGAGGCCAAAGCACCTGCACCAGAGAAAACTGGAGAGCCCTGCTCTTGGACAGAGCTGTTCACACTCACATCTAAACCAAACCAACAGCTCCCACAAGCACTTGGAACATTTCACTTCTGATAAGAAAAGTAATAATTGATTTTATCTGCACCCATTGCAGACTGCTTAAGGCTAAACTGCTTGTAAATCACTTTAACATTGAGTTACACACCAGAAACAAACCCAAAAATGAAAAAGGATTATATTAGAGATCTCTGCAGCTCTCCTGGATACTGGCAAACACAAAGCAGCCTCTCCTTGACCTGCCTTGGAACAATAACACCAAAAGTTTCTGTCCCTGTGTGCATGTGGATCTATCAGCCTACAAACGCTCATATATATCATATTCCACTATAAAAGCACGAGCTGATAATTGAATTTCTATAGAATATATGCATATATCTGGGCTGCAGGGCCCCACCAGGGGCACACAAATACAGCTGTGTGCAGCTGTGGACAGGACCTTTCACTCCTACTTCCACCAGCCCCAGTTGCAGAGCACTCAATTCCCAGGCAGGCAAAGAAGACAGAAAATCCTTATTGTTTTGGACAATCAGAATTTTTTCATTTATTGATAAAAATGAGCATGAGACAGCTTGGGGCCCAGCTGTGAGCAGGTATGAATCAGGACCCAGCAGTGAAGCTATGCAAGAGATCCCAGATAAGTAGGGATATACCTCCACATCCATCCCACGCTACCCTGCATCATTCCCCATCTGCAGAGAGGACAAGGCCCCTAAACCAGGCAGTTTTGTAAGAGCCTGCCAGAGGAGCACCAGTAATCTCCCCAAAGATTGCAATTTTCTTTAACAAAATCCCACTCCTTTGGAAAAGAAAAAAAAAGCCCAGGCATAAAAAGCTTTGGAGAAGAGCAGCATAAAGGGATGAAAAAAGTTGCCCAGCACTGTATGGCACATCTGAGGTGGGAGAATTAGACACCAAAGCCCTCTAGATCCATCCCTGCTTCAGGTGCCTCCTTTCATCTGCAGCAGGAAGGGGCGACCAGAGAGTTCTGCACTGTTTTCTTGTATTTTTAGTTAAAAAGCATAGTAAGCATTTTAAGAACAATAAGCCCTTGAAAACATCAAGAGAGTGATGTGTTTTCTAACAGGGTGAGGTGCTGGTGGATGGTGTGAGGGGAGCAGAGGGACCTCGCTCACTGGGACCCTTCCCCTGCTGTGGGTCCAGCCAGACAGCCTGGCCACAGAGGAGATCCCACTCCCAAAGAGAGATCCCAAACCACCCTGAAACCAGGAAGGTTCTGGAGCAGCTGCTTCCCACAGCCTGTTCTTAGCAGGTATTGTGCTGGGAGGGAGCAGGGAGGAAAGCAGCATAAAGCAGGATGTGTTTTTACATAGAGATAATTTTCTGAAGGAAAATGATAAAGGTCTCACTCTACACTCTGTGGAAATGCACTTTTAATCACGCTGTAATTTCTTCCATTCAGGGATTTTTTAATTTATTTTTTTTTAAGTAGCAAAAATCCAAATAACATCCAAGATGTGCTGCCAGGAAGCTGTGCCGTGACAAATGAGGCTCCTGCAAGAGCAGTTGTCATCCTGCAAAACCAGGGACTGAGTGTGCAGCCAGCCCAGCTCTGTGCTCCCAGCACTGAATCAGCCTCCCGTTCCCATCCCCTGCCCTGTGCAGCACACTGGGAACACACTGGTTTGAGATAATGAGTTTTCTGAGGGCCCAGGAGAAGAGGCAAATTACATTTAAAAAATTATGTGGGAATAACAAGGATTCATATTTAGCCTTCCTCTTTGGGTGTAAGCAAGGCTGGAGAAGAACAGAGGAAATTTAGAAAGCAGCAATATCCTGTCACAGAGTAAGACCAGCCTTTTCCACCCCCTGCCATGGCAGGGACAACTTCCACTGTCCCAGGCTGCTCCAAGCCCCAATGTCCAGCCTGGCCTTGGGCACTGCCAGGGATCCAGGGGTAGCCACAGCTGCTCTGGGCACCCTGTGCCAGGGCCTGCCCACCCTCACAGGGAGCAATTTCTTCCCTTTAACTAACTTAAATTTAATCTCTTTCAGTTTGAAGCCATCTCCCCTTGTCCTGTGCCTCCATCCCTTGCCCCAGTCCCTCTCCAGCTCTCCTGGAGCTCCTTTGGGCCCTGGAAGGGGCTCTGAGGTCCCCGTGGAGCCTTCTCTTCTCCTCCATGTGAGCTCTCCCAGCCTGGCTGAGGAGCAGAGGGGCTCCAGCCCTGGAGCATCTCCATGGTGCCCTCTGGGCTCTCTCAGCAGCTCCAGCTCCTCCCAGGAGGAGGCAGGGGCAGTTCTGCAGGTGGAGTCTCACCTGAGCACAGGGCTAGAGGGGCAAAATCCCCTCCCCTCCCCTGGTGCCCACACTGGGGGCTCAGCCCAGGGCAGGGCTGGATTTGGGGGCTGCCAGTGCAACAGGAAGGAGAGAAAACCCTGCAACCCCCAAACTTTTGGATTCCCAGCCCTGCTTTAGAACACAAGTGCTGAGCAGCAGCTCTGCCCAAAGCAGGGGATTCCCCCCAGGCAGGGACAAACAAGACGGGTCCCCCCAAGGGCACTCACAGCAATTTTGGCCTTGACAGTGGCCAGCTTGTCCTGGGCTGCTGCCAGCTCAGCGTTGGCCCTGTCCAGAGCCTGCCTCTTGGGCTGCACCTCGCAGAACACGCGGTGGAAGTGCGCGATGTTCAGCACCCACGAGCACAGCCCGGCCGCCGCCGCCGACTTGGTGGCCACAAACTCGGGGTTGAATTTGGGGTCTTGCAAATAGGGCTGGAGGGCCTTGAGGCAGTTCTCGTGGATGTTCTCCTTGTTGAACTTGATCAAGGAATCCAGGAAGCTGTCTACCCTTGCCATGGCCACTCTGGCTGCTTTCCAGCTCCTGTCCTTGGGGATCTTCCCTCCCGGGGCCGTCAGCACCATCACGGCGGCGGTGACGTTGCTGACAGCAGAAGGAGGTGACCCAAAGGACCTCAGCTCCGTTAGATTGGTCTGAAAAGGGGAAAACAAGGTTGTTAGATAAAATGAATGGGCTTTCTTTTCACTCTGCCACTAATAGAGTCAGGTTCCCAGACTATCAATCTGATAAATTGGGCTCCTCTGGGCCCCAGCAGTGCTGCCTTTAGATCACTGCTCTGCATGTTTGCAGCACACCTGCTCCATTCCCTGCTCCTGACATCCCACCTGGGATCAGCACAGCACACTGCTCCTCCCCAGGCTCCTGGGGGAGTAGGAGGTTTTATGCCCTCTCAGAAGATTGGGATAAATAAGAATGAAACCTATAGAAATAATAACACTCAGGCCTTCTAAAACAACCTTCAGAGTTTCCCTTCGTGCTCCCTCCTACCCAAGCTGAGATGTCAGTGCCAAATCCATCCTCTGATTCTCACATCCTGCAGCCCTCAAGGTTCAGAAAGTGCAGCTGCTGAAAAAGTCCATGCTCCCTCACAGGGCAAGCAGCCAAACTGAACTGGAGGAACCAAAAGTGCATTTTTGTCTCCAACTCCTGACTTCTCAAGTTTTCAAACACACTATCACACTATGAATGAACTGCAGACCAAAACAAATTGCAGGTCCATCTCTCAGGCATATCACAGAACCACAGAATGAACTAGGTTGGAAAAGACCTTTGAGATCAGCAAGTCCAACCTATGACCTAACACCACCTCGTCAACTAAACCATGGCACTGTGTGCCCATCAAATGGGAACCCCTGGAGCACCCTTAAAGGACAAACCTTCCAAGGCACAAAAAGTCCTCCCAAAACCAATCTCCTGCAATCAGAGCAATGCTTATCTCCTGATCACACCCCAGTGGCATCTTCCTTTGGACCAGCTTTGTCTGCTTCTCTCCATGGCAATGAGTGAAGGGGAACATGATGCAGCCTCGTGGGTGCTCCGAGTTCCACCAGGAACCCCAGAATCAACCAGGTTGGAAAAGACCTTTGAGATCACCAAGTCCAACCAGTGACCAAACACCACCCTGTCAACTAAACCATGGCACTAACTGCCACATCCAGTCTTTTTTTACACACTTAAGCACTAGCAGGGAGGAAGCTAGAGGAAGGACAATACAATGCGCAGAACTTGGGCCATCAGATGACGCAGCCCCTCTCTCCCAATGAGGAGGAAAACCACGGGGAATCCTCACTCTACCTTGTTGAGGGTGTTGAGAGCAGCCTGGGCAGCTGCCAGGGCAGGCTCAGCCTTGGCCAGGTCCTCTTCACAGTCCTTCTGCTTCTGCTCCACCTCCTGGGCGATGAGGGCCACCTTTTGCTCCTCTTTGTCAGCCACCGCCTTCTTCCTGCTCACCTTCTCCGTCTCCACCCCCACCACCTGGATCAGCTTGTCAGCATCCTCATTCTTCTGCTTCAGCTCCACCTCCTGGGCTGCCAGCTTGGCCTTCAGCTCATCCACCTGCAGGGCAGAGATTTGTGGGAGCTGAGCTGCCCTGCCTGCTCCTCAGTGCCCAGCACAGGCTCACACCCAGCGGGACCCTAGGGCAGGGAGGGCCTGGCTGTCAGCAGAGGCCGCTGATGCCTTCAGTTTTATCTTTCCTATGTTCCAGACTCTGTACTGCATTGGTACATAACTCTGAACTTCATATAAAGTGTCAGCACGTTCTCCTCACAGCTCAGTCACACAAAACAATCCTTTTCCAGCCCCAGAACCAAGGACACCGCCGCAGCTTCAGGCCCAAAAAGTGCAAAGAACAGGGAATTGAGGAGAGCAGCCTGGGAGGATGGGACTGCATAACCTGGAGCTGGAACTGGACAATTAATTAATTAATAATTAATTAATATTCCCAATATGGAAATGGACCAACACTTATAAAAGTGTGAGAACTCGTGACTTGGGGTCCATCTTGGGTCCATCTTGGGTGTAGCCCTGGCTGGGCTCTTGCACTGCCCAAGGTGGATCCTTTGAAAGCCTTTTAATAAATCCCTACTTTATTCCTTTAACACTGTCCAGCCTCTGTTCCAGGGAGCCTCTTTAGGCATCAGTTTCATACAGCCCAGGAGCCCCATCACACAGCAGGCACGTGCAGGAAATCACTGTAACCCCAAACCCATCAGCTTTGGGCACAAGCTCTGATGTCACATGTGTGAGGTGTGCAGGTGCTGTGCCTTGCTGGGGAGGTGACAAGGCTACAATTCAGCCAGGCTTCAGCTTCTTGGCCTCGCCAGCAGCAAACCCAGGCACGAGGTGGTTTGGAGTAGGATCTGTGCCCCAGGATCTCCATGAGCTTCTGCTCACCCTGGCACACCCTGCCCTCCCCAGGCACAGGGCAAGGGCAGCACCGCTCTGAGAACATCAGTCCTGCAGGAATCACAGAAACATGGAATGGTTTGTGTTGGAAGGGACCTTAAGGATTACCCAGTCCCCCTGCCATGGGCAGGGACACCTTCCACTGTTTCAGGCTGCTCCAAACCCTGTCCAACCTGGCCTTGGATGGGGATGGGGCAGCCACAGCTGCTCTGGGCACCCTGTGCGAGGACTTCCCCACCCTCACAGGGAAGAACTACTTCCTAACATCATTTTTCACCCCAGAAACATTGCAGTTGGGATCTGCCAACAGGCCCAGCCCTTGGCAGAGCTCTGAGGGTCAAGGGGCTTTAAATGTGATGTCAGATGAGCCCGAGAAGGGACATCCCCCTGAGCTGTCAGCCAGCAGGCCACCAGCATGGCCAGGATGGCAACTCCTCACACCCTGCTCACACACAGGAGCCCTCACCAGCATTTGCACAGGGGGAAGCTCACACAGGGTCTCACTTGCAGACAGAAAATCTCCTGCTAAAATCCCCATTTCAGTGAATTTACCCAGACTCTGGGCAGACCACAGAGGCTTTCACTGCCTGATCTCAGATTCATAAAGGTTCACTTTGAGCTCCTGGGGTACATCTTTACCCACACAAAAATACTCACAGGAAGGGAGGCCAGCCACTGGTTTTGGCAATACCCATTTGGATACCAGGAGAGCACAAACTGCAATCCACAAACTGAATCTGTTGACATTTGGCATTGGCTTCACGTGGAGAGCAGTTTTTCAGGACTCTCAACACGCCCTCCATCCATCACCATCCCCTGCTGCCTGGCTCTGTGGGACTGCTCTCACCAGGACAAAGGCACAGCTGTAAATCCAGGCTCACATAATCCCTCCGTGTGACAAACCCAGCAGCAGCTCCTTGTTCAGCTCCAAGTCTCTGGGGGCTGCAGGAAATTGAAGTGGGCTCTGCTGATGGCTGATATGGCTGTGACCTTCTGTCCAGAAATCAGCCTTTTTGTGCTGGATACACACACAAACAGCAGCCCCAGGGGTTTACACAGCCAGGACAAAACAAGCAGGGGATTAAAATCCACGGGCACTCAACAGCAGCACAAAGAGCAGGTGTAAGCTCAGCCCCGGGGAACAGACAATGCCCTGCCAAGCACACGCACCAATGGAAGGGGAAATGACTTTGTCAGGATTTTTAAAAAGCAAGAATGCTGGAAAAGGAATGTTTGCAAGGGCCTGCAGTGACGGGACACGGGAATGACTTCAGGCTGAAGGAGGGCAGGGTTAGGTTGGCTATCAGGAAGAAATCCTTCCCTGTGAGGGTGGGCAGGCCCTGGCACAGGGTGCCCAGAGCAGCTGTGGCTGCCCCTGGATCCCTGGCAGTGCCCAAGGCCAGGCTGGACGGGGCTTGGAGCAGCCTGGGACAGTGGAAGGTGCCCCTGCCCATGGCAGAGAGTGGAAAAGGATGATCTTTAAGATCCCTTCTAACCCAAAGAATTCTGTGATTCTATGAGAAACATGTGAGCAGCTTCCTGAGTGCAGAACAATCTGATAAGCAATTAGTAATGTGAGGTGGAAAGGGAAAGAGCAAAGCAAATGAGAAATTCAAGGGTAATGTGCTGTGACTTCATCAGGGAAAGGAAGGGAGAAGCCCTTGCCTACCACCAGAACAGCATGAGAAAAATTATTGAAGAGAAGAAAACCTGGAGGGCAGGCTCCCAGAAGACTCATTTTATCTGATTGTCCCTGCCTTGTTTCAAGAACACAAAATACATCAAAAGGTCAGCGATTAATTGATAGCGGCAGCCAGGCTCGAATCTGGAATCCAGTTATGCAATATTAACCACAGCCATCCTCAGAATTACTCAGCAATGGGCGCTGACCTCTCGGTGGCACACAGCACTCTGGAAAACAAATGACTCATCCCACACATCTTCCCAATCCATTATCTCCTAACGGGAAGGGAAGGAGGCTTCAGCTTCCCTGAGTGCCGAGGATGTGCTGTCCATGGAGAGAGGTGGTTGTAAAACATTGCTGGAGGAGGAAAGTTGGCCAACAGCATCAAGGTGTCCAAATCTCCAAAAGAAAGAAAAAAAAATAAGGGGGGTAGAGGTAGAGGAGACCACAGCGAAAGGAGGCAGAGAGGTTATTTTGAAATAGGAACAGCAGAGTGAAAAATACCTGCAGCTCCTGATACAGCAGCCCCTTGTGCTGAGGCCACTCTGAGCCTACAGAAATATACAAACCCCATCATCAACTTGTCATGGACCCTAGAGAATGCCAGTGATGAGTACCGGTCCCCAGAGCTACGGCACAGCCAGGTGATATCCAGGGATCAAAATCCTCCACCTTTACTTTGAAAATACCCCCAGCACATCACTCCCAAGCACAGCCTACAGATGACACACCTGAGTGAGAGAGTACTCTTCACTTCCTCAGCCCCAAGACCAAGTATTTCCATGGGTGAATGTAAAGCTCAGCCTTTAAACCCATGTTCAAGATTGAACATGCTGCTATGATTTCCAATACTGATAAATATTCACACTCTGCTTTCAAAGCAACAGCAGTTTTGACTATTGCACACATCTGGTAATTTAGGTGTTTAATTTTAGGCCCCCAGTGCTAATTTTAGACTTGAATTTGACATGTTTGTCCTCACTGCTCTGCATGTTAATTACCTGCTCAAGGAGGCACCTCTCAGCCCAGCCTCACTGCAACCAGACACCAACACTCTTTCATCCTTCTTGTGATTTGATTTTCCCATCCTTCCCATTGCCTCCAAAACCTCCACCACTGCTTTGTGGCTCAGCAGAGAACCCTGCCCACACTCACTGCAGCACTCACTGAAGAGAAGCTTGAAGGATACAGAAGGGCTCCCATGTGTTACAACAGACCCAGGGACTTGATCGCAAAAGATTCATTTCATATAAGCTGCTCCCAAAAAAATTAATCTAACCCATCTTATTCACCACTGGGGAATCCTGAAAAAAACAGCAGCCCCCCACAGGTCCATCAGAACTATTGCTTGCATGGGTGAGGTGAGGTTGTTGGAAAATATACCAAGTTTAAAATTTTTAATTTTATCATTTCAGTCAGGTTTGTTTGCCTTTGTCCCCGGAGAAGGGAATTAATGTTTCTTTCTAGGGCATTGTTCCACCAGGCAAGACCTGATGAATTTAGCATTACAACAGACTGGGAATAGCACAAAAGAGACACAAAAGATAGCAACCATCAACTCCAAACATCACCCCTGGCATGGTCTGAGACACCTGGTCTGGGAAAAGAGAAATAAGAATGAGAACATAATTAGCATTGGAGGGGAAGAGATCTGGGACCAATAGGAAACCAAAGACTAAGAACTCCATAACTTGATATCAATGAACATTGAACCAATGAATCTCTATGAGTTTTGACTATATAAAGATTGTGAAAAATCTGGCAAAATTCATGTGTCATGGAATGATTTTCTCTGCACACCCAGGCTATGTGTGGATGAAATGATTTCCTGGCCAGAATATAATAATGCCTCGATTCTCTAACACTAAAAGTGTTGTTGGAGGGTTTTTGTTTTTCCTGTAGTTTTGGTAACAAGGTGAGCTGAGCTGAGGTGTGCTGGTCAGTGAGGGCATGGCCTCATGGCTCTGGTGGGTGCCACCAGTGCCTTCTGCTACCCCTTCTCTCCAAATGAGATGCTAAAACCTGCACAGGGGACATGGTAGTGCTCACCCCTGCCGTGTCCTGCTCCAGGAGCAGAGGCTGTTTGAAGGGAGATGGAGATATCAGCGCTGAGAGGCACCAGCCCAGCCCATCCATCACCTCCAGGCAGGCTGTGTCCCCTCGAGTGTGACAGGTGTGATTGATGCCCTCAGCACTCTCCAGAGCAGATGTGTGGAAGGGGATGGACCTGCCAGTCCTTCCTTCTCATCAACCCCCCTGCATTCCTCCAGAGCAGCTCCAGGAGAGCCTCATTTGCCACTGGAGAAGCTTTGTAAGCAAACATTTGTAAGAGTTAATAGAATATGAAATGGAGAGCAAAATGGGAGTGTAGCAACAGATGTAGGTGTCACTGCAGAGAGGTTTGGGAAACACCCAGAACAACTTCTAGTCACTACCAGAGGAGAGTGCCAGTGGGAGTCTTTAGCAGGGGGATTTTGAGGTGACTGATGTGCATTTCAGATGTGTATTAGCTTTCCTTAAAGATGGATAGCATAATGGAAGGAAAAATTAACATCAGCCTCATTTTAACAGCATGCACTGTTTAGCTTGAAAGAGTCTTGCTGAGGTTATTGTAGATTTCCTGGATGCAACTCCAAAAATCACTGACTGTCCTGTATTTTCTAAGCTGTTTTGTCACCGCAGCTGAAATTTAACCATTAAAAGAGGATGGCAGAGCCAGCTGGATCCCAATCTCATTTTATTTACCAAAATCTTTCAGTTACCTCCCAAACAGCAGAGACTGAACACACACCTCTCCATTTTCCTTTCCGGTGCAGAGCATCACTTCTGCTCCTCTAGAAACCCAGCTCAAGCCAGACTAGAGCCAGGATCCAGCACAAATTTCTTACCTGTAAAGCTCTCCCTTGAACCAGACAAGAAAAACAAGGAAAACCAACCCAAAGAGTCCTTACCTGTGCAGAAGTGCTCTTGAGCTTCTCCAGGCCATTCTCCAGGCGCTCCATTTTTGCCTTTAAATCCTTGTCCTTTTGCAGCATCAAGTTCTGGTAGAGTTTGATTTGCTCCAGGAAGGACTTGGGGGTGGTGTAGTTGTAGCGGCGCTCGTTGCTGAGGTACAGCTGGGACACCTCGTTGACACTGATGTGGACGTGGGCCATGAATTTGCTGATTGAATCCTTGACTGAATCCTAAAGGTAAGATGGGAAGATGAGGAGAAACTGTTTTAAATAGAAAACTATATATAAACACGGGTCTGTGCTGAATATAAAGGAATTTGGTAACTTTTGATTCTGCTGCAGCACAATCCAGGGTGTAACACCTAAGCTGATCCCTTTTCACTGTTATCTCTAAAATAACTTTGTTGCTTATATACTTTATACCCCTTTTTATATCTTTTTATCTCACACATTATCTTATTCCAAGCAATTTCTCTACAAAATAACAGCTCTTTTAAGTATAATTTGGGCTTTTCTCCTGTACAAATAGGAAAAGTGCACAGTCCTAAAAAGAAACATTGTAGGCTTTATTCTTCCTAAATCCTGCCTGGAAAAACTAAATAAACAGAAACAAATCTCTATTCTAGTAGCACGTCATCATCACTGAGAACTTGACCTATTTTTGCCCTTGAGATTTCCAGAGGTTCAGACACAAGTGGGGAGAGCAGCAGGTTATTTTCTGTGCAGGTTTGGGGCTGCCCTTGTGCTGGCAGAGCTGTCCTTTCCATGGCAGTGCCATCAGCTCCCAGTAAGACATCATCAGCTCCCAGTGACACATCATTAGCTCCCAGGAAGACATCACCAGCTCCCAGTGACACATCATCAGCTCCCAGTGAAACAGGAGCATGGTGCCTGTGGCTCTGCTGCCAAGGTCCACAGCCCTCTCCAAAAATATGTGGAATGTGCCTCAAAGATGGTTTGGTTGAGTTTAAAGCACTTCAGTGCTACCAGTGATGCCCCACTGGCCAACCCATTCCTCCCTGCGAAGGCGTGAGAGACACGGGGCCACTCGTGGCTGTGGCCAGCCCTGTCCCCAGGGCCCCCAGCAGGAGCTGTGCTGGCTGCTCACCTGCAGGGTGTCCATGTCCCGCAGGAAGCGGAGGCTGACAGACTCCAGGGCCTCCCGGGGCCACGGCTGGAAGCAGTCCATGGTGGTGCAGCTGGCCAGCGCCGGGAAGCGGCGGCTGCGGAGGCGCAGCTTGGGCCCCACGGGGGACAGGCACAGAGCAACCTGTGGAGCAGGAGAGGGGACTGAGGAGCAGGGCAGGTACAGGGAGAGTAGCACCTGCCCTGCAGCCCACCTCAGGCTCCATGACCCCTTTGATCCCTTAAGTTTTAGATTTTGTGCTGCTTTAGTGTGTAGTTCTGAGCTTCATATTAAGTGTTGGTGAGCTCTCTTCACAGGGTAGGTAGACTGTTGCAATGTATTTGCAAGGGTTAGGCCATAGTGTGCACCAGCCAGCCTGCTTCTAAGTTTGTTATCAAAGCCTCAGGAATTCATCAAGGCTATCGGAACATAAATTGTGCTAAATTAAGAAAGAAGAGGCTGAGAAACCAAATACCAAGACTGCAAGAACTAGATAACAGAGAACTGTGAAACACCTGGACTGTAACCAATCACATACTCTGAGAAATGCAGGCAGAAAACAAGTGAACAAGGAAAAGGCACCAGTTAAGAAATGTGTACTTAGTAGTTTGTAGAAATTATAAATATGTGTGTAATGTAAATAATAAATGGCCTCTGCTTGATCATATCGGTCAGTTATTCAGGAGTCCTGGATTCCTGCAATAGTAGGCAAAACAATTCCTTCTCTGGCTGGGAGCCAAGGACAAATCATCCAAATCTCAGGCCCAAGAGCAGAAACAATGTGGACTGAAGAGAGAAAACAAGAAGGATGGGACTGCATAACCTAAAGCTATAATTGGACAATTAACTCCAAGATGCAAATAGACCACAGATAGAAACTAAACTTTGTTTATGAAAATATGTCTTGAAGAGCTGTTTTTTTGCCTTGGTTCCCAGAAAGAACCAAGATAGGATAGAGGTCTCATACCCCTGGGGCTTGGAGTTCTGGAATTTTGTCTTTCTAGCTAGGGAAAAGGTAGGGAAAAGTACTGGAACTAGCTACTAAAACATCAACAGGCTACAAATATGTGTGTAAAGAACAGAGAATCTGTAAAAGGAAAAAGGCAAAAAATCATTCAGCACCAACACCTCCTGCTCCATCTCACCTTCAGCTGCCGTCGAACGCGCTCAATGAAAAACCTCCAGCAATTCTCCCTGGAATCCACCAGCCCCCGGCCTCTGACTTCACTCCTCACACTGCTGATGATGTTTTCCACTTCATCATCAGGGAAGAGATCTGGGATTTCCCCTAGGAGAAGAGGGCACATATTTGGGTTTACACCTCTGGATGTTGCTGTAATCTTAGAGCAAAGGGAAGCTGCTGGCCCCTTCTTCAGGGGCTCAGGGAAGTCCCCTACTCAGGTAAAACCCCTGCACCAGGTTCCCCTGGGCCCCAGAAGCAGCAAAGGGGCACAGAAGGCCATTCTGCTGAAAAATAAGCATCTGTGAGAGCAAACCTCCTTATAAAACACGAAGATAGAAAAGAGTCAAAGTACAGAAAATCCAAATTTTTTTAGCTCTGCAGTTTAATTAGATTAAAAAAGAAATATTCAAATCCCTAATATGCCAGACATATTATGAAATCATTGTAGTTTTGCAAATGCATTAATTACATGTAAAATTTTTTGCTGTTCAGGGTAATTTCCAGCAGTGGCCAAATAACTCCCAGACCATCCAAACACTTTAGAAGTTAGAAATCATGTAAAAACTTGTATAAGTTAATAGTTAAACAGTTAAACATTGCCAAAAATACAACCAATCAAAAAATTTTTTTAGTGTTTCCTTAATTTAACACATATTCACTTCCTTTCCAGCTTCTGATTTCATTAAAATCATCATTATTGAGTCAGATACTTTCAATACAAGCACTGCTCACTTAGGGCAACACACTAATCAGAAATCTGTTCATTCACAAAAAAAATTAAAAGGTATATTTTGTTCTAGATAATGACAACAAGTGAAACAAGTAAGAAAGACACTTTCCATTATCCCAGGTTGCTCCAAGGCCTGTCCAGCCTGGCCTTGGGCACTGCCAGGGATCCAGGGGCAGCCACAGCTGCTCTGGGCACCCTGTGCCAGGGCCTGCCCACCCTCACAGGGAAGGATTGTCTCCTGTCCTGTCCCTCCATCCCTTGTCCACAGTCCCTCTCCAGCTCTCTTGGAACCCCTTTAGGTACTGGAAGAGTCTCTAAGGTCTCCCCAGAGCTTCTCTTCTCCAGGCTGAGGAATCTCAGCTCTCCTGAGGTTCACCTTCAGTCACTTGATGTCTGTGCACCTACACCACGGGTAGGAGTTGGTGGGAGCTCCTCCCCACAATCTGCAACAATCCCTGTCCTTGCTCCTGATTACAAAACTATCACAGCTGATTCAGAGGGAAGAGCTTCAGAGCTTGTTTGCTGCTGAAGCCATCTGGCCACCAATTTACAGCCACACATGTCACCTCTGGAGCTACTCACCAACAGTCGTGCTGCTGATTCCTCACCTCTCCCCATCCCTGGAGGGACCTGACCCAGCTGGTACCTTCCCCATCCAACTCACAAACAAGGCAAAAAGTGGCAGGCAGGCAGTGGCAGGGGAAAATGGGGACATGCCCACTCTAGGTGTCCTCCTATGGTCCTGGTGACACAGCCTGCACCCCCAGGTGTCCAGGAACTGCAGCACACTGGGCACAGGGATGCTCATCCACACACACCTGTTCCATGTTCTGCCAGAGCACTGGTGTGGACACTGACTGCCCTGCAAAGGTTTGGGTGAGCAGCACCTCAAAAACCTGAATGCATCTGGAAAAACAACAGGGAAAGGACTGGAATGGGATAAGCAGCCAGGTGACACACACTGACAAGGTCACCCCTTCATCCTCCAGCTCACAGATACTCCATTCAAATCTTGTATTCAGAAGCAACCTTAATTTCTGAGGTGGATGCAGGAGATTCACAGGTGAAGCTCCTCACCTGGTGATAGATTTCTTTGGCTCTGTCCCCAGCTCCAACACCCCAACAGACACATCCCTTAACAACCATCTGCAGAATCCCATGCCATGTGGAAAAACAGGTACAAGACTTGAGGGAAAGACAAGAAATCTCCCAGCTGATGCAGCGTCCCTCCTCAGGGAGGCCTCAGCACAACTCTTACTCCAGAACTCAACCTTATATTATATTCACTAGGAAATATAACTTCCAGCACATTTCATCATTGCCCTTTTGTCTATTCCAGAATTCCAGGTGCTATCAGGAGCAAAACTCCCCTGGAGAGGGGAAAGCAGAGCCCAAGGGCTGTACCTGATGCCAAGAAGTTGTTGACCAGCACCAGGAACTGCTCGTCCGCCACCTGCGCGTCGCTCAGCAGGAACACGGAGCCCAAGCTCTTCAGCCCAGCTTTCAGGTACAGGTTTGCCAGGTCTGCCTGCAGGTGGGACACCAGGAGGGCTTACATGCTGCAAAGCATGGGCCAGTCATAGAAATGGGATCATTCAGAACCTGCCCAGTGGCTGAGAACATCAGCACAGCTGAAGGGTCATGCTCAGGGCTGGGCTGGGACATTCTCAGGGCTGGAACCTTTTCGGGGCTGGGCAGCTCAGAGCAATGCCAGGAGAGCCCAGCCAGGTGTGGCTGCAGCCCTGGGCACACACACTCCAGCAAGGCATTTGCTCCTCTCCACAGCAGCATGTCATGTTTCAGTATCTCAGGGTCACAAAATCATTTAGGTTTGAAGAGCCCTCTAAGGACATCATATCCAAATGTTCCCCCAGAGTGGCCAAGGCCACCACTAACTCATGTCCCCAAGTGCCACGTCCACATGGCTTTTAAATCCCTCCATGGGTGGGCATCACACCACCTCCCTGGGCAGCTGTGCCAGGGCTGGACAGCACTTTCAGTGAAGAAATATTCCCTAATATTCAACGTGAGCCTCCCCTGGCCCAGCCTGAGGCCGTTCCCTCTCCTCCTGTCCCTGTTCCCTGGGAGCAGAGCCCGACCCCCCCGGCTGTCCCCTCCTGGCAGGAGTTGTGCAGAGCCACAAGGGCCCCCCTGAGCCTCCTTTTCTCCAGGCTGAGTCCCTTTCCCAGCTCCCTCAGCTGCTCCTGGGGCTCCAGACCCTTCCCCAGCTCTGTTCCCTTCCCTGGACATGCTCCAGCCCCTCAATGTCCTTCCTGTCCTGAGTGTCCCCAGAGCTGTCCCCAGCACTGGAAGTGCCCCAGCAGTGCCAGAACAGGGGATGGTCACTGCCCTGCCCTGCTGCCACCCCAAAGCTGGGACAGCCCAGGTGACCTTGGCCTCTTGCCCACCTGGGCTTGCAGTCATCCTCCTCCATTCTCTTTCCCAACACACAACAATCCTTCAGGCCAAGTTCTGCTCTTTATTTCCTTCCCCTCCATTTCAAGTCCCCCACCTTGAGGTCAGGGATGCCATAGCCTTTCCTCAGGGTGATCTGGAAGACCTCCAGGGAGCTGAGGAAGGCAGCCAGGCGGGTCAGGCTCTGCTTCCCTGTGCCTCCCACGCCGACCAGGAGCGCGTTCCCCCGCGGTGCCTCCAGGATGCGGCTGATGCGGCAGCTACATTGAGGCATACAAAACCTCTCATTAATAGGAGTATTTCCCTATTTCTCTGCCCACTGCTTTCAATACATATTTTATTCACTAGGAAATTGTGTTCTGAGCAGGGTGAAGAATGTCAGTCTCTGAGATGTGGCAGCAATCAATGCCCATCTCTGCTGAGAGCTGTCCAGAGGATGGTGCTGATGAAAAAAAACCCCAAATTTTGGCAGCAATTCAAAATGCGCCCTTTTTTTTTTTTTTCCACCTACCAAGTCCTGCTGGACAGAATAATGTTTAAGTGAAGGCCTGGATGCCTTTGCAGGGAGTGCAAGGGGAAAAGGACATTACACTGACATGTAAAAACTGACAGCAAAATTCAATGCTCTGACCCCCCTCCCCAGAACAGCGCCTCTTCTCAAGGCTTCTGGGATTCGTGCACAGGTGAGGAATCCTGCTGAGCATTACAGAACATTCACACCTGGCTGGAATGGCACACACCTGCCTGGAAAACAATCTCTGTTCCTTTTATCCACACCACCACTACATAAGAGTGGGATTTTCTCACTCTTGCAATGAACTTGCTGTTATTTCCCAGGTCTGTTCACCTGAGAGCCCTGAGGTGAACTCTGTCTGCCTTCCTTTTGTTCTCTTTAAGCAAATGCTGACACTCCCATGTGTTCCCCACTAGGTGAGGGGGACCAGAGGATCTCACCTGTGGAACCATCACTGTCCAGGGTCTGAAACACAATCCCCATTCCTTTATTCAGCTCCCTTCACTATTTTCCTAGATTAATCTAATTATTTTTCATTTAAGACTGTGAGAAATACTGCCCTGCCTTATTACAACTCCAGTATTCCATAATCTATGCACAGACTCTGACCATTTTTTTATAATTTAATAATTTCTGTGAAAATATTTCCATAAAAGCAATCCAGACTGTGAGGAGAGCTTTAGCATTCCTGCTCTGCATTACCCAGGCCAGCTCTGCCCATGGTCCCTGCCTTGATGTGCTCCCCTGGGCTCCATGCTGAAACACAGCCCTGGATGAGGTGACTGACAGGTATCCCCATGGCCCTACACATATTAAGTCATCAAATGTCTTTTTTCCTTCTTTTTTTCTCCCAACTGAAAATCTTTAGCAAATTCAAGCTGACATTCAGAAGCTGTTTGAGACTGAAGAAGTTGTGTATTCCAGCCAAATGCAATTTCCAAATGCAATAAATGGGATTCACTCAGTTCCAGTGAAATTGTGAAGTTGTGCTGGATGCTCAGATCTTGCTTTCCTCATTATTCTCAGTACAAACTGGAGGGGCAGCACCATGTTTTGCAAATTCCAACTGCAAATCCTGATTTATGTAAAGTGCAAGAGGAGCACAGGATCAATAATGTATGTATATATATGTATGTGTATATATATATACACACACTTATATATGTATATATATACACACATATATACATTTGTGTATATATATTCACATACACACATATATATACACATTATATATATATATTCAAATATATATATATACATTATATATATATGTAAATGCTACTCCTGCATATATACAGATATATATAACAGGCTGCCAGGTCCAGTGAGAATCAAAACCACCCACCCTGGCTGCAGCAGGTCAGGGGCTTCCTTCCAGCTTAGAGTCCCAAATCTGCACCTCCTGGGACAAGGTTTCTGTACCAAATCACTTCAAGCTCTGGTTGCCAGGGTTTCTCCATCTCCTGAAGCCACCTAAGGCCTGCTCTGCATCCCAGCACCCAGAAGTGACTCTGTCTCTGCTGGGATTCCCCCAGGCTGTGTGTGAGGGCTGGAGGTCCCCCCAAAGCATGTAAACAGCTTCATAATATTCAGCAGGAGGCTTATTTTCATATAGTCCCACATGTCCAATTTCCGGCTGGAATCCATCTGCACCTCCAGGCATCTCCATGCAAACAGGTTTTCCAAAGGATCAAAGCAGTTTAAATGCCTCCACCCTTTAAAAATAGTAGGGTGAATGCACATAATCTTATTTTATACAGAGGAAAGTGCCTCTAAGGGCCTGTGTAAATGTGGCTCTAAACCAGCAGTCAGCGTTTGGGGAAACCCCAGTAAAACCAGCTCTGTCCTGGCTGGCAAGAGAAGACAAAAAAGCTCCTGCATGTTGTCACATCTGGTAAATGTTTATGCAGAGTGCAGGACCTGGCACTTGGCACTGTAGAACTACAAATTATTTGCCTCAACTCATGGATCCATATTCCTACATCCTCCAGGAAACCCTACAAAGCCATCTGCACAGACAAACAATGGAGACATAAAGGCAGAAATGCCCCTTACACGTGGCTCATGGCATCCTCAAACAGTACCAGGTTCATGGCAGCATTGACTTCGTTGTAGCTGTCCAAGGCTTCCACGAGGATCTGGTTCAGCTCCTCCCAGCTTGGAACTGGCCTATAGCCAGGTTGCCCGAGGCCTTTGGCAAAATGGCAATAAATATTCATGTGTTTGGACTGCTCTAAAGTGTCCTCAATGTCCTGTAAAAGAGAAGAAAATAGTATAGAATAAATGCAGGAAAACCCACAGCAGCTCTGAGCCACCTTCCAAGGGAACTATGGTGTTCCAGCCTTTTTATGTCCACACAGCTGCACCTGCATGTTGGAAAAGGGGAAAGAGGCACAGGAGTGAAAGAGTAGAAAAGGAAAATCCCCAGTATTGATTTCTCTTGCAATAAACCCATTCTGTTCCTTTCTCATCAGAATTAGACCTCATCAGACCTCCACACTTACATCGTAGCATTTCTTCACCATCTCCTGCTGGATTTTATCAAAAGTGTCCCAGTCCATTTCTTCAACCATCCTATCCCGGTACACTCGGTTTGACTCGTGCAGGTAGAGCTTCACCAGGTCTTGGGGCTGCTTCAGACATTCAGGGGTAGAGAACAGAAGGCCCTGTGGAGAGCAAAGACAGCCAGGAAACCCAGGCTTGGCCCTGAGGGACTCCACCCCAGCACCCACCTTACAACAACCTGCCCCTGAGCTTCTGAGCAACCCCACACCAAACACCCCAGGAAACGTGTTCTTTGTGAATTCAAAACTCCCAAAACTGCTTCTCAACCCAGCAGGGTTTGGGTTGGGAGGGACCTTAAGGACCATCCCATCCCACCCCTGCCATGGCAGGGACACCTTCCACTGTCCCAGGCTGCTCCAAGCCCTGTCCAGCCTGGCCTTGGGCACTGCCAGGGATCCAGGGGCAGCCACAGCTGCTCTGGGCACCCTGGTTCAGGGCCTGCCCACCCTCACAGCCAAGAATTTCTTCCCAAGATCCCATCTAAACCTACTCTTTGTCAGTAGGAAGTAATTCTCCCTTGTCCTGTCCCTCCATCCCTTGTCCAAAGTCCCTCTCCAGCTCTCTCAGAGCCCTTCAGGCACTAAAAGGCCCACAGTCAGTTCACTTCAGAGCAATCCTCAGGCTGCACAACCCCAATTCTCTCAGCCTTTCTTCACAGCAGAGTTTCCCCATCCCTCTGATCATCCTGGTGTCCCTCTGGACTCCCTCCAGGTCCTTCCTGAGAGGTGCTGGGACCCTCGAGCTGGGCAAGTGCTTCAGGTGAGGTCTGACAAAGCAGCACAGAGGGGTAGAATCACCTCCCTCAACCTGCTGCCCACAGCCCTGGGAATATTTCCCATATTCTTTTGAAGGTTTATTTTCATTACATCCATTTTAATCCCCCACCCAGCCTCCCCTGGCCAGGCTGGGGTCCTGCTCTCTGCATTTGGGACCCTGCAGAGCCAGGCACCAGCCTAGACATGTGGTTCTCCCATCCCAACCCCATGCCACGGGTTCTTTGTCAAGAAGGAAAAAAGGTTTGGAAATGTTACTGGTGGCTATTTTTTCTTTTAATCAATTAATTCTAATTAGGTGCATTCTGCCTGCAGGAAATATCAGTTGCTGTCTGCTTAGCACAGTATGTTTACCATGAACTCTATTAAAATGCATAAAAGAATTATATTTCAAAGAGGTGTTGCCTATACTAAGCCTATTAACAGCACACAGGGTTTTCAATGGTATGAATTAAACAGACAGCTTTTATTCCTAACATCTAATTATTTATACATTAAATATTAAATGCATTGAAAGCAATGTAAAGCAGGCCTTCTCAGCTCACTGGTCCATGGCTCAGATTGTTTGGGTTTCACATCTGTCATTACAGCTGTCAAATTATTTTATTTATTCCAGAGAAAAAATAAAATTGGAGAGAAAAGCTGACAACTCAAAGAGAGGAAGGAGAAACACATCAGATCCTAAACTGTTTAAAACAGAATTCAAAATCACTCAATCCCTCCAAAGGAACTGAATCTAAAGACCCCCACACTCCAAAAGGGGGTCCATGAGGGTCACTGCATCTAGGATGGAGGTGGGGCCAACTTTAAAAACAAACAAACAAACAAAATGGGGATGGATAGGGAATCCCTTGAAAGGAGAATGAGGAGCATTCCTGTCACCACCCTCTGGTTCAGAGCTGGGATCTGGCAGGATGTTTTCTGTTAGCCCCAAACCCAGGCACATTCAGCAGATCAAATTAAAGCCTCCCACTAAAATGTTCTCTCCCTGCGCCTCCCAAAGCCCAGATTAACTGGAAGGCAGGATTTAACATGACCCATATCTCACATCCGAGCTGCTGATGTTCAGCTGAGCACAGTGACAGGCCTGACTCCTTCCTGCCACAGTGGAGTTATTCACTTGTTCAAGGTCCTGGTCCCAGATTTCCTGTCTGTCACTGCTTCAGCTCCTGTCTGATGGCAGGCACAAGGCTCTGAACTTCCACATCCCCACTTTGTGAAACAAATGTTAACAAGGACAGTGACAAATGACCAGCTGGGGGTTTAGAACAGGCTACAGTGCTGACCCTTGGTTTGGCTGCTGAGGAATTTATCAAATTTTATTAATCAGCCTGAAACTCTGAAAGGCTCTTTGAGCAGTAACACCAGCTGCTTCCAAGCATGAGACTGCTGGGGAAAACAGAAAAACAAAACCTCGCCAAGGATGGAAGACAACATTTCTGAAGCTGAACAACTTCGCTTTGGTACAGTGGCTGGCAATTCAGTTTCAGTGGTAAAATCAAAGCTGGTTTGGATTGATTTATCAGCTCTTTAGCTCCCACCCTGCATGCATAACGCTGAGCACCTGAGAGGATGTGCTGGCACAGCTACCAAAATGTCCTGGCTCTGGCAGAGCAGCTGAACCAGTCACTGCTGTCCTCTCCTTAGGGCCAGCAGCCCACAGAGCATCCAGCCCCTGCCCCATGCAGCAAGAGCTTTCCTGTGTGGTGGGGTAGTGCCATGGACCCCCACACTCACACCAGTGAGGTGAGGCTCACCAAGACAAGCCCAGCTCCAGCACACTAACAACAGCCACTGCCAAAGGGCTGAGGTCAGGAGCCCAAAGCTCTCTCCAGTTTGTCCTTTTTCAAACTCCTCAAAATCTACACCTCCTCCTGGAACTGTGCATCCCTCGCCATTGGCCAGAGGAGACTGGAAAGTAAATAAGCTTTTGACTGACTTTCCCCACAGTCATGGGTGACGGCTCTGGAATCCATTCAAACCTAATCAGGGGTCAGAGAATGGCCCCAGGTCACCTCCTTAGCTCAGGGGACACCTATGCTATGTCATTACTGAGTAAAACACTGTTTGGCTCACCAAGGGCCAGAGGGACCTCAGCTGCCTGTGACACGGGCACAAACTGCAAACAACACAGGACAGGAGCTGCACTTACTTGGAAGATATTGGAGAAATCTCTGAGGTTGAAAACGTAGTGGAACTTGACAGCTGTTGGCAGGAACGTGGCAGCCACCTTCCGATGGAGCCCCAGGGCCAGGGCAATGAGCTGCTGGGCTGATTTTTGCACAGCCTCTGAGAAGTTCCCACTGGCCAGGTGCTGCACTAAGATGGTGCTGTAGATCCTGGACAAGGAGTCCTGGTCAGGGTTGGAGAGAGCGAAGACACAGAAGTGACGCTGAGGAAGAGAAAGTGAGAGGTGGAAAGGTCAGAGAGATGGAAACCACCTCCCAGGTCAGTGCCTTTTCTGTGGTTGGACACAGCACTGAACAATCTCATCTGGGCTCCACTTCCCAGGAAGGGTTGGCCCAGATGATCCTTTGAGGTCCCTTCCAATCTGGGATGCTCTATGACCCCATGACTTGAAGTCCACCAGAACTATGTCCCCCCTCCAATTTCCCAGCAGAGGACAGCTGGCAGGAGACACCTTCTGCTGGCTGAACAAGGGATTTTCAGTGGCATTTCACAAGGGAAGCTCAGTCCACTGAAGAGCTGAAAGGTCTGAAGGTCCCACAGACCCCTGGTGAAGCCCAGGCCTGTCTCTGGTAGGAGCAGCCCCTGGAAGGTGCCATGTCCAAGAAGACCCTTTGTTGATGAGGAGCTTGCAGAGGAAGAGAACATAGAATGGTTAAGGTTAGAAAAGCCTCTGAGATCATCAAGTCCAACTGTTGAACAAATCCCAAAGCATACTGTGGAGTGCCACATCTACTCATTTTTGAACACATCCAGAGTTGGTAACTCCACCACTTCCCTGGGCTGCAAGTTCCAATGCCTGACCACCAAAAGACTTTCCAGAACTATGGTCCAGCAATAAATATCAGCTAGAGGAAGGTAAAATCTGCCTGTCTGGACCAGAAGTTTTTCTGAGAGTGGGTGTCCACCTAGCTGGGAACTTGCGACTTCTTCCTCACACTGAGCAGTAAAACAAGAGGAAACCCAAAGAAGGGAGAAATTCCATCAGGAATTACAGTCACTTCACAGATCCATGCTATTTCCACTGATTAAATGACAGCAGGATCTGCCATGGGTTCTCCTGAAGCCTTGAGCCTGAACAACCCACCCAAAAATCAGGGCCATGGAGCAGGGCTTTACCTGGAGCCGGGGGTTGATGGTGAAGCTCCCTGCAGTCGGGTTCATGCAGGACACATACTGCACATTGCTGATCTCCTTCAGGGACAGCCTGCTCCTGTCGTACCTTGGGGCACAGCAAAAGCCACAGATGGTGACCACACCCCTCTGAGCGTGTCTGTGGGCTGTGGGACCCTTGTGGCTTCAGGGGGTCACATTCTGCCCCTCTGCAGAGACTGATGCATGTCTGCACATGGCCCAGCACACAGGGCCCTGCTCCTGGGGAAAATCCTCTAGCTGACATTTCCATCAGCTGGTAATGAGTGCTGAGCAAAGCTCTGGGATCAGACCCAGCACTGGCACAGAAATTGTGGGAAATCACAGGAGTGACTCTGGTTGGGCCCAGCCTGGGGTGGGGGCAGGCAGTCTGCAGGGAAGGATGTGCAGCAGAGCCCCTGGGTCACTGCTGCAGCCAGAGCAGCCCAAGGGGACCAGAGCTGTGTCCTGTCCCTCCTCAGCACCCTGGGCTGAGCGGGAGCACCGAGGGTGCAAAGCCCAGAGGTGCTGCTGAGAGCAGGGCAGGGAGCCTGGACCCACTTGGGAGAGGACAGGTGGCACATGGTGTCCCCAACACGTGGCATTGCTCCCACACAGCCCTCTTTTTGCCCAACCCCCACAGCTCTGGATTTCTGCTTCCACCCCACTGTGCTGGTGGTTGGGAAAATTTTGTTCAAGTCTGGGCACACACACAGCTGAGGAGACTGGGAATGTCTCTGTGTCTCTGCCTTGTCTTTCCCGTGGGAGAGCTGTGAGTGTTCCTGTCCCACTGGCTGTAGTGTAAAACACTCCAATCTCCTTCCAAAACACTGCTGCTGGTTTTCCTGCATATTACCTGTGCCTGGAAAATGACTGTTTGCTGCTGCCTGGCTGAAAACAGCATCAGGATCTCCCAGCTGGGGCAGCCCATGGTGCACAGTGCTCTCCTCACCCACAGCCTCCCAGCCAGCTCCACCACGGGATGGGAAGAGGGCTCTGCATCCATCTCAAACCCTGTTCCCAACACCAGACTGGACAAAAAGGTCTCAGCCCATAATTGCACCTGACATCTTGTGTTTCACCCACAAAAGACTGAACTTTGGGTTTCCTAAGTGTGGCAATCAGTAGTGTTGTAGAAATTTTTGTTAGATGATAGCTTAAGGGAAATAGGGGCTTCAATTGAATATTATGCCTCTGCTTTTCTGCTTTGCTTGCTTTTAGTAGTACAGATTTGCCAGTTAGCCACCCTAGAGCAAAGTTCCAGCAGCCTCATACCAGTGGCCATAGTCCAGGTGCTGCCTGAGCAGGGTGTGGGGCTGCACGGTCCCGTAGGCGTCCACCTCGGGCATGTTCAGGTCATCCATGAAGTACACTAGCTTCTTGGTCCCTGGAGGGCCATAATTCCTGCCAGCCTTTTTCTCCAGAGGCTTCTCCAGCACACCTGTAGGGACAGGAGTGACTGGGAATGATTGCCCAGCCCTCTGCCTACTGCAGGGAGCCCCAGCCCTCCCAGCTCCACCTGCCACGTTTGTAGCTTTTTAGGAAGGAAGAGCATGGAGAGAAAACTCATTTGGAAGCTCTGGAAAATTCCCATTTGTTTTAGGAGAAGGCTAAGGTTATGTGCTGCTCTAGACTGTAGCATATTGAGAATATTTACAATGCTGGAGTGATATTTAATGCAGATCACCCCACACTGCTGCACAAAATGTTTTATAGGTTATTGATTTCTTTCCACTGTGGCCTGAGCAACCTTTACTGCCTCAGGAAGGGGCAAAGCAAACAGCAGCAGCTTTTCTGGGCCCTGAGGTGATTTTCCTGCCAGGGGCTTTCCTGGAGCCCATCCTCATTCCCAGCCCTCCTGGAGATGGAGGCAGAACTTGTTTCACTGACACAGTTTGGGGTTATCACAGTCCTGTAAGCAGCAGCATGGCAAGGAGCAATCCTTTGTAATTAGGGACAACTGGGAGTTTTGATAAAAATTTTGTGCAAATGCACACTTCAGCCATTCCTTATCAAGGGCAGAAGTTATTAGGGAAAATTTATATTCTCTTTTTTTTCAGACCACAAATCTTTTAAAACCCCATTTGTTTCCTGCTTGGGTGCCCTGCAGACAGCCTGGTTACCCACTAAGAATTCAGCTGTTTTCTTGTCACAGACACTTCTGCACAAAGCCGTGAATTGTGCTTAGAAAAATGATAGATTTTTCCTCAGTGGAGTCTCTCTCCCCCTTCAATAAAACCACAATATTTGAAATTTCTGGTAGCAAGTCATATTAAGTGTTTCAAATAAGCATTTAATTTAAATTTAATTAGGCCTTAATTAACACATAAAATCAGCCCTTTTTGAGGTTAAACAAGGATGCAGGAGATTCATCATAGTGAAATGCAATTACTGGGGATGAAGTGACATGTTTGTGGAAGTCGCATTTTAATTCAAAGCTTATCCCACAATAATCCTGCAAGGTCCCTGCTCTGGGCTCCTGACACATCCCCATCAGCCCCTCAAACACTCACTGCACACCAGACTTGGCAAGTGTGGCTCCTCTCACCCTGATGGCTAAGGGGGAAAGAATACTCACCCCCAAAAAAACAACATTTATTGTCATTTTCTCAAGGCAGATCAGGAGTGGAAGGTGGGGAATGAGGGCAAGGATAGAGCTTATGGAGGAGCAGAGGTCCAAGAGGGCATGGAGCAGCACACCAGAGGTCCAGGCTCCACAGGCAGTGGGATTTGGTCACAATACACTAAAGAAAATCCCCAAACTGGGCCCAGGTTTGGGCACAGAGAGAGTCTGGCTCCTTTTAACCCCTATGCACATGAAAATCTGTAATTTACAGGTCCACCATGATTGTTTGAACCACATCCCTGTGCTTCCCCTCAAGAGTGCAGCTCTGCACCTTAAAAATCTCTGTCCCAATAGGAGCCTTGACTAAGAATTCCTGGTTTTCAGGTTGGCTCTTTCCAAAGTAAATAAAAACTAAAATCCCAAACTGCTTTGGATTCACATTTTCACAAATCTAAAGAGGCACCTGCTGGGGAAGAAAAAAAAGCAGCCAACTGACAACCTCCATGAAAAGGGACAAATTAACTAAAAAACGAGCAGTGGGGAAGGATGCCAGGCAGCATAAATCACAATTCCCTGTGATGAAGACGTGCTGGGCTCTGCAGAGGAAAGAAGGGGAGGGTTCAGCCCGGAGCTCAGAGCAGCAGGGACACCTTGTACCTGCCCCACAGCTGCCCACGCTCACCTGGGCAGGTGGGGAACACCAGGGTCCTCCCCAATCCAGGGCACTTCCCACTCCAGGAGGAAAAGGAAAAAGGGAGGTTGCAACCATCACACTGCCCATGGCTGCAAGACTGGCCAGAAGTGGAGGTTTTACCCATTTTTTCTCTTGAAGGACTTCCCTGGGGCAAGAAATTCCATAGGGGTCTGAGCCCCCCAGGCCAGCAAGCTCTGTATGGGACTTGTTGGGCTGTGGCAGGACAGGAGCACAGCCCCAGGAATCAGCCCTGGCTTCCAGCCTGTACATATCCATTAGCACCATCCTCACTGCTAATTGGGATTCAGTTCCCATCATTGAACCCCGATGACAGTTTGGATCCTCTCCAAGAAACCCATCTTATTCTTCAATTCCAGCATGTTAGAGACACACTTCAAGTCAAATAGAAGCCATGAAAACCACAGCGGATTGAAGCTTGGGCTTTGGCACAGCCCTGGACCAGAGTGGTGGGGTTAAGAATGCAAATTCTCAGGTTGGAAAACATCTCCACAAAAGTAGGGCTCTACTGGGTGGGGAGTTTCACTGTGGGGTTGTGAGTGTGCCCACAACAACACAGGCAACTCACCCATGGGTCTTTCCTTGAGCTTCCAAGTGCACATCCCACTCCAAACCCCAATGGATGTCATAGAATGACACAATCACAGAATTAACCCAGCTGGAAAACACCTTTGAGATCATCGAGGCTAACCTGTGACCTAACACCACCCTGTCACCCAGACCATGCCACTCAGTGCCACATCCAGACTTTGTCAAACACCTCCAGGAATGGTGACTCCACCACCTCCCTGGGCAGTCCATTCCAATGCCCAACCACCCTTTCTGTGCAGAAATTCCTCCTGATGTCCAACCGGAACCCCCCCAGCACGGTTTAAGAGCTTACCTTGCAGCATGGCAGAGGTGGTGTAATAGTTAAAGGGGACCTTCTCCACCAGGAAGACATTGGGGTCCAGCGAGCAGAGTGTGTCCCCCAGCAGCACAGACTTGCCCGTGCCAGCAGTGCCCACCAGCAGCACGGGGCGCTGGCGCTGCAGCAGCCTGGCCACGAGGAACCGCAGGCGAACCGTCTCAGCTGTGGGCACCAGGCAGGCCTGGGGGCACAGCAACCACCTCAGTGTCCCTTGCCCTAACACTGAGGCTGTTGCCTTCAGATTTTAGCTTTTATATTTTTCAGATCCTGGACAGAGTTAAAGGAATAAATTAGGGATTTATTAAAAGGCCTCAAAGGATACACCTTGGGCACCTGCTGGCGAGGCCAAGAAGCTGAAGTGTCCTGAATTGTAGCCTTGTCACCTCCCCAGCAAGGCACAGCACCTGCACACCTCACACATGTGACATCAGAGCTTGTGCCCAAAGCTGATGGGTTTGGGGTTACAGTGATTTCCTTCACGTGCCTGCTGTGTGATGGGGCTCCTGGGCTGTATGAAACTGATGCCTAAAGAGGCTCCCTGGAACAGAGGCTGGACAGTGTTAAAGGAATAAAGCAGGGATTTATTAAAAGGCTTTCAAAGGATCCACCTTGGGCAGTGCAAGAGCCCAGCCAGGGCTACACCCAAGATGGACCCCGAGTCACGAGTTCTCACACTTTTATGAGTTTTGGTCCATTTCCATATTGGGTTAATTGTCCAATTCCAGCTCCAGGTTATGCAGTCCCATCCTCCCAGGCTGCTCTCCTCAATTCCCTGTTCTTTGCACTTTTTGGGCCTGAAGCTGCAGCGGTGTCCTTGGTTCTGGGGCTGGAAAAGGATTGTTTTGTGTGACTGAGCTGTGAGGAGAACTTGCTGACACTTTATATGAAGTTCAGAGTTCTATACCAATGCAATACAGAATCTGGAACATATGGAAGCTAAAACCTAAGGCATCACTCCTGTACTGCATAACTCTGAACTCCATACAGAGTGTTTGTAAGCTCTCTTCACATTTTGGTCAGACTAAACAATCCTTCTAAGCCTGAGAACCAAGGAACTCCTCTGCCTCAGGCCCCAAAAAGTATAAACAAAAGTGAATCTGGGAGGGAGAAAAGTGGGGGAATGTGACTTCATTATCTGAAGCTGTAATTGGAGAATTAACCCCTGATATGCAAATTGACCAAACATATCTGTCTGAAAAACTCATGACCATCGTCCATCCTCAGTGTAGGGTCTGGGAAGCTTCTGACTGGCCAAGGTGTATCTATTGAAGGCCTTTAATAAATACCCACTTTATTCTCTAACTCTGTCTAGCCTCTTTTCCCTGTAGCCACTCCAAGGCATCAATGCCATGATGATTGTTTGCCCTTTTCTTTTTTTGTACCTTTTATGTGTTCTCAGTATTCCTGTAATTCTTTATTACAAGAATCTGGTATCTTAGCACAGTCCTGGTATTCTGCTAAGCAAGAAGACTAAACATCCCAAAGGCCTCACAGGTCAGAAAGCCTTATGCTGTCTTGAGAAACCAAGGTTCTCTCCAGAACATATTCTATAAATTAGGATTAAACCCATCTAGGGAGAATACTTTAAAAGAAAGAGATGTCACACCATTCATTGGAAATCTTTGTTAGATATGCTAATTTGCAAGGTCTATAAAATTGTATATGTGCTATACCGAGGGTGTGCATTTCAACATACTCCTCCTTGATAAATTGTTGCACCACAAAGATCCTTATTAAACACTGAGGTAAAAATCCTTTATCCCTTAACCACATCTGGCTCTTAATTCTAGGACCAGGCAAAGGCATCACCACCACCCCACAGCCACCTCCTGGGAGAGCCAGGAATGAGTCAGGTGAGCCCAGCTTCCAGGCTGCACTAGGGAAGGAATGATCTGCTGCTGCCAGCCATTAAAATCTATCCTTCCAGGTGAATCCCTGGGAGCAGTACCTGGATCCCCCACAAAATTGCACCTTGCTAAAACAGTGATGATTTTTACAAGTCATCTGCTCACTGTGGCACTTCTAAAATACCAAAGAAGAGCAACTGGCAACCACAAGTCACCACCTGAGGAACTCTTTTCTTAGCCCAAACATAAACCCATCTCTATTTACAGCCACCAAGAATGACAAGTCATGGTGTCTCAGAGGCCATGTCCCTGCTCTGTCTCACCACTTCTCTCTGCACCCTGAGCACAGCAGCTCCATGCCCCTGCTGTGCATCACTCATGTTTGGAAGATGGATGGAGGTTGTGCTGTTACAGCCAAAGCACAGCAAAAAAGATGGGTAATTTAGTTGTATCCAATAAAGAATTCTATCAGTGCCTGACCTTTCACCAGACTCCATTGAAACACCCACATTCAGCCACTAAAACACAGGAACTCCTCCAGCCCAGCAGCCTGCCGGCATCACCTACCTGCAGTGGCAGTTCTGGATCAAATTCAAACTGGGGAATAAGTTTAGACCAAGGCTCAAACTTCTTTGTTTCCGGATCAACATAAAAGTCAAAGACTGTGCCCTGAGAAGGAAACTTGATTGTCTTGAATTCTGCCACCCACCACTTGCTGAACTCCACTCTGTAGTCCATGAGCTGCCGATAAAGAGAGGAGAAATTAAACAAATCCAGAGAAATTCATTAGAGATGGAGAATGTTATTTATCCCAGTCCACCAGAGTGGGATTAGTCCTTAAAATATTATTCCACAGCATAACAATCTTATCCTTTTTCCTATTAGTAAGTCTAATTTTTCATTTTCTTCATTTTTTCTCATCACTGCTATTTATTCCCCTAAATAATTCATCCTCTGTGTTGATCACTCCTAGTATGTCTGAGATTAGACAGATGGATCAATTTGAAAAAGAGAAATACGTGCCTATGACTAAACAGACACTTGATTGATTTTTGGTGCCTACTTCTTCCAACAGGCAAGGACACCACATCCATCTCCATCCGTGGCCATGGACAGTCAGAGCATGCATACCAAATCTCTTCCTCATAAATCACACCACCCTGCAAACACTTAGTTGTTGTTTTCTGGCCTCTTTTCAAGCAGGAGCAGCAGGACTGCAGACCCCAGTTCAGCAAAGAATGAGAGAGGGACTGCTGCCATAGAGCCCAGCAAGCTCCTGCTTTCCTGTTTTTACCTCTTCTATCTCACCATGCATGAGATTTTCAAGCATCTGAACTTTTTTTTGGGAGCTGGGGTGACAGTTTTTGCTTTCAACACTGAGTCAGGATTTGCAAAATGTGCTTAGTCCTCTTCCCTGCCTCAGGTCACCTCTGTGAAACTGGGCCAGCCACTGTCTGAACCCTTCCCACACAGAGCACAGGGACTGCAACCCTCAGCCCTGGGGAGAAACAGGGGGGAAGAAGGGGGAAAGTGCTGCTAAAAAGATGTCTGGGAGAGAGCACATGCATCACTGAGCCAGTTTTAGCAGCACAGATTGTTCCTGGGGCATGTCTATTAGGTCTCTCCTCCCCATAGCCACCCCATGGGTTTTTGGGACCAGGTGGGACCATGGACTGCTCAGCCTCCCTCAGGAAACCTGGCTTTGAACTGAGTGTCCTCTGCAAAGCTCCCTGAGCCCCCACAAATCAAAAGACCAGAGGATTTGAAAAACACATTATTAGCATCCAAGATTTTGCAGTCTCGTGCTACCCAGAGAGGCAGAATGACTGTAATCTCCTTCCTCCTGCTGTCACAACTCCTCAGCCCGGCAGCAGAAAAGGGATGTGCAGCACTGCTAAAAGCTTTCTCACAGTGGTGCCTCGCCCTGCTTGCAGTGCTGGGAGGGGCTGAGCCCTTAAGTGGAGCAGTCCCAGCCCCAGCTCTATTGCCAGAATGGTGTTGAGCTCAAACTGCTTCCTTAACAAAAACCCCGTGTGGATTTCTGCTAATTTCAGAGCCTGGAAATGGCAAATCTATCATCTGTTTTTATAGAGGGGCCCTGCTCCTCACCAACAAACACTGAGCAGCGGGAAGCCTTCCAGCCTGTTTCTCCTGACATTTCAGCAGCAAAAGGTCACCAGGAAGGGCACCTTCAGCAGGGAGCAATAAACAGCTTTTATATTGGATCATTTTTCATTGGGCTCCCCCTCGCTCGGACGCCGCATGCTCACGCTCTCCTCCCTGACATTTACAGAGCAGCACAGGCAGCAACGCCCAGAATCCTCCCAGCAGGATGCTGAGCCTGCTCCCAGCTCCTCCTGCCACACACCCAGCTGTGCCAAGGCCCTGCCATGCCAGGACTAGCTGCTGTGGCACGGGAATGACATGTCCAAGTGCCACCGACCGTGCTCCAGCCACAGCAAGGGGCTGAAGTTACTCTGCTGAGGCAGCTGCTGGGCAAGGGTCAATTTCAGAATTAAGCCATGCCCCCCAGACTTGGCTTAAAATTCACCCTGCACTGACAGAACCAAGGCTGAGGTTTTCCTAGCTGGCATACAGGAAATGGAGGCTTAAATCCTCCACAAGGACCATGAAAGCTGGTCTCACTCTCCATGGCCTCGAGGTGATGACACCAAGGGAACACCATGCTGAGCTTGGCCATTCTCCAGTGCTACCCCCTGGATAATGAGGCTTTTCATGAAAGGGATTGCTTAGTTCAGGTTTCCAGGTCAAACAGCATCACTGACACAGCTTTAGGTGTGGGAAAGTAGAAAAAAGTAGGAAAAAAAAAGGCAATGAAAGGTCTCTTGAAAGATGCTGATGTGGCACCTCCCTTCTTACCTGGTCCTGGAACATGGAGCCACCAAAGGCCCAGACAGCAGCAAAGACAAAGTAAAGTTCATAAAGCTCCTTGGGACAGTCAGGAGGTGTGTTGTCCTCTGTCAGGAGGCATTCCAGGAGGTAACACAGCATCTGAACCATGCTCTGCTCAGGAATGGGAATAATCTTCTTAAATCTGAGGGATGGAAATGGAAAACATAATTGGGAAATATAATTGGATGAAGCACCAGGTTGCTCCTAGCCCAGGAAAGCAAGGCAGGGACACTTTGCCAGAATATCAGCATTTTCCTTGTCAGCAGTGGGTGTCTCATTCTCTGGAAGAGCACTGAGGAGAACACCCATCCTCTGCCTGGCCCCGCTGGCACTGGCACACACACACATAATAACAGTAATCAGAAGTTTCAGGCATTTAAAAACTTTGATCCTCTTGAAAGAAGTAAAATGGAGGAGTTGCTGAAGGCGATGATTTCCTGGGAGCGCCAGGAGTTCAAAAGCGGTCAAATAGAGGAGTAATAAAATAAAACCTTTCATCTTGCCATTTTACATTCGTTTAAGCTACACTTACAGAATTCCAAACTAATATTGTAGCAGCACTGAAGTCCTCCATAAAGTAATTAGAGCTATTTGAAAGGTTGGCTCTACAATTTCTGAATTAAGCAAGCTACCAAAATACTCAGCTCAGGGCTGGTGCAGCTAATCCTGGGGATTTCATGGGCTGACAATTGCTCAGCAGAGAGAGCTGGAGATGCTTGATGGGCTTGGCTGCCAGCAGCTTTAAAGTTTGGGTACCCAGAGAGCAGCCCCCCAGCAAGATTACTGACTCACAGTGCCAAGGAGCAAGACTTGCACTCAAGCAGCTTCTCCTGACACCTCATTGGGGCTGATGGTGCCCAGGTTCAGTTGTTCACTGACTTTTCCTCTTTTTCTATTTTTTTTTAACTGCAGGTATGGGGAGCAAGCAGAGGATGGAGAATGACACAATCATAGACTAGTTTGGATTGGAAGGGAACTTTTTTAAAAGTCATCTATTCCAACCCCCTGCCATGGCAGAGACACTTTCCACTGTCCCAGGCTGCTCCAAGCCCCATCCAGCCTGGCCTTGGGCACTGCCAGGGATCCAGGGACAGCCACAGCTGCTCTGGGCATCCTGTGCCAGGGCCTCACCTCCCTCACAGCTAAGAATTTCTTCCTAATACCTAATCTAAATTTGCCCTCAGTTTAAAGCCATCATCCTTGTCCTGTTTTTCACATACAGTGGTCAGTGTCTGGTCATGGAACACACCCAGACTGGATGCTCACACAGAGGGACTCAGCTGTGCTCAAATGCTTCAGGAAAGAAAGCCAAGGGAGGACTCCCCCTGCAGCTATCCCACCCTCTCACACAAACACCAGCTTCCTCCTCATTCCCAAGGAGCAGGAAGAGATATAGCAAGAGGATCTGCTCTGCATCTTCCACAGTTTCTTTCAGCAGTGGTCTGAAATCTGCTCTACTGACCCAAAACTTGTGCAGGGAACTTGGGTCTGGCCTGACACATCAGGAGACTGGAAAGATTTTCCCTTTAGGATCTCCTAGATTTAATTTCCAAGAGATACAGAACTGATACAAGCACAGGAACCATCAAATCAATATCCAAGGAGAACCAGTTCAGAGCAAGCAAGGATGGAGTGTCAGCTGCCCCCTCACCCCACAGTTTCCTGAAGCTGAAGCCAATGACACTCAGGGCTCCTGCAGACAAGGAGGACACTGGCCAGCCCTGGAGCTGGTCTAGAAAGTGGTGAGTGACCACCTGCCCTCTCCAGGGGGACACAGCACCCTGCAGTGGTACCTGGTTCTGAGGGTGTCCAGGCAAACAGGCAGGTACTTGTCAAACAGAATGGTCAGGTTGGCCCTCTCCGACTGCACCTCCCGCCGGTCAATCCAGCTGCTCACAGGGGGATTCCAGCCCAGGTCCGAGGGGTTGATGTACAGGATCCCTTGAGGCACAGGAGAAGAGACAAGAGTAAGGACACAGCAGAGGCTTTTCCTTTTTCCACCAAAAACTTTCAGCTACTCTCAAACAAATAAAACCCTGTCAAATACATCTGGTCTCTCATTACATGCCTCCTCCTCCTGCCCCACTCCGGAGGAGAAACATTAGCAGTGAAGAGAGGTAACTCAGGAAACTGTCATGACCCTGGCTCCAAATTTGGAACATGGTGTTGCCTGAACCACGTTATTGCTCAGGGCACCAGACACCAGGGGACACCTTCACTCCCCATTCCCATGCACTGCTCCAAAAGATCAGGAACTTTTTGGGATAGAGACTGCTCTCTCCTCATCAGGCCCACACAGAGCTGTGCAGAAGTGTTCTCTCACTCTCAGCAGTGCTGCAGCCATGACTCTACAGCAGCAGTAGGAACACTCTGAGTACACCCCCAAGATGATGATAGACCCTGAGCAGGGCAGGGCTCAAGATGCTCAGTGTGTCCTTCAGGAACACATGCTGCACCACAGGCAGCTGTGCTCCCAGCCTGGCAGCTTCCAAAGAATCACAGAATCATCAGGTTGGAAGAGACCTTCAAGATCACCGAGTCCAACCCAGCCCCAACACCTCAACTAAACCCTGGCACCCAGTGCCATACCCAGTCTGTTTTTAAACACATGCAGGGATGGTGACTCCATCACTTTCCCAAGCAGGCCATTCCAGAACTTTATCACTCTTTCTGTAAAAAGTTTTTCCTAATATCCAACCTACATTTCCATTAGCACAGCTTAACACTGGCCAACAAAAGGCTGCTAACAGCCCCAGGTGCCACCTGCAGCAAGGTGCAGCCCAGGCAGGACTCACCTGCCCGGGACACGGTGGCCGGGGTGGCCGTGCGCAGGTGGCTGATCTCAAACAGCAGCCTCATCGTGGGGCTCAGAGGGATCCTCTCGTTGCTGGCCAGGGTCAGCACCTGCATGTGGAGACAGAAAGACAGACAGCCTAAAGCTCTGCCAGGAACAGGAATGAAGAGTGTTTAGCACTTGGCACTGCTGAGCTTGGCTACCCAGCCCAGCTCCTTGAGGAACAGCAGCAAAGGGCTGCAGCCCCAGCAGTGTCCAGCAGGACAAGGGAGGATTCTGCCCTTCTGCCTCATTCAGGCCAGACCCCACCTGCAGATCTGCCCCAGCACAGGAAAGACCTGGAGCTGCTGGAGAGAGTCCAAAGAAGGCACCAGGATGAGCAGAGGGATGGAGTAGCTCTCTTAGTTCTCAGACAGGCTGAGAAAACTGGGGGCATTCAGCCTGAAGAAGGATCTGGGGTGACCTTACTGTGGCCTTTTGGCATCTGAAAGGGCTCCAAGAGAGCAAGAGAGAGATTTTGGACAAGGGCCTGGAGGAACAGGATAAGGGGGAATGGCTTCCCACTGCCAGAGGGCAGGGACAGATGGGATGTTGGGAAGGAATTGTTCCCTGTGAGGGAGGTGAGGCCCTGGCACAGGGTGCCCAGAGAAGCTGTGGCTGCCCCTGGATCCCTGGCAGTGTCCAAGGGACAGGTCTTAGAGCAACCTGGGGCGGTGGAATGTGTCCCTGCCCATGGCAGGGGGTGGGATGGGGTGAGCTTTAAGATTCCTTTCAGCCCAAACCATTCTGTGATGCCATGACATGATTTCTGACAGGCATAGAATGCTCCTTCTCTCTTGCACAGCCCAGAATCCAAAGCACTCCCTCAGGGTGGGGAAAAGACACAGAATTATGTACCTACCCAACCACTAAAGGGCCTAAAGTTATGATCGGGACATCTGAGATCACTCACATGCACGACTCTCCAGAAAGGGACATTCCAATGAAAACAAGCTCCAAGTTACTTCCCTCATGCACCATTGCCTTTATGCAATATTGTCTGGTGCATCTGAAGAAACACAGCTGCATTATTCCAGGAGATGTTATTACAATCTGCATTTCTCCTAGGCTGAATCACCCCTGACAAGGAATACCTGCTTCTTTACCTTACATCCATTACCTTATTATCATCCATCACAGTGTTCAGAGATTCAATCCACATTGGATCAATATCTCCATCTAGTACCATCCACTTGGGACCATCATGTGAGATGTTGGCCAGCTCTCGCATGATTGATGAAAACAGTCCTGGGAGGGTGACACAAATATGTTCATGAACATTGAAGTTGTCACCTGCTCTAACAGATTGTTCCAGCAACTTCCTAAAAATTATGCTTTCCCCTTAAACAGTCATAACTCTTTGCATCTAGACATAAATAATACTATATAATGATATCTGCTTTGCAGAAAAAAAAAATCAGAGTTGATATCACTGAGAATGACTGTGGGCCTCCATGAGCTTCATTTCCACTGAAAATCATAAGTCACAGGAAAAATTAAGAGGAGATACTGAGAGGAAAAAAAAACCACAAACTACACAATGCAGAGAAAACCATCTGACTATGCCTTGGAAATTCTTATATTTGTTTTTTATTCTGTGGCTTGAATTATATCAGGAAAATCAAGATGCTTTAAACACTGGGTCATGGCTTTAGTGAGACTGAGGGAAGAACAAGCCCAGACTGACATTGAGTGACAGAACAAAATGTCAGTAAAATCAAGGAGACAGAGAATATACAGAGTCTCAAGGGGAGTAAATAATGAATGCTAAGAAGAGTGAGAAGCTGGGAACAGAGCAGAAGTACTGCAGGGCAAATGAGAGCTCCACAAAACTCCCCTCCACACGAGGAAATACCTAGGGAAAGGCTGGTCTGCATGAAGGAACATCAGGCAAACATTAAAAACAGCCTCTCTTCTGGTGAATTGTGACAGGCACGCTTTTTGTTTCTCCAGGACCAGCTATTCCCTCGTGATGCAGGTCAGGAACCGCCGGTGGCACTGCATGACCGAAACAAAGCTTGTGCACAGCCAATGCAGAACAGCTCAGCCACACAGCTTAGAGATGGGGTCAGAGATAAATAACACCTCCCTGGCTCTGCCTGGACTCCAGTCCTCATGCTGGACACAGCTTGGCAACCTCTCCAGCACTGTCAGTGCCAGCAGCAGCTCCTGCCAGGGAGCATCACAACCACAGCAGCAGCTGGAGGGAAGTGCCCTTCTCCCAACCTCGAGCATCCACACCACAGAGGTCTCTTGGAATTTGAAAGGAGAGCCTGGTTCTACAAATAACGCTTTTAGGATTCCCTTGTGGGATCTTTTTCCACCTAACATGTGCAGACTTCCCAGCTGCTGGCAGTGAAATGAGTGACAGGATGAACTCGAGGAGCTGATCCATAAGGGGACACATCCTCCCTTGTCAGGCTGTGCTGAAAATGGCCTGGCTGCTCTTTGGCATCAAGAAACAACATTTTCAGGAATGGTTAATGCAGAAAATATCTACCTTGAGCTATCAGAGAGGAGTCCTCTAAGTTCTCTTGAAACATTAGAGGACTGAGAACACTGGACAGCCACCTGCAAATGTCTCTCCTGCTGTCCAGTGCCACCCACAGACCCTGATCCACAATCCCCAAAGTGCAGCTCTCTGCAGAGTGCTGGCTACATCCCACACTTCCCTCTGTCACTTTGATTTAGGATCCCCAATCACAATTAAAAAGAAATTAACCCTGGCACTGGAGCAGAGCAGGGGGCAGGAGGGGTGGTGGCAGGGGAGGTGGTGGCAGCTCCTCTCCCGGAGACCTCTGGCCAAGGATGATTTATGGAGCCATCCTCCTTCACCTCCCCCTCAGCTCCCAGAACAGCCACACAGGGAATCAAAGCTGCCTTTCTGCATTAGTCACAACCCAACGTTTTCACTCTGCATCTCTGTAATCTTTCAGCAGGTCTTAAATGCTCATCTCATCCTCCTCAGGAGCAATCAGTATCAACAGCCTGGCAAACGCCGTGTGCTAGAGATCAGGCAGGGATATTCAGTGGAAAAACACCTCTCAAAGGCTGCTGGGGGTGTCCAGCCACAGAAACCTGGCAATGGCACTTTTTGGGAGGCCCCAGTGCACAGGGCAGGAGGGAATTCTCTCCCATCAGCAGCCCAAAAAAACAACCTGCCCCAATTAGAAACTGGGAAGTGCTGGCGTTAATGAACATGATAATTATCCTTATGGCAAAAGGATAAATTCCCAAAAAGCTGTGACACCCTACATGTCCTTCCAACAGCAAACCCTCACATGGCTGGGAGCAGCACCTGGGCTTTGAGACCTGCACACAGAGACCCATCATCTACTCAGGAGCTTCATTAAAAATATCCTTTTTATCTCCAAATTCAGCCATGAAAAGACATTTACCATCTCTCCACTCTCTTGTTGCTGGGTTAATGATGCCGAAGAGCTCATCATTGGTGACTGCTTTGGGGTTGAGGTCTGTCCACACAGGACGGCGCTTCATCCTCTGGTAGGTTTTGTGCAGGGACCTCAGCACCTGAGACTTGCCTGTGCCTGCAGCCCCCACCACGAACACGGAGTGCCGGACACTGAGCAGCTCCTCCAGCTGCACCACCTAGGGAAACACCCCCAGAGCTCAGACAGACACGCCAATCTGAAGTTCAAATGTGAAAAATCTGGTCTAGGGGAGAGTCCCTGTCCATGTTTAGGGTTGGAATGAGATGGGTCCCTTCCAACCCAAACCATTCAGTGAAATTAGCTCTCACTGGGGTTCTTGTATAGAAATTTGTGACCCAGACACACAAAGGGATTTGACCCCAAGTTTGGTCTGACCACTCTAACCATGATGGTGAAATTCTAAGCAGGCAGACAAACCTCCAGCACTGTTCACATGTGACAGCCACCAGCCAAGGAGGCTCTGCACTCCAGGGGCTGCATGTGCACAAGAGTCAGTCTCTGTAAATCGAGGGAAGAGGCAAAGGTGTATTTAAGAGCAGTCAGACCCAGCATAGCTGACTGTCCTCCATCAAGGTGTGTCTGCAAGAGAAATATTGTGGCTGCCCCATCCCTGGAAGGGGAGGGTTGCTCCCAAGCCCTGTTCAAGATGAGGTGGACAGGGCTTGGGAGCAACCTGGGATAGCGGAAAGTGTCCCTGCCCACGGCAGAAGGTGGAATAAGCTGAGCTTTAAGGTCCCTTCCAACCCAAACCATTCTACAATTCTGTGATGGTGCAGAGCCCTCTTCAAAGAAGCAAAGATGGTTCAGAAAACCCAGCTGAGCTGATGATGGTGGAGGTAGAGCAGAATATCCCTTGGCCTTACTTTGAGCACAAAGTTGTCCTCAGGCTGCAGCTGCAGCTCCAGCACAGCCTCCTTCACCACGGCCTCAAAATCCAGGTCACGCTTCCGAGGCACATCCAGCACAGGGAACAGGTCCCCAATCAGCCCCATGAACACTGGCACATCATCTGTCATGATTTTGGGGATGTTAAAGTCGCGGAGGGAGCGCATCAGGACCTGCTCCTCGGGCCGCTCAGGCTCTGCGCGCTTCAGGGAGCCGGCCACCACCAGCACTGACTTGATGGCCCGCAGACCCCAGTCATAGTGGTCCTACATGAGGGGGAGGAAAGAAACAAAAACAGGGGTGAGTTTATGCCTAGGTGGGAGTAAAAAACAGCAGTCCCAGCTGCCAGAGCAGTCAGCAATGGAAATGAAGCCAAATTCATTATTTGTGTCATGGCCAGAGACCTCCACCAGCCTGAGCCACCTGGTCTCCATTTCAGGTGAGCTTCTCACCAGGGAGAGCACTAATGAGTCAAATAATTGAGCTGTTCATCACATGGCCTCAGAGCTGGCACTAAGTCAGCAGTAGGACTTGCACTCTGGAGACCTAAGCAATTTTTTCCCCTAAACCCTTGGCCTTTGTGCAGGTTAAGCAAGGCCAGACAGAGTCCTGGATCTGCAAGAGTTACCAAGGTGGAAGGCTTGTTAGTCCATTCTGAGGCCTCAGACGGCCCAATTTTTCCATCACCGGGTTTTTGTAAAATCAGTGATCCCCAGATGTGAGAGAAGAATGATGCATCTGACTCCATGTTATCAGAAGGCTATTTTATTATTTTATAATACTACATTAAAGAAAACTATACTAAAGAATAGAGAAAAGATACTTACAGAAGGCTAAACAGATGATAATGAAAACTCGTGACTCTTCCCAGAGTCTCGACACAGCTTGTGTGACTATTGGTCAATAAATGAAAACAACTCACACCAGAGTCCAATCAAGGCTCATCACTTCAGGTAAACAAATTCCAACCACATTCCACATGAGCACAACACAGGAGAAGCAAATGAGATCAGGATTATTTTCCCATCTCTGGCCTCTCTCTGCCCTTTCAGTTTCCCGGGATAAAAATCCTGAGCGAAGGAATCAAATTCAGTGAATGTGAATACCACATCAGGTTATCAGGGACATTTGGTCCTGGGGTCAGTCCACCAAGCAGGGGCAGGGAGGACACTCCTGGAAAGGAATCCTGAAGAGGCATGAGAGGAACTCTCAATCCAATGAGCAAGTCCTTCTATTTCTGCTCCACTGAGACTCTGCAGAGCACAGCCCAACTTGACTGCTCTGTGTGGCAGACCAAAGCTCCCACAGGGCCTCCAGCTGCACAGCACAAAGTTTCTGTGACAAGGCAGAAACCCACCCAAGCTCATGCTGGCACAGCCAAGATCAGGTTTTCCATCTGGAGTCCTGATTAAACTCATCCAGATTTGATCTATGCAGACAATGCAAAGTTAAAATCTGATTAACCAGAGTTTTGCATGGGAGGTGGCCTTACATGGTCAACACTTGACATGAAAGAGAAGTATTTAGATGGACTAAGAGAGGAACAGTCATCATGAACCCCTTGCAGGCAGGAGAATCAATAGGAACTAAGAGAAAAAGCAAAGGGTCACCAATCATAGTGGCATTTGAGGCTTTTCAAAAATCTCTCTCACTGATGCAGTTGGTCAAATACTTCTGTCCCTACGGATCCTCCAGGAGAGCAGTTTGAAAATGTCATTGCTCTGGTGATCACAAACCAAACCCTCCCTTCTCCCAGCAGATGCCACAAAGGCAGTCAAAAAGCTGTGAAGCTTCAGCCCTGGAGGTGCATGGCAGAGTGTCACATCCCTGATTTTGGGGGATCTAGAGCCGTGTGTCACATCCCTGATTTTGGGGGATCCAGAGCACAGCAGAGGGCTCACCTGCTTGGACAGGAGCTCCTTGCAGAGTTGGTAGAGTGTGATGAACTTCCTGGCTAAGGCCCGGGCCTGGAGAAAGCCCTCAGCCACCAACATAATCTCACAGATCAGCTCCAAGTCCGGCACAACCATGGCACAGGGCCTAGGGAGACAGGCAGGAAAGGATTGCAAGTGTTGACTACAGAGCTCGAGAGCAGTGGATTTGTAGCTTTATCTTCCAAGTCCTCTCTAATGAGGCACTGGAGACCCTCCCAGTCTGCTCTCACACTGCTTTTCCCATGGCACAAGACAGAGCTCCCTTCTCCTCCCTGTGCATTCCCTGATCCAGGCTTGGTGCACAAGGCTGAAACCATCTATGAATCCCCAATACAAGTGAATTTCCCAAGAAAATAAAGTCTGGATGTTCCAAAAGAAAATTTATGCCAGTTTTATCACACAGGTGACAAAACCTGACCTCTACTCACCTGAAGAGAGCTTTTAAATTCTCAGGTAGCTCAGTTCGTCCTGCATAACCAGGGTTCATGGTGATGAAAATTCCAACTGAGGGGACTAAGTTAATGTCTTCTCCTAGAAAATTGAAGGATTTTTTCTTCTCCCGAATGGCATCCTGCACGCTTTTCACCTGGGAACCAAGGCAGTGCTCAGCGCTGGTGTTCAGGTATGAAAAACCCCGGACAGCACTGCTGCCCTCCCTGTACTTGGCCCATGATGACTGGGGATTATCCCTGCTCTGGTCTGGGTTTTTACTGACCATATAAGGCTTTCTACACTGTTTGGGATAAACCTGTGTGTCTCCCATCACAATCCAACTCTGACAAAATAGAAAACAGCTGAAGAGACTGGACAGTCAAACTGAAAAGAGTTGCAAGAGTTTGCTTCATAAGACACAAGCCTTCATAAGGCTGATTGCAGCTTTGTTCTTCTCATCCCCCACCTTCCAAAGAGAGTGGTCCATTACAGCCAGACCACCTTATTCTCCACCTTCCATACCCATGGAGTGAGTCACAAAATCACTGGGTTGGAAGAGACCTTTAAGATCGAGTCCAACCCAGCCCTAACACCTCAACTAGACCATGGCACTGAGTGCCATATCCAGTATTTTTTTAAACACATCCAGGGATGTTGACTCCACCACCTCCCGGGGCAGATCATTCCAGTACTTTACACTCTTTCTGTAAAAAACGTTTTCCTAAACAGCAAACACAGCCAGACCACCTCACTGCCCACCTTCCATTCCGAGTCCATTACAGGCAGACCCTCCTTCCCCACTTCCCAAGGGAGCAGTTCCTTGCAGCCAGCTCTCCTCCTCGATAATAACACCACTTCATGAGGGAGGAATCTCTGCCCTAAACTCACCCATTTGCCACCTTAAAGCAAAGCAATTAAGGGAGTTTCTCAGTGTAAGGACCCACATCGACAGGAGCTGCATGACTAAGGCAGCCAATTAACCATCACCATGGTTACCCTCTAATAGCAGCAGAGGCGAAGATGGAGTGACAGCCCTGCTCGCTCAGACACCACGCTCCAGCCAAGGAGCCAGGGAATCATTAGCAGCTGAGTCATATCTGGGCTTCTTTTGTTCAGTTTCCCCTTTTATTTTAAGATCCTCAAAGACGTTTTTCAATGACAACTTTGAGCTAGAACCTGATGGAAGGGAAATGGAGAGGGAATGGCACACTAACACCTGTACCTGCCTGGGATTTCTCTGGAACATCACATGAGGTACAATGATAAGAGAAAGAGAGATGAGAGTATAGGAGTTCGTGGAGGAGTTCAGAACAATTCCTTTGACCAAGACATTTACAGAAGTGTAGAAACTTCTGGGCTCTAGACTTTAATTTCTGCAATGCCAAGCCCCAAAGTGGGTCTAGGAAGAATTCTGGACCTCAGTCAAACACTGAGATCCCAAAACTTGCACTCACAGCTGACATTTGGGACCCAAAAGAACTTTGATATTTTATCAACTCAATTTTCAGCACTGAAGTCCACCAAGACTCAAATTCTTCTGTTCTGGCTCTGTGGGAGGGAGAGAAGGAAGGGAAGTAAGGCTGACTTTTATTTATCCACAAGCTTTTCTCCACTTACCTGTACAGCAACCACAGAAAGGACCTCAACTGAGATCCTGTTAAATTCATCAAAACAGCCCCAGGCTCCTGTCTGGGAAAGGCCTTTGTAAATATTCCCACAAGACTGAAAAGAAAAAAAAAATTACAAGAGTGAAATCACAAACTGAATCAACTCCAGCAAAAAATGGATTTGATTTCTCTGCCTGTTTATTTATAGCAATTTACAGTCTATTGTGGGTATTTAGAAAGTGCACGGGAGCAGCAGGCACAACTCAATTATAATATTTATAGCTCTGCACAGTTTGCCACTTGATTTGCTAATTGCACTCTCTCGACATCTCTGCACTCTGGTTCCATCCAAAGATCACCTGGGCTGCGTTATTGATGGCCCCACAGCCATGAGACCTCAGCTGGATAAAATATGGTCCAAGGCCACCAAACCCACTGCCCCTGGAGAGCAGAGGGATCAACCCCCATGGCCAGTGCTGGCCTTATCCCAGCAGAGAAACCAGGAGAGCTCTGTCCCCATGCCTGGGACAGGTAGCCTGTGGGTCTGCAGAGAGGGAAAGGATCAGCACAGTCTTGGTCTCGACTAAACAGGCCAGAATTTGTGAAGAATTTCATACGGAACCTAACTCCAGAAGGGAAGGGAAAGGTGAAGCGAGGCAGAGAGCACAGTTCAGCTCTCTTCCTCCTCAAGAACCTTGTGCAGGTCTTAGAGACAAAAAGGAGGAGGAGAAAAAGTTGTTCAGCTGGAAGGGAGGCAGCAGGGATGTGAGGAGAGGGGATGGATCAGAGCAAGCCCAGCTGGATCACTCCCACCCTGCAGGTTCCAAGGGCCCTGAGCAGCCCCAGTTTGGGGGGAGCAGTACCTTGTAGTCCATCTGCTCGGAGCAGTTGAACACGTACACCATGATGCCCAGGGCACGGCCCAAGTCCTTGGTGGTCTCTGTCTTGCCAGTGCCAGCAGGGCCCGCAGGGGCCCCACTCATGGTCAGGTGCAGGGACTGAGTCAGGGTGATGTAACACCTGCACAGGACAAGGGAAAAGGGGAAAGAGACTGAGCTGGCTGCCACAGGACACTCCAGTGCACTCTGCAGAGCCCTGTGCCCCCCCTTTGGGATGGCTCTGTGTGAGCACGGCCAAGCTGAAAGTCCTGGTGGGCATTAACGACCACCCCTGCCCTGCTGGGACTTCTCCAGAGCATCACAGAATCAGAAAGGTTGGAAAAGACCTCTAAGGTCTTGACATCAAATCCAGTCATCAGGACAGCACCGGAACCTTGCTCACCACTAAACCGTGTCCTTTAGTGCCACATCCAAGTGGTTTTTGAACAACTTCAGGGATGGTGGTTCCACCACCACTCTGGACAGCCTGTGCCAAGGTTTCACAACACTTCCAGTGAAGAAATTTTTCCTAACAGCCAATCTGAACATCCCCTGGTACAACTTGATGCTGTTTCCTCTCATCCTGTCCCTTGTTCCCTGGGAGCACAGTCTGACACCCACCTGGCTGCCCCCTCCTGTCAAGGAGTTGCAGAGAGTGAGAAGGTCCCTCCTGAGCCTCCTTTCCTCCAGGAAAGCCCTCCAGATCCTCCTCAAATCCAAGAGATCCTACTCTCCCACTGGAGTCTGCCCAACCCCTTCACTCCAGGCTGTGCTTTCTTTGGACTGTCATACTCAGTGACATTGGGCATGTCCAGGGTAGCACGAGGAAAGGTCAGCTCTTCTGAAAGATCTTCTCTGGCTCCCCAGTGCTCTTCAGTCTAAAGGATCCTGTTCCCCAGCACAGTTAAACATCTGCTCTGATGGCCCAGGAATGATTCCACACAATGCCCCCAAAGCATTCTCCATCAGGCTGATGGTGGATCCCAAGGAGGTGCCCACATGTGGGTGTCTGTATCCTCTGTAAAAGTCACCATGGCAAACAAACCTGCACTGTGGCTTGGCTTAGCTGACTAACACAGGTGACCAGAACCACCTGAGATGCTCAAGGCCACTAAAGCATCACAGAGAATGGAAAAATACAAGGGATCCACAGGAGACTTGCACACATCTGTATGGGCAACTGGAAGCCAGGTGGGACAACTCAGAGCATCTCATGTCATTGTCTGTGTCCCCACTGAGATGGGCACCCAATGGAAGATGTGTCCTTCAGGACAAGATGAAAGCTCTGGGACTGCCCAGCCCTGCAGGGTGTGGACACCTCGTGCCCAGGCAGGAAGAATCTTCACGTGGGAGTTGCATCCTGGGATCTGAGGCACAGACACCCCAAAGGGTAACACTCTAAAATCCCAAACCAAGGGAGAGTTGCAGCTCTGCCACTGCTGGGATTGCTGGGACATGGGGGAAAACAAGAGGGATGTGGGCATCCCAAGTAAACCCCTCTGCCTGGCAGCTGTCTGCAGCTGCCTGGCACAACCCAGCCATGAGGGAGTTCCCCTGATACCTTAAGATTTTAGCTTTTATATTTTTAATATATTTGTAATCCTGCAATTCTTCAGTGTGTAACTCTAAACTCCATGTACAGTGTGAGCTGCTGCTGCTTCCCCATTTTGGGCAGACACAACAATTCCTCTCCAGGCCTGGCAATCAAGGACACCTCACTGCCTCAGGCCAGAGAGATGGAAACAAAAGTGAGTTGGGGGAGCAAACTTGGGGTAAATGACTTCATTACCTGAAGCTGTAATTGGAAGATTAAGCCAAATATGAAAATGGATCAAGTGTGAAAACCCACGACCAACCCCTGTTGTATTGCACTAAATAGTTTATTTAGTTGTGGTCTTTGTATTGGGTGTTGGGAAAAATGTTACTGAGTATGGTATGTCATGTAGATTATTCCCCTTCCCCATCACATGGTTTTTCCCCATGCACTCCTTTCCACACACCTGGTGCCCTGCCCCCACGGACACCCCTCCCCACTCCCACCCCAATGTTATCCCATTGGCCATGGTCCTCTCTCCCCGCCCCCATCCCCTGGGGTATAAAACCCCACTGCAGGTACAGGTTGATCTCTTTCCTGCCTGGGTGGTGGCTGTGGCCAGCAGTGTCCCAGAACAAGCCAACAAACAGGATACTCGCTCCCACGTGGGGAAGAGCACTTCCTGTCTTTTATCTTCAGTCCATGCAGGACTGTGTGGGCTTGGGCTCCAGCTAGCCGGACCAGACCCAAACAATGCCCAGAGAACCACGGATTTCTGCAACGACCCATCATCCATTTTGGGTGTAGCCCCTGGGGGGCTTCATCTGCCCAAAATGTACCTGAAGGCCCTTCAATAAACAGAACTTCTTTTTATTCCCTTCATTTTGCCTGGCCTCTGCTTTCAGGTGGTCGCACAAGGCATCACCCGGGGCCTCACCTGTCGGTCAGGGGGGTGATGACGAGCCGGGGAGTGTTGCCCAGGTACTCGTAGCAGTAGAGGAACTGCGCGTCGCAGATGTTGGCCCAGCAGTGCCGCTCCTCGTCCGCCCAGCGGTGCCGCAGCTGTGCCAGCCACACGAAGGCCTGGCCATTGTCCACCTGCAACGTGCCACCAGCACCGTCAGGGAGGGCAGGGGTGCTGCCTTCAGTTTTGGCTTTTATATTTTTCAGATTCTGTGCTGCCTAGGTGTGTAGCTCTGAGCTTAACGTTAAGCCTTGGTACGTTCTCTTCACAGGGTAGGTAGACAAAACAATCCTTTTCCAGTTTGTCCAAAGACAACTGTTACAAGCTCCAGGCCCAAAATACATAAACAATGGGGAACTGAAGAGAGCAAACAAGGAGGATGGGACTTCATGACCTGAAGCTGTAATTGGACAATTAACCCCAATATGGAAATGGACCAAAACTTATAGAAGTGTGAAAACTCATGACTGGGATCCATCTTGGGTGGAGCCCTGGCTGGGCACTTGTACTGCCCAAGGTGTAGCCTTTAAAGGCCTTTTAATAAATCCCTACTTTATTCTTTTAGCTCTGTCTAGTCTCTGTTCCAGGTCAGCCTCTCTAGGCATCACTTCTGGCACCCCAGATGGCACAGAAAGCATCTGAAAAACCCCTGGAGCAGAGGAACACCCAGCTCCTGCCCCTCCACTCCTGCTGGCACTCCCAGCTGTGGTCCAGAAGGTATCAGAGCCAAAGAACCCTCAGGACTGGTACCCCTGTAGGACACACACAGCTGAGGTGGGCACACACAGCTCAGGGGCCCAAGGGGGACTGCAAGGGAGTTGTCACCAGCTATGGGCTGGGCACTGCAAGGGGTGAGGAATGGCACTGCCCCAGTGCCCAGAGGGTAAAACCAAATCAGCCAGAAATGTGTGCTCAGCCTGGCTGCTCCCCAGAAACACAACTGAGGGTAAAGCCACCACCCAGCACAGCCAGGGCACCTTCCCAACCACCTGCAGGGTGGGATATGAGACAGTGTCAAGGAAGAGTGATGAGAGGAATGGAGCTCCTCTGCTCTGGAGCCAGGCTGGTAGAGCTGGGGGTGCTCACCTGGAGAAGAGAAGGCTCCAGGGAGACCTCAGAGCCCCTTCCAGTGTCTAAAGGGGCTCCAGGAGAGCTGGAGAGGGACTTGGGAAAAGGGCATGGGGTGACAGGATAAGGGGGAATGGCTTCCCACTGCCAGAAGGCAGGGATAGATGGGATATTGGGAAGGAATTGTTCCCTGTGAGGGTGGGCAGGCCCTGGCACAGGGTGCCCAGAGCAGCTGTGGCTGCCCCTGGATCCCTGGGAATGTCCAAGGGCAGGTTGGACAGGGCTTAATGCAGCCTGGGATGACAGAAGGTGTCCCTGCCGATGACAGGGGGTGGAATCAGAAGAGCTTTAAGATCCCTTCCAACCCAAACCATTCTGGGAGTATGTGATAACAGGGCAGTGATGTGGGAGTGGTGGACAAATCCCAAGGGATTCCCTGTGGGCCCACACCAGAGCAAGAAAGCTACAGAGAAGAAAAGCCCAGCTGCTTTTTCTTATGGCCCTGCTGAGGCAGGCAGTGCTCCCAGTGCCGGTCCCTGGTCTGTCCCTCCATGATCTCCCCTTCAATCCCCAGCATGGCTCACGCTGAGCTGGGAACACCAACCTTCTGTGCTATCATCTTGGCCACCACGTCCCGCGCGTGCACGTCGATGGTGCAGATGGTCATGATCTTCTGCCTGTCACCCCTGGAGAGCTGCCCCAGCAGCATTGTCACCAGCATGTTCAGCTGGGCCACCTGCTTCTTGTGGTACTCTTTCATGGCCTTCTCATAGCCTTCCTTCATCCTGGAGAAGGCCATGCCCACCTCAGCTGTCCACCAGATCTGGGTGCAGCAAAGAGCCACCTGGGGAAACAGGATGGCTCAACAGCAGGGCAGCACTGGGGGTTCCTCATCTCTGAGGGTGTCTGACCCATGGGAAGGTCAGGGATGAAGCATCCCTGACATGAAACTGAGTTTTGTTATACAGTATCATAGCAGGCAGGAGAGCAGGGATCCATTTTACAACCACTGAAATCCCATTCCAGGCACATCCAGCAGCTGCTTTTCAGTAAATGAGCCCTTTCTCATGTCTGAATACATGGCAGGCCAAGCTGCAGACCACGAGGCTGCCAGAGGGGCACCCAAGGGGCTCCTTCCTCTCATCAGGCCTTATCAATTTGTTCTCTCACCCCACTGGGGTTAGGGGCTTCCTGTGACCCCTGGGGTGCTGCAGCCACTGCCCAAGTCCCCAAGCTGTGTCCTGCCTGGAGCTCTGGTTAGAGCACAGAGCTCAGCCTGGGAATCCATCAAGATATGGCCAGGAGAAAGGAGAACTCACCTGATACCTCAGGTTTTTTAAGTTTTTCTGTTCTGTTTTGGTGTGAAGCTTTTAGCTTTATATTAGTGTTACTAGGATCTTTTCCCAGGGTGGTGAAGACAAAAGAATCTCATTCTAGCTGGAGACTCAATGACAATCTCTTCAAACTTCTGGCCCAAAGCATAAACAATGTGAAAAGAGGAGGGCAGGCAAGCAAGCAAGCAAGGAGGATGAAACTTCATAATTTGAAGCTATTAATTAGACAGTTGGCTCCTATATGCAAATGGACTAAAACTTATAAAAATGTGAGATCTCGTGACCAAGTCCTCTTTTGCTTCCATCTTGGAGCCATCCAGGCAGAGCCATGACTGTGGCTCTGGTACTGCCAGGGTGTGGCCTCTGAAGGCACTTCAATAAAAATCCACTTTATTCCTCTTAACTCTGTCTAAGAGTTATTGACATTATATAAGACATTATATATAATGTCTTATTCCTCTTAGCTCTGTTCCAGCTCCTTAAGGCATCACACCCTTCCTCTCTCCCCTGGACAGCACAGCCAGAACCATTCCCATCCACAGCCAGAGACCCCTCTGGAAGCAAGGCAGGAGCAGGGGCAGTACCTGGGCAGGGTGGTCAAAGAGCCACTGGTCCCTGGGCTTGTCCTCATAGGCTGCCACAGCCATGCCCATCCCATCCCTCACCGTGGCCCTCATGGTGTCCAGCAGGCGACTGAGCCACACCTCGACCTGCAGAAGGGGTTAAATCCCAAGAACACTCCTGTTTCTCATCCCTGGGTAATGAAGGATGATCCCAGAACACTCCTGCCAAACCTCATCAATGAGGGATGGCAGCAAGTAGGACCAGCAGCTCAGCTCTCCAGCCAAACAAGCCTAGGCCTCCTCCAGACTGGGGGACTCAGCCATTTCTGGTCCTGCAGGATCAGCACCTCCTTCCAGACACAAGGGAGGCTTTTGTGGAAACCCAGCTAGAGGAGGAACCACACTGAACTCCACTGAGGAGCAATTTAGCTCAGCATGTTCCAGCTCCAGGCCATGGCAGAGTCACCTGTGGGACTGGAGCAAAATCTGCCAGCAGCAAGAGAATGCTGGGAACACAATTCCTGCTGAATTTAGTATTTCACAGGCAAAGTCCTCACTGAGAGGAGAGCCTAAATGCCAAATAGCATCACTGGGGAGCTCAGAGCTGGTATTACCTACTTTAGCTTCCTGTAACAGTCCATGGAGAAAAGTGCAGCTACAGGGACAGAAAAGCTGAGCAGTAATTTGATTGTTAAATTTTGTACTTCGACTCATCCTATGAAATAAAGAAGATTTGGAAAACAGAGAAAAAAAAATTTCTTTCCAAAGGTATCCATGCAGAAGTACTATGGAATAATTTAATCTGTTTTCAGTCTGCATCCCCTCCCAGCTGGGAGGGTAAGAGTAACCTTCAAAACATCTTTCAGGAATTAAAATTAAAAAGCCCAGTAAAGAATAGGCCACAGCCCTTCTTCACACCATGGGCTGTGTGGACCCATCCAGAGCAGGACTAGAGCTGTGGTGTAAGCAAGGATTAAGTTCCACACCACCTCTTCCAGCTTTTCTCATGGAGGCAGTGCAGTGAAATTTTACAAGATCTTGGCCAGGGATGCCCACCCAAGGGGGGTGGGAGCAGGTTCCACCTGGCAGCTTGGACAGACAAGCCCTCCCTTCTCACCTGTCCACTGCAGTCACAGGGTTCACTGAACTGGACATATTCCTCCTCTCTGCTGTACATTCCCAGGCCAACCTTGGTTGTCTTCTGCTCAGAGTCCACCTGGAATTTCAGCCTGGCCAAGTTGTCAAAGAGTTTGGAAAGGTGACGCTGCACCTGCCAAAGGAATTGTGTAAATGAAATAAGGAGGCAGAGCAGAGAGTAGCAGAGGTGTGACAGCCACAGTCCTGCTCACAAAGAATGACTGGGACATCTTGGCAGCACCACATCTCACTCGTGGCCAGGATGCTGCCAACACGAGCCTCTTGCTGTCCTCAGGAGCTGGATTTGATGATACTGGTGGGTCCCCTCCAGCTTAGGCTATCCTATGATCCACCCTATGGCTTGTCTGCCCAGCTCTCACTCCCTGTCCCACAGAGGACTCCAAGCCCTCCTCAGGAGTGTCCCACAGGTGGCCATAGCCCATCAGTTTCTTACTTGGCCAAATCCCAGGAGGTGCCAAGTGGATCAAGAAGCAATGGACACTCAGCTTCCCCACCAGGACAAGCACACATCCTTTCAAATCTTATATAAACCATGGAATCCTGTTTTACACCTGCCAGGTGGGCAGGCTTAGCAACCCCCACTGTCCACTCCAGCCCCTGGCCACTCTGCACGGCCTTGGCTGTGCTCCAGCACTCGATAAAATTCTGCCACCAGAGCCCAGGATGCACCTGAACCTGCACCAGCTCAATACCCAGTTCAAGTGGATAATATCATTGTCTATTTAATCCTCCTTTAGGAATTATCAGGCTTTGAAACTACAGTGGAAAGGCTGAGAGCATATCCGTGTGTGATCCTGCCTGACATTTACTTTGATTTTACTGCAAATAGTTTTGAATAACAGAAAGCACCAGGAATTTCTCCTTACTCCATGGAGCATTTCAGCACAGCAGCTTTTCTCTTTTTCCTGTGTTCTCTTTCTCTCTCTCTCTCCATTTTAAGCATCAATCAGCTGTGTATTTATGACACTCTGTGGGCTGAAATCACCCAGCAGCAGCAAACACATCCAAGCAGAGTTAAAGGTTAGTGGCAACAAGAGCATTTCTGAGCCTGCCCCATTCACATGCTGATACAAACGCTGAAAATGAGGAAAAGCTTAAGGAGGCTGAGGTTGCTCACCACTGAAATAGGGTGGAATAAAGAATTGATTCCTTACCCAACAGGCTCCATTTGCTGTGAACATGTTGATTTGGTTCACACACCTACCTCAGGATTAGTGATGCCTCCCAAACCAGGCTGGGCAGGGCATGGCATTGCCAGGCTAAGGGGCTGAGGCTCCCTGACAGCACCTCCCCATGGAAAAGCACCTGCAGGACTAAATCCTCTGAACTCTGCCCATGTGGGACAAAGGGTTCTGATCCCTGGGAACGGGGGTAAGGGGACTGGGAAGCCATTTCTCACAATAGGAAGGTCACTGCCAGCTCCTCCTCGGGATGATCCAGCAATCCTATGAGCCAGGAGGAGGAATGGTGTGTCTGGGGGAATTCCCCACACCTGGCATGGCATTCAGACCCCATCCCAGAAACCCAGTGCAGGGTCAGACACCACCTGGCCCTGGGCCACAGCCACTGCCTGACCACCAGCTGCTCACCTCCTGCAGGCTCTGCTCCTCCCTGCCCTGCCATCAAGATATCTCAAAGGCTTTGCAGGGGGAAGGAAGAGGCACATCCTGGAAATTGCCTCTTCTGCCTAAAAAACAACCCTCTACAAGCCACCAGTGGTCAACACTCCCACAATGGAATGCCCAGCCTGGGGCTCTTTGTTTGGTGGCATCCCAGGCTGGGATCCAAGGTCAGCAATAACTTTTGGATGAGATTCTCAAGAAAGTAATTTTCCTGCAACCTCACTGTATCCCAGCAGGAACAAAGCCACTGTTTTTATGGAACAAAACCCATGGAGGTGCTCTCTGAACCTGCCATGAACATCCCCAGGGTTAGATCAGACAACACCCAGGACAGGGCTGCCTGTCAGCAATGGCAGGTGGAGATCAGCTGTGAAGGAGTTGTTAATCCACATAAGGTGGGAGAAAATCACTCCAGAAAGGACACTAAGGAGAGTCTCAGGACAACACCTTCCACTGTGACACTCCTGACAGCTGGAAAATGCAAAGGTGATGCAACGCAAACCTTACCAGATGTGGGTTGGTGCCATTGGAAAGAATATCCAGTAAATCTGCAGAAGAAATGAAGTAAAATCTGGGAAAGGCCAACCTTTTCATGTCCAAATATTCAGCCAAAGCCTTCTCACACAGAGACAACCTGGGGAGACAAAGAAGAGCCCAGGACAGGTGGGTAAATATCCTGCCATGCTTCGTGCTGCCCTTTTCAGGCAGGTTCTCCCACCATGGGGAAATGCCAGGCACAAGCTGAGCCTGCAGGCTGCTCCTTCCCACAGCCCTGAATAGATCCACAAAGCACAAGGGAACTCACAGCTCACTCTCTACTCCAGGGTCAAATACCCAAGAGTCAGGGCAGCCTCATGAAAAAGCAGAAGCACAAGTGGAAGATGAGGTTGGAAAGGTTTGCAGTCTGACCCACTGCTTTAGACAAGCTCATAGCTGCCCACAGGTGGTGGCATCCACTGGGATGAACATTTCCAGAACTGCTTTTATTCTAATGAGCCACATTTTAAAGTCTGATTCCAACCAACTCAGCTTTTTGTGTTTGCAAAGCATGAAAGGAAAGTTGTTTGCTCCGATCTAAAATGAATCTTGCAGTGTTCACATGCTAAACTGCTGCTGAGCTTACAAAGTTCCTAAATAACATTCTCTGTGAGGAACATTGGCCTTGTTCGATTGAAAATAAAATCAGATCTTTATTTGAAATGGAGAGCTGCTACTGACACAACAGCTTAACATGGACTTTGAAGTGGTTTTGAGGCAGATTCATATGTTAAGTGAGAAGTGTCTCCATCTCAGGGCACTCAGGTCTGTCTCAGGGAGCTGTGTTATGCCTCGTGTCAAGGAAATTTTGTAAATTAAATGGGCTATGCTCTGCTGCAAACATCACAGAATCCCAGATGGGTTTGGGTTGGGAGGGACCTTAAAGCCCATCCAGTCCCACTCTCTGCCATGGGCAGGGACACCCTCCACTGTCCCAGACTGCTCCAAACCCCAGTGTCCAACCTGGCCTTGGGCACTGCCAGGGATCCAGGGGCAGCCACAGCTGCTCTGGGCACCCTGTGCCAGGGCCTGCCCACCCTCACTGGGTGATGGGTCACAAATACAAAAACTTGAAAAAGATCAGAAAAGCTGGAGATTTGTGACTGCAGAGGAAGCACAGCCTCAGGGAAAGCACTGGAGCACAGGTTCAACCAACTTCTCATGGCTGATTCCAGCCTCTGACAAAATCCTGGGACTGATGCTCTACCTACCTACTCTGGATGTCCTCCAGTTGTTGGGACAGACCTGGTTTATTGGTGGCTTCAACTACATTTGGGGTTTTCTGAACTTCATAGGCCAGTTCCTTGAAATCCACATCAATGCCTTCAAAACGTTCAGAGTCCTACAAAGGGACACAAAGGTCACAGCAATGCTCTCATGGTGTGCTGAGAGATCCCATCCTCTCAGAGAGGTCTTTGGGGTGAGGGGAAAGTTCCTCCCTCACCAGTGAAAGGCATGTTCCTCCTCAGCACAGCTGGAATAACACTGGGAGCTGGGCTGGAGGCACCCTGAGGAGCTCCCCAGAGCAGGAGCAGAGCTGCTCTCCCCCAGCACCAGAGCAGAAGGACAGGGAGGGAAAGCTGCCAAAGCTGTCTGGGCCAGCTCTGTTTGATGATTTGCAGTGTCTAAGTAATGATCTTGGTCCTCTCCCCTTCAAAGGAAGGGGGAACATGCCTGCAGCACTGAAGGAAGGCAGCAGCTCTCACTCGGCAACCAGGAACTCTGTGTTTGCCATGCAGTGCTACAAGGGACAAGATCTGCCCCTCAGCACAATTCAAGCACAGCCTGGGGCACAAAAACATCCTAGGGGAACAACCACAGCTCTGAGGGAGCCTCCAGGGGAGAGCAGGAGAACAGCCCTGCTTTGGGGAATTTGGCACCACAGATAACCCCATGTGATAATGGAGCCTCTTCTTCAACACTTCCCAAACAGGAAATCTGGGGGCTCATACCTGGGGCAGCTGTGCCCGGATGTCCTCTGAGCCTATGAAAATGCTCTCCAGGTGAGACCACGTGCGCTGCACCTCGAACCAGAGGGAGATGACGGAGTCGGCAGTGGAGAGCTTCCTCTGCCAGGCAGAGACCTCCTCCAGGAAGAAAGCAATGTATTTGGATGACATTAAATTCTGCAGCTGCACCTGGTTGTCTTCTAGAGTTTCAATGAGCTCCTCATCTGACTTCAGCAAGGGGGTGTGGGTGCGTGGGTGAGGCTCGTACTGAAACTCCCTGGAGCTCCAAGTCATCCTCAGCTCCTTCAGCACCTTCTCCATGCTCATTTCTCGCACTGCTTTGTCCACAATGCCATGGACCTCCCCCTCAAACTTATGCAGGTTGAGCTTGAGGAGGTCAGCCAGGGTGGTGTCAGAGTCCATCACAAACCTCACACTCGTCACCTGCATCAGCTGGTTCCAGTGCCTCTCCCTGATGGCAGGATTTTGAAGTTCTGCCACAGCCTTCAGGGCTGTGAGCATGTTTTTCACCTTGCTGTCCAGTCCACTGAAAGCATCCCATGCCCTCACTTCCTTATCCAAATTCCGAATCTCTCTTGCAAACTTCTTGCACTCCAGATCCATGTTCTCCACATTAATATCCACCCATTTGGTGGTCTGCCAGTCATCGAGGCTGGTGTTCACCAGGGAGATCATGTCCCAGAGCTCTTTGAGAAGACACAGCTCCTTCCTGCACTGCTTCAGTTGTTTATACTCTGGCACCATGACTTCAAACAGACCAGCTGATTCATAAATCGAGGTCATGGCTGACTCCATCTGTTTAATCTCCATGTGCTTTGCATCCAGCAGTTGATAAGGCTTTTCAGTGTCAAACCTAGAAATAACGTTTATTCTTCATAAGTGATACTGTAACGACTTCTAAAGAACCCATAAAACAAACAGAGCCTCTGAGAGCCACAGGAGAGATGAAAGGTCTCTACTACAGCCACGTGGCACTGTTGACACCACCCAAAGCCAACCTCTTCCCAGGGACACAACACTGCAGGCGCAGCAGGCTGTGAGCAGGGAGGAGATCTGTGCGTCACCAGGACATGCAGGCGATGCCTTAAAATTTTAGCTTTTATATTTTTCAGATGCTACACTGCATTAGTATATAGCTCTAAACTCCATAAAAAGTGTAGTTAACTGTCTTCACAGTTTGGTCAGACAGAACAATCCCTCTGGGCCTGTGATCCAAGGCACACCACAGCCTCAGTCCCTGAAAAGTATAAACAAAAGTGAATTGGGGGGGGCAAACTGGGGGAACATGACTTCGTTACCTGAAGCTGTAATTGGAGAATTAACCCCTGATATGCAAATTGACCAAACTTATATCTGTCTGAAAAACTCATGACCATCGTCCATCCTCAGTGTAGCCTCTGGGAAGCTTCTGACTGGCCAAGGTGTATCTATTGAAGGCCTTTAATAAATACCCACTTTATTCTCTAACTCTGTCTAGCCTCTATTCTCGGTAGGCATTCCAAGGCCTCACAGGGATGAGTTTTTTCCTCTCCAGGCTCGTGTGACGCTGGAACATCTGTACCTGAAGGGAGCTTCCCTGCCGAAGCGCTCCCTGAGCCGCAGCTGCTGGGCGTCGAAGGCGGCGCAGCACTGGCGCAGGGCTGTCACCTCGCCAGCCTGCAGAGGAGCCACCTGCTGCTTCACAGCCTGAGCCAGCTTCTTCACCTGGCTCCACTTCTCCGGCAGCTCCTGCGGGTACAAAGGCATTGCTGGCAGGCGGGAGGGGCTCTACAGGGTGGGATCTGCTCGTGGATAACTATGGAACGGGAAAAGTGACAGATCCCATGGCTAAAACTGCAAGGGAGAGTGGTTGGGATGGCCCAAGTCGTGCCTGGGGGGGGGGGTTTAGACTAGATAGGAGGAAAAAAGTTCACAGGAAGGGCTGTAAAGCATTAGAACAGGCTGCCTCGGGCAGGAGTGGAGTCATCATCCCTGGAAGTGTTCAAAAAAACCTGTGAATGTAGCACCTGGGGACATGGTTTAGTGGTGATTACAGTGGTGGTGCTGGGTGGATGTTGAGATTTTTCATTTTAAAGGTCTTTTCCAACCTTGACAATTCCATGATTGCCAAGGGCAATCATGCTGTCCCCAGGTTCTCTCTTCTCCATGTGCTGTGCAAGCCCACAGGAAAGACTTTGGGTTTCTCTCCATCCCAGTTCACACTCTTGAGGAGATTAATGGAGACCCACCATGGAAAGAAGGGAAATAGCTGCAGGCAGCTCTGAGGCAGCAGAGATGGCCAGGGCGGGGCCAGCCCCTCCTAAGGGCTCTCTTCCAGGCATTTTTCATCACAGTCTCAGTAGAAATCTCTGCCCATGACCACACACAGAGCTGCTTCCTTCTCCTCCTACCAAGCAGCAGCTCCAGCCCATCCATCTCCACGGAGGGAGAGGAGCCCAGAGGAACTTCTGCTTTCCCCACTCCATAAAGAAGGGAATGAATCATTCACACACAAATGTTGCTGTCGCTTGCCAGAAAGAACAATTCTTTTGCTGTCTCCTGCATCTGGATGACTGCTCCACACCCTCATTTCTTCTATCAGGAAAGTAAATCGGTTATTTCAAGGTATTTGCACAAGCAGGCACACACCAGCAGCTCCCAGGCAGGGGGATTTAGTGGAGCTGGGTTCCCCACAGGACCAGGCCTTATGGTGGATGAAGACACAGTTGGCAGGGCTTGTCTCTGTTCCCCAACACTCACCACCTCTTACAACCCTCATCTCATGGTCCCTTTTGCAGAAAGGAAAGGAATTCCCAAAAAAATGACTCATGAGAGCCAGATGTGGAAAGATGCCAAAATATTTTCATAACCTGCTCCCAGGGATGTCCTCTGGGTAAAGCAGATCTGGTGGTCTTGACCCAGAGGAGGACTGAAGTCCTGTGGGAAGGCAGCTCCTCTGCCAACATTATCCTTCCCATCTCCACAGCTGCCAAGAACCAGCTTATTTAAAAATAATTATAATCCAACCTAATTAACAGATGGATTTGAAAATGCATTAATTTTTTTTCAAGAGTAATCGCTGGGAGTTGGAGCAGGCAATTCCATGTTTTTCACACATAACAAAAGGCTTAATCTCTGCTTTAAAAGAAAAATCTCAAAATTTAGAGCTACTAAGGCACATCCCACAATAGCAAACGCTGCCCACTGAGGCCCTCTAATGACAGGGAGCAGGGCCTTGAATATCCCTGGGATGCTCCTCCACTCCTGCTCCCTTTGCCTTTTGCTCCTGGGCAAACTGCTGTGCCCACCACAGGCCCTCACCCACCTCCAGCTGCTGGTGTACTTCCTCGGGCAGCTGCTGCTCATAGGCCCTCAGCAGCTCAATGGTTTCCTTCAGGGGCTCAAACATGGCATCAGTGGCACTGTGACGTTCCTTCACAGCCAGCAGGTGACCCATCACCTCCACCAAGCCACCATAGTCACCTTTCTCCACCTTTCTGCTCAAACCTTTCTCGGCAGTTCGGATGAACTCGTCCAGGTCAGCCAAGCTGCAGAGCACAAAGCAGGGAAGGAAGCACAGGATGAGGGCAGCTCCTCTGGAGTTATTATTATTCCAGCTCCTCTGAAATTAATATCCAGCCTCAGAATTGGAATTTCTGCTCAAAGGTGTCCCTGGATGTGGTACAGCTTCCTTCAAGGAACAGAAGGACAAGATGGGACTTCTCAAGCTGGAGACAGAGTATCTGAACAGAGACAGGGAGCTCAGGAGGGCTCTGGAGGGGTGTCTGAGAGGACAATTTACACTGTGAGGGTGGGGAGACACCAGCACAGGGTGCCCAGAGCAGCTGTGGCTGCCCCTGGATCCCTGGCAGTGCCCAAGGCCAGGTTGGACACTGGGGCTTGGAGCAGCCTGGGACAGTGGAAGGCGTCCCTGCCATGGCAGGGGTGGCACTGGATGGGCTTTAAGGTCCCTTTCAGCCCAAATCATTCTGGGATTCTGTGACAGTTTTCACTCCATATCTTCCACAACAAGGATCCAAGCTCCCCAGGTCAACCTGACACATTTCAAACCTGTAACAAACAGGGACTGTCCTTCATGCACTGCCTCTCTTCACAGGGCAGCTCCCTCCTGCAGGTGATGCAAATTCACAGCAGTTTAGAAAAGCAACTGGACATTTGTGAGAGGAAAAAAAAAATCCCTCCAGGACTTTAAAAAGATCTCTGTCTCTGAAAGCCCTTGAGCCATAAACGATCATAGACAGAAGAGTGTTTGGGGCACATTTCCTCACCTGCTTATCCTGTTCTTAACCTCACCAGCTACTGGGCACTTTCAGCAGAGGAACAATGAGCTCCTGGGTCTCAAAACACTTTTTAAGCACCTGTTTAAATTCTCTGGATGCTGCTGGGCCTAAAAGTATTCTTAAATACTTCACCTAATAAAGACTAAACTGCTGAGTCACGGACTCTCAATAACAGCTCCTAAATGCTCATTCTCTGCCACAGTAAACCTCTTTGTAAAGAAATTATCAGACAGATTTATGGTGCTGAAAAGCACACAAGAGATCATATCACCACCCCATGCAGCAGCCTCCTCTTCAGATGTCTGTGAGCACTCCTCTGGGAGCAACTACAACCTAGGACACCCTTCAGTTGTGACTAAGTTGAGACCAATAAATCACCCAAGGCATTGTCCTGCACAGATGTGAGCAGCTCTTCAGAGCAAGGAACACGTGTTAATGCAAAAGTTGAAGCCCAAACTGCTCGTGCCAGGCTACCTGATTCATGGGCTCTTAGAAACCTCACAACATTAATGCAGATTTACTGATGGCCACCATCAAATCCAGTAAAGCAAGCCCAGAGCCCTGACAGAGAAGGGATTATTTGGCTCAGGAGGAGCCAAACACACACCTTGGGCAAAGACACACTTTGTCTAACACCCTACATCAGGTCCCAGGGCACCGGCTCAGTGATGTCAGGGGTAACCAAGGAATGTCACTGCTCCCAGCTCACATACACACAGAGACCAGGGCATGGAAGACACAGCACTGGGGTGGAGCTGCTGTGCAGCATGGGCCCTTCTCTTGCTCCTATATTAGCTCTGGAGATTGTCACAGCTCTGAGGCTGCCAGAGCTCCAGGAGCATTTGGACAATGCTCCCAGTGATGCACAGGGCTGTTGGGGTGTCTGTGCAGGGCCAGGAGCTGCACTGGATGGTCCTTGTGGATCCCATCCAACCCAGGTATTCCATGATTCTCTAACATTTGGCCATCAGTGTGAAATGATACAGCCCAGCCAAGGCAAGAGAAATCCCAGTGCAGTCCCAGGAGCGGAGGCAGGACCAGCTCTCACCTGTGTGTGACATGGCCCAAGAGGTGCTGCTTGAACACCAAGCTCCACCTTTTAATCTCATTGAGCAAGGCTGCCTTGAAGGGCCGCGCATCGAGCCTCAGCCAGCCCTGGAAGGTGCAGAGGGGCTGCATGCGAGCCACCTCCTCGTAGAGCTGCTCGTAGGAGCCCATCTGCTCCCTGAACTGCTGCAGCGTGGGCGGCGCCTCGGGGACCCCCTCCTCGCTGTGGGCCTCGATGTCTGCAGGCGTGAGGACACGGCCGTGGAGCAGGAACTGGCGGCACAGCTCCCTCCTGTCCTCCCCGTAGAGGTGCGAGAAGCGCTGCTCCAGCCCCGCGCGGTGCTCGCAGCACGCGGCCACCGCGGCCCGAGCGCGGCACAGCAGCTCCTGGCGCAACGCACACAGGGCAGGCATGGCCTCCAGGTCAGCCTGGATGGGCACAGAGAAGGTGAGATGGGAGAGGAGATGGGACAGGAGGAGAGGAAGAGGGAGAGGGAGAGGAAAGCACAGTGAGGTGTGAGCACGTGGCACCTCCTCACAGCCCCCAGCCTGGGGAAGCCCCAGAGCACAGACCTGGTAGTGGCAGAAGCCGCTGTGCGCGGCCAGCCGGGGCACCAGGGAGGAGATGCGGTAGATGCCCTGGAGAAGACTTTCCACCAGGTCACAGAAGCCATCGTTGGTGCCAGGGTCCAAGGGAGGGTGAAACACCAAATCTGGGATCACCAAATCCAGCTGCACCTCAAATAGGGGAGCGAGCCCCGCCTTGGGATCTGGTAGGGAAGAACAGAGACATCAGGGTCTTTTTCAAGGAATCTTGACCCACCACTGACATCCTATTACAAGATGCCATGTGCCCTGCAGGAACAGCAGGAGGGTGTGGTGGCAGGCACACACTCAGTGGTGTCTGCACAACCCATGGAGGTGTTGGCAAACCAGCTGTGTTGTGGTGCCCACCAAAGACAGTGGGAACAGGTGAGACACAAGTGATTTAAGGACCAGAAAGCACCCTGAGGAGGAAAGGCTTGAAAAGATCAGGCTCTTTAGATGATACAGAGGGAGTCTGAGAGCTGAACAACGCCAGCATGGAAGTGCTTGCAGAGGAGAAAAAGAACAGGAACCAAGTGGCCCTTTAATTTAGTGGTGAAAGGCATGCAAAAAAAACCTAAAAACAAATAGCAACCAGAAACTGAAGCCAGATGCAAATGTGACAACCTATGCAAGTTTTTAACAAGATGGTGAAGAACTGCACACAATTCTCCGGCTCACTGTGCCTCCACATCCAGAAGGGAAGCATTCCTGGAGATATGCTTTAGCTGCACAAAAGCTGCTCTCAGCAGAGCAAGGAGGGCTGGGCTGCTGACTCCTGAACCCAGCTCACCTCTGCCCAGAACTAATGCTCAGGGACTGAGGGTTTTATTTTGTGCCTTTCAGGAACAAAACTGGCTCTTGAGACCCCACAGAGGAAGGACGGTGCCACCCTGCTCCTTTGAGCATGGGAGGGTGGGAGGTGACAGATGTCCAAGCACAGATGTGGGAGGAAGCTTCAGCTGTCTCTCTCCATTAACCCTTGCAAACAGTGCACAGTCACCTCCATCCCTCCTCCTGAGCAATCCAGTGACCAGAGGAAAGCCAGGAAAAAGAGAACAACCACTGAGTATGAGGGAGCACAAGCAAAGATGTCCCCTTGGAGAGGCTGAGCAGCCACTGCAGCCAGGGGACAGGAACCAGCTGTCACCTGTGTTCTCCAGGAGGTATTTGAGTGAGCACTCAATGGCAGTGAATAATCCATCCAGGACTATCTCATCCACATAATCCAAATACACCTTCCAGGCATCAGACGCTGGGTCTGCAAGTAGGAGGCTCTGGTTTTCCTGGAAGACAAAGAAGATTCCTTCACACACAGCAGGGCTGAGTCTGTCCTAAAGAGAGCTGCCCACACCCAAGAGCTGATGCTGGGCAGCACAGCAGTATCAGCCTTGAGGAGGTGGATCTTCCAATGGGGCATGGCCACAATTTACTCCTGTCTTGGCTGCTTGGTCTCCAGGAACACTGGAAGGTGAAAATGGAGTGCAGAACAGCCTCAGAAGGGCTTCCACATGTTCTCCTTCCTCTTCTCTGAGGCCATGGGACTTGGGGCTGCTTTGCACCCCTGGGGCAGGGAGAACTGGGGGGTCTCAAAGGCTCACCCTGATGAATCCATCTGGTTCTCTTCAGAGTCCAAGGCCAGACAGTGACCCTCAGGAGAGGGCTAGGCCTACAATCCATCTCCCTCCAGGCCAGGGGCTGTCCCTGACATGCACAACACCTGGCTCCAGGCAGTTGAGGAGCAGAGCTTTGGGCCTTCTCTTGGCCCACAGAGGACTCTGAGCTCTGGCAAAGCTTCTGGGAACCATCAAGGTTTGGGACAGCACTTTTTCTCCTGTCACTCAGCTTCTCCCTGGGGGGTCAGCATCACCTCCTGCTCCACAGAGGGACATCAAGCCTCAAACCTAAGAGCCAGCCCCAGCTTCTGTTCCCAGGTAAACACCTCAGAGGGGATTTTTCCTTGGAGCAGCATCCCAAACCCGATGCACCACTCCCCTCTAGTGGCTGTCCAGCAGCCAGGGCTGGAGCCAGACCCTTCTCTGGGCTGCAATCCTGCCAGTTCTGCCCGGGGCTAGGAGCCCAGCCAGCCCCACACCCCAGTCCAGCTCACCCCTCAGAGACAACATCAATTAACACCGGCTCAGGTTCTCAAATGGGTTCAGGAGTTCATTGAAGGCGAAGCAGCTCTGAACGTTTTCAGTGCCATAGGGACAACACGGAGCCTCTGAGGAGCCACCCAGCCCTGGAGGTGCCCCCTCACCTTCACCAGCGAGTGGATCCTCTGCCCACACTCCCTGACCAGGCTGTAGCGCCGTTCCAGGTGCTCCTGGCACTCCTCCAGGCTCAGCACTGCCTCCCTTTTGGAATCCCTCCTCTCCAGTATGGGCGACCCCCACGAGTGCACGATGCTCTGGATCTCCTCAGCGTTGTCCTTGGCTTTTTGCACCCTCTGCTCCAGGTCACAGACATCGCCCATCACCCTGGAGATGTGATCCCAGACACCTGAGGAAAATGAGATGACTGACCCCCTATTTTCAGAGCTGCTGGGCCAAGCTCTGGTGTTCTCTCCTTCAGACTTTTTCACCATGGTCTCACGTGTTTCTCACTCATCCTTAAGGTAAGAGATTCACCACCTCGAGCAGCAGAGCCACCTCTATCTCTCCCCTACCCCAACAAGCCACAACAGGGACCACTAGAGTCTCTCCCCCCCAGAGCCTGGGCTAAACCTGAGGGGAGCAGGATCTTGTCCACATCCCCAGCAGATCAAGGAAATGTGGGAAGGAGCAGGAACACCGGGAGCTGCTCCTCATCTCCCCAGTGCTGGGTATGCCAGAGTGCCGTGTCCTACTGGGAACCAGGGAGCAGAGACTGGGCACATGAGGGAATATGAGGAGACCCAGGTGTCACACTGTGAGAAATGGATTTGTAAAGAATTCTCAAAACTTGACAGAAAGCTCACACAGTCTTGTACATCTGTATGCAAACACTGAGATAAGGTGTGCTGGCTTAGGAAGGCCATGGAATAGAGATGACATTGTTGAGAGAGAGACTGAACTAGAAACAAGTTTCAACAAGTTTCAAAATACAGCCTTGCAAAAAGACCAGATATTTTAGAGAATTAGAACTATGAAAGATGCATTGTAGCAAAACCATGTGGGAAAAAACATAGGTGATTAGTGTTAGAAGTAATAACAGCATTGTGTGGCAAAAGCTAATAGGCTGAAAAACATGAAGTATTGCAACCAGGAAACGCGCTAGCTTCTGATGGAATGACATTGAGCTTTACATCTCTTATGTCTCACTATTCATCAAAATTGATAAGGAAATAAAATCTTTTAAATTGCCTCTCAGTTGCCCCATCTTTGTAAAAGCTGGGAAAACCAACATCACACAGAGCCAGCTCACCCTCTGTCTTCCAGGTCAGCGTTTCTTCTGCCTCTCTCAGCTTCAAATCAATGTCCTGCAGCTGCTCCTGCACCAGAGGATATTCCACCTCCAGCACGGTTCTCAGGACCTTGTTGTAGCTGTTGCCCATCAGCTCCAGGCTGGCCACCAGCTGCCGGAAGGATTCCTTGCAGGAATAGAGCTCAGCTGCTGCCGGGGGGATGGCTCCTGCCCCACTGCCCCACAGATAGCTCACCTCCCTCAGCACGGACACCAGCTGGGGAGGCAAGGCACAGAGCTGAGCACAGCACAGCCCTCCCAGCTCCTGGCATTCCCCTCAATCCATTCTGAGCATCACAGGGAGTTCCTGCTGGTTTATTCCCAAAGCAGCAAGCTGGAAAGGGCCTGGACAGCTCCTGGTCTGTACCTCCTGTTTCCCACTGATCTCTGACTCTGGATTTCTTCCCAGCTCTGTTAAGCACCAACCAGCCTCTAAAAGCCACCATCACCTCAGGTGCTCTCAGCTGTCCCCATCCATGTGCATCCCCTCTCAGATGGAAGCTGAGCCACATCACAAGTCTCAGCAATACTGTTCCTGCAAGAGCCATTGGCCATTATCAAAGTGAAAGATGGCTCCAGTTCTCTTGATTTTCTGGGCTGATTGGCATAAAAAATAATTTAAAAAATAGTACCATGGCCTCAAACCCACTGACTCAACTCCTTCTGGTGCCACCTTCCATCAAAGATTTCTGGAGTCACAAAACAAACCTCCCCTGGATTTTTCACACCCTTTCAGAAGCTCAGGTTTCAGGTATGCACAACATGAATGTGCATCTGTAGACGATGTCCCATCCCTCCCCACAGCAGTATCAAGCCTAGACAGGACATGCTGACACCAGTTACACATTTGGCTCCTGAGGGACTTCCAGCCACTGGCTTTAACCAGAAATTCCTCTACTCAAACTGTAATGCTGGTATTTAGGCAGAGCAGATCTACAGGAGATCCTTGTTACCCCCATGGGAGGGGTTCCACAGACCACCAAGAACCCCACCAGGTGTCCCACAGCTCGGGGACACACCCTGGGGGGCAGGAGAGCCGAGGGGGAGTAGCTCTTACCTGGGGATCAAAATTGACCGTGATCAGTTTGGTCTGTGGATCTCGCCGGATGAGAGGCTGAGTGAGGTTGTAATGGGATTTTTCTGAGACTGTCTGGGACCAGTCTAAGAACAGCTTTTCCTGATACCTGCCAGAAAAGAGAAATATGCACCACATAGTTGTCACAGCACATGTCACAGGTGAGATGGGCACGATACCCAGAGCGTCACCCCACAATTTCAGAAAGCTCCAACCCATACACAGTATCACCACACCACTCCAGAAGGCTTCAGGCATCTGCCCCTCTTGTTCTTTACCCAACCTTTTATCCCCCTCATGTTCATGCATTGCAGCTGTGTGCCCTCTGTTCCCTTTGGTGGTTGATCAGTGCCCCTGGGCACTCCTTGGCTCATTGCTGTCAGTGCTGCTCAGCTGCTTTTCACAGCTCTACCCACTGGGGATGAGGCTGGGCCACAGCCCCACTCCCAATGGCCACAAACTGTGTGCTACACACAGCCCCAGCCCCAGTGACCACAAACTGTGTGCTACACACAGCCCCAGCCCCAATGGCCACAAACTGTGTACCTATACATAATTACCAGGCCAGAGAGTGCAGTTGTAACTGAGTGGAAGCCAAGTCCACTCTGAGGACTGAAGAATGCAAAAGAGTGTTCAAAACCCATCCATGCCATCTCAACAACAGCGATTCCAAGAAAAACACCCAAAAAAACAATCAAGTCAGGGGGGCAAAGCCCTCTCAAGTAGCAGTTTTAGCAGAGAATTCAGATTTGGAGATGGACTATCCAAAGCATTTAGCCTAATGTGATACATCAGCAGCTGGGTGTTTCCAAAGGTCAAAGCAGGACAGATGCCTGAAGCCACAGGGATGCCAGGGGTGGCTGAAGCTGACCTCACCTGAGTGAGACCATGGCACCCCTGGGATGGGAGCACAGAGGGACAGAATAGGGTTCCTGGCATCTCACATGTCATGGACAGTCCCAACCTCCCCAGTGACAAAGTCTGTTCTGAATCACTTCATCACCTGAGCACCCAGGAGACAGCACCTCGAGGTGGTCACCCCACACCATCTGTGGGGCTGCTCCTCTCTGAAAGGCTGTGCTGAATTATCCAGCCTTGTTCTGGTGATGGGAACAGGGTTGTCTCCATCCTCCCTGCAGCACCCAGCAGCCCAGGCTCTCAGCTCCCTCCACTGTGGATGGGGAGCAGGGCCCTGCAGGGCTCTCCTCCCTGGGGAAGGGGTTTCTCTCAAGGGACAGCCCAGAGCAATCAGGTGTAACATCAAACACTGAGCTGCCAAGTCCTGGACAGCTACCCCCAGCCCAAACTGTGGAATATCCACGTTACAGCCACTGCAAACAGAGCCAGTGAGAGAACAGAGCCTTCTCCCAGCCCAGGCTTTCCACCAGAGCAGCTCCTCCACCCCACAACAGCTTGTTCTGATGTTCCTGCTGGGCTGCAGAGCCCCCATTCCTCCTCTGCAAGATTCTCATTTGAAGCCATCCCAGTGACAGGTTCCCTCCTCCTTGGGCTTAGAAAGGGACATTCCCAAGCCCTGGGCTGCCAAATGTTCTGGAAGGTGGCTCAGGGGAGGGGAATGTTTCCTCAGCTACAGCCCTGCATGAGCCCCCTGTACCTGTCGAGCAGCTGGATCATTTCTTCATATTTCTGCACCACCCTTCTTCCACGGGCAGAGTCCAAGTTCCTGGCAGCACAACAGACAGGGGTCACCTTTAGTGCTGGGATCTGCATTTCCCCCTTCCCAAGGTCCCCCACAGTCTGGCTGGATTCACCCCAAATCCTCTCCCTACACAAAGGCTGCCCAGCCCCCTGTGCTCTCTCTCAAGTGTTTCCCTGCTGCAAAATGGGGACCAGCAGCTGGGACGGGAGAAGGGCTCAGAGCTGCTGGAAAAATCAGTTACCAAACATCACTTTTAAACATTTTACCCTTGACAGTTTTCTGTCACAGTCGTGCTCCACTAGATGCAGGCCACAGCTGTATGAATGACTGTTTATATAATGTATAGAAAAAATTATAAAATGTATGCAATAACATACTATATACATCATATATATATAATATATATATATATCTATATATATACACATATGAATTTTTTCCTTTTCAATCCTTTCTCCCTCTTAAGTTGCACATGGGAAAGAGCCTCACACCACCCTGCTGAAGGACTTGTCTTTAACTGCTCTATACAGAGGGGTGAAATCAATAGTAAATGCAGGGACCATGAGAATTCCAGCCCTGGTTTGTTCTCTTGATCTTGGGTGATTGTTCCTTTGTTTAATGCTGAGAAAGTGATCTTCTGCCAGTACCCAAGAGCTGGGGGGCTGCTCCCAACGAGGTCCTAGAGCCTGTGCTGAGAGGAATGGGAAAGGTTGCAATACCGATTTTAATTGCAACCTAGGGTTATGTTAAAAGCTGACAAGCTCATCTACTCTCCCACTGTGCCTCTTAATCACTTCAAAACCAATCCAATTAAAGAGCTTCTTCAAAAACAAAGATGGCAGGGAAGTGAATGGCTCCAGGGCATCTCTCCACTTCTCACCTCCTCACTAAGGACTGTTTCAGCTACAGCCATTGGATAACGTTCAACACAGAAAGAACATCTAGAGAGAGATTTCCAGATGGTCACAACTCATCTGGAGCAGACACTCACAGCCCTGGGATGTGCCTCAAGTGCTCCAAGGGCCCCTGGATCCGTGCCCGCAGTTCCTGCGCCCAGCCCAGCGCTCCAGCCACGGGGGGGACGTTCTTGTGCAGGGGGGGAAACCCTGCAGGGCACAGGGGAACAGCATTGCATCAGCCCTGCAACCCCAGAGGCACCCACAGCCCCACAGAACTGCCCTGGTTTCCAGGCTTCTTCCCTGAAATCCAACCTCTGTCACGATGGAGGTCTGCGACCTACAAATCCCCCTGTGCCTCTGGATTTGGAATAAGGGATCAGAGGAGAAGCCTGGCATATCCTGGAACCAGACTGGGGTGAATTCTCTGCTTCCCACAGACCCTGAGGAAGGGATTCTGGCTGGGAGCTGGTTGTGACCATCCCATCTCAGAGCCACAGAACAACAGTCCCCAAAGTCACAGCAAATGCTGGACTCACCCTCCATGAATCTCCCCATTCCCTTGGTTAACCTGCACTGGTTCCAGCAGTGCTGCCTCTCCTGGAATTTGTCTGCTTCCAGAACAGTCTTCCTGAGGCTGCTGTTCAAGAAGACACACTAATTCTCATAATCTGACAGGAAATTACCTATTCTCTTCTGTACCAGCATTCCCAGGAAATAATAAACCTGGAAAAATCTGATCAAACCCCAAATTCCCACCTCCCCCTTGCATTCCCAGCATTACAAGGGAAAAGCTCAGCATGTGCCTTCAATCCCAGCCACACCTCACACATGCACATTTAAAACAAGGATATTGGCATTGTTTTAATGCCAAGAAAAGAGCATTCCCAGGCACTTTCCTTTCCACTAGGAACTATAGAAGCTGAAAACCTTTGCAACTTGGGAAGTTCCGGTTTCCTTAGCAAAAGCAAATTATTCCCCCCCCCTAAATTAGCCTAAATCCAGTTTCCTGTAAAATCAGTTTTCCTCCTGACATGGCACCCACCGAGCTGCAGCCCTGCCTGGGTGTGCCTGGTGTAGGAGAGCCTGGCCTGGTCCAGGGCAGTGCTGAACATGCTGAGCAGGACAGGGACCTTGTCAGCAGCAACTGCAGCCATCACAGGGCGCTCCAGAAGGTTCCGGAACATGGCCAGCAGCTGTGCAGGGGATGGAGCAGGGAAAGAATGGGAAGAAGTCACACTCCTGCACAAAGTCCCACTGGGATTCTCCTCACTGCTGCAGTTCCTCAGTAACTCAAAGGTCTGCACTGATGGACATTTATCAAAGGGAAGGTTTTCCCCCTGCTTTCCCAAGTAGCTCCTGCCTTTCATGAAATCATTAAAGTTTGAAAAGAACTCCAAGATCACCTTTGACTGAATCCCACCACTAAACCATATTACAAAGGATGTCTGTGTTACAGAAATGCTCAGACCTTCTCTGTGGTGAACCATATTCCAACTATCATTCTTCAAAATTTGCTATTAAAAAAAAATCACAACAACTCAAAGATAAATGCTATCACTTACCATTTTCTACAGTCTTTTTTACAACTATACTGTTTTTTTTTCAGAAAATACCATTTATTTCCTCTGCAAGATAGATTCACTGGTAAACAAAGCCCCTCATTCTAGAAAACCTCAATTTTCAGAGTTGAAATTCATGTATTAACAAACTGATACTAACAATGATCACCTGATTTTAACAGTAGTTTTCACCAGGAAATCAGAGAATCACAGACTGGTTTGGGTTGGAAGGGACCTTAAAGGCCAGCTCATTCTACCCCCTGCCATGGGCAGGGACACCTCCCACTAGACCAAGGTGCTCCAAGCCCCGTCCAGCCTGGCCTTGGAACTCAGAGCAGCCTTTCCTCCACCTCCCAGGGAGACCAGTGCAACTCCTGCCTTCCAAAAGCCTGACGTGAGTCAATTCCTTTGGCTGCTCTTCCCCAAACTGAGCAAAGGCCTCTTCTGTTTGTGTCAGGATGTGAGGAGCAGGGACACTCCCAGCTCCAAGCCTGTGAGGGACCCACAGGGCTGAGCATCCCCACCCAAGTCCAACCCAATGTCTCTGTCCCCTTGTCCATCCCACTGGCAAAGCCCAGCCCCAGTGCCTGCAGCTCCAGCCCTGTCTGGCCCCTCTGTGGGGTCACAGAGAGGGAGGGGAGGGCGCAGACAAACCTTGAAGATTTGCTCCAGGTCCGGGGCGTCGCTGAAGGCCTGGCTGAACACAGTGCCCAGCCGACGGTCAATGTCCTCCACCTTCTGCTGGAAATCCAGGGCATCCTGCTCAAACTCCTGTGGCAAGGGGAACAGCCAGTCCTGAGCTGTGAGAAGGCACTGGGGAGGTGCTTGCCACCTCCCAGCTCAGAGGTGCTTCCTCTTATTCAGCAGGAATTAAAACACTCCTCTGGCCACCCTCCACAGAGCCAAGGACACTTCTGTCCCGTGCCACGGCTGAGCTCATGGCCCTCCAGGATGGACCCACAGTCCAACAAGTACTGTTCAGCCTGGAGGCAGGACAGGCTATTTCCACACTCTCTCACCCTGAAGCTGGCCTGAAGACCCCACCATCACCCCAAAAACCCACAGAAGCTCAAACTCACTGAACCAGCAAGGTATGCTAGACTTAAGCTGTGCCAGGGGAACTTTAGCTTAGACATCAGGAAAAAGTTATTCACTGAAAGAGTGATTGGGCACTGGAATCACCTGGCCAGGGAGGTGCTGGAGTCACTGTCCCTGGACATGTTTAAAAAGAGCCTGGATGTGGCACTCAATGCCAGGGTTTGGTTGATGAGGAGGTGTTTGGTAGCAGTTTGGACTTGATGATCTCAAGTGTGTTTTCCAGCCTGGTTCATTGTGTGATTCTGAGATAGGGAGCTGCAAGAACTGCCAGGTGTCTGCAGAAAAGGCCAGCAGCTCCCTGTCCCCTACAGGGACAGATCAGACCATGACAGAGGGAGGAAGGAGCTGGAAGGAGGAGCCAGGGCTCTGCTGCAGAGGGAGCTGCTCTCTGGAAAGGAGGATGTGCTGCTGGCATCCCCACAGGCTGCTCCCACCTACCAGGTTGGCCAGGTCCAGGCAGTCGTAGGCTCGCTCTGAGAGCACCTGGTAGCCCTCCTGGAACTCCTCATACATGTCCAGCACCTGCTGGCCCAGGGCCTTCCCTTTCATCCCCCCAAACTCAATCTTCTCCAGCTGTGCCAGGTCCAGGGCTGTGGTCAGGAGGCCCTGCAGAGCCAGAGGAGGCAAACACAGGTTCAGCCACAAGCAAATGACAACAGTTACCACAGCACAGAGCCATGTTTGCTCCTGGGCCATCCTGAGGGTGCTCAGGATGGGATCAAGATGATCTTTGAGGTCCCTTCCAACCCAAACCATCCTATGATTATGAGTGGTTTTAAAATAGATGCCATCCATTGTGGTTTTCAACACAATGCACCTTAAGGAATGAGCAGAGTTACACAGTGTTTAAACCAGTAAAACCTTCTGTTCCAGTGCAGAGAACAGGAGAAGGAGAAAAGCAACCCAGAGCTTGCCTTGCATAGGCACAAGCAGCCTGTACAGTGCACATCTGACCCCCCAGCTGGGAACAGACCATCCAGAAACAGAGATTCACTTCAGAGAGATGTGACCAGCAGGTGCTGTGAGCTGTTAACATAGGAGAACTCACAGGTGAACAGGGTGTTTGTGTACCAGGTACACAGAGCCTCAGCCATGCTGGGGGCTGAGGGATGATGGCACTCAGGACACCCCCTGTCCCTACCCTGCCCCATCTCCCAGTGAGAACCATGGCAAACAGGGACACCCCACAGCCCCCCAGCTGGGCTCACACTGGCATGTGAAGGGACAACCTGGTGAAGAATGTGGAACGTGTCCCTGCTCCTCCCCAGGCCCCCTGTCCAAGTCAGGATATGCCCAGCTCCAGGGTGTCCCTGAGGGCCACAGGAAGCCTAGGAGCTTGTCCTGGTTCATTCCCAGCCGTGCAAACCACAGCCCCATAACCCCCATTCCCTTGTCCCAACAAGAGCACGAGTCCCAGAGGACTGCTGGGAGCACTGACACACCCAGCAGCCCGAGCAGAAGGACACAGCAGCAAATCTGACACATGCAGTGAGCAGGACCCAGGCAAACGAGTCCTGGCCTTGATGTCAGGGTGACCCCACAGCACAGAGAGTGGCCCCATCTCCTGGCATCAGGGAGGGAAGGTGCCAGCAAGGGAGTTCATGGCTGCAATACCTCACAGCTCCAGTCTCACCTTCACCATCTCCAGCCTCTGCAGGAAGCTGTCCAGCCTTGCAAACACCAGCCTGGAGTGGAAGTCCCACCTCCTCACTTGCTGGCCTGGCTCATAATATACCTGCAGGTTTGCCCGTCTCTCCTCCAACGCCCCTTTGAAGGCATTCAGGATGTCAAACACTGTTTGCACCTTGCCCAGGCTCTCTTCCATCTCTCCTTTCAGAAGGTCTTCTGGAGACAGGTACACCACGGCCTGGAAGAGCCAAATCACACCAGAGATGTCCCTCCTGCTGTCACAGCAAACGGTGACTTCTGGCACTGAACAGCTCTGACCCTTCCTCTCAGGTTCAGGATCCCTTTGCCAAGGAAGGACAGGGGAAAGAAAGAGAGAAAAGACTTCCATAAAACCCTTCCTGCACAAACACAGGTGCCACAGCACACACCTGCTGGATGAGGAGGTTGCAGATCTCCTGGAGCAGCACCACGACCCGCAGTGGCACGCTGTAGTGCTTGCAGGTGACCCAGATCCAACACACCACGTGCAGCAGAGGCACCAGGAGAGGCTTCACCTGGCTGAAGTCAACAGCCTCTATGTGCTCCAGGGGCTGCTGGAGGGGAGTCAGGTGCAGGTCGATGTCCTGAGCTTCGCTCAGAGCTGTGGGAAGAGAGGGCAGAGGGGTGAGATGCACGGGGCTGGCGTGGGGGTCACGAGCTGGGTGCTGGCACAGAGGGGAGCAGACAGTCCTGGTGAGCACAAAGCACTCACTGCATGTGCTGGAGAGAAATCACCTTGAACCCTGCTCACCTACAGCACAACCAGCACAGCAAACAACCTGACTCAACTCAATTCCATCAAGGATGTGGAATAAAGAGTGGAAACTATTTCCTCCTGGATGACTAAATATTGAATACTGAATCCCAGCATCTTTCTAACTGCCATCTAGACATGCATATTGGAATCTAAACAGCTGTGATGAGATGGCTCAGACCAGGTTTTAGAACAATTAATCTTCTGGAGCTTAAAATCTCTTGCTACATTTAACATCTGAGATAGTAGCAGTAAACATCCTAGAGTGAGTGAAACTGCCACTTTCTGTATTTTGGTAACACAGCCCTATTTTCAGTGCAATAATTTCAAAATAGACCACCTGGAAATTGTGCAAATGGGTCTTCCTATTTTTCAAAATTTAAGGGAGGTTTCCAACTCAATATATCCTACTCATGTACCAAATACTAACAGAACTTCCTCATTTTAAATCTTTGAAGCTGAAAAAAAAAATAAATGGTGAGGGACAAGGGATTGTGACAGGGCTCAGGGCAGAGGCCACAACAATCAAGCAGTGCCTGGTAGCACCAAAAACACAGCTCTGCATGGGCTGCAGGATCACCAGGCTGGGCCTGAGCTCAGCTGAGCCTGGTTTTGGCTCTGACAGCCCCATGCCCTGAGGGCAGCACAGTCCCACCTGTCCTGACTGTACCAGAACAGAAATGAGTGCCTGACCGGGTGAAATTGTCAGCTTAGCTTTGTACAGCCATGTGGTTGGACCCTGAAGAACTACCCCAGAGTCAATAATTAATTAATTTTTATTAAATTAATGAATTTTAATAAAACCAGCCCATCATTGTGCAACTAAACCTGTGGACCAACATGAAGAGAATCATCATCATCATCATCATCTAATCATAGAACCATGGAATGGTTTGGGCTGGAAGGGATCTTAAAGAACATGATACACCTTCCACTGTCCCAGGATGGTCCAAGCCCTGTCCAGCCTGGCCTTGGACACTGCCAGGGATCCAGGGGCAGCCACAGCTGCTCTGGGCACCCTGTGCCAGGGCCTGCCACCTTCACAGGGAAGGATTTCTTCCTAATATCTAATCTAACCTCTGACAGCATGAAGTCAATTGCCCATGTCTTGTCACTGCCAACCCTTGTAAAAAATCCACCTCCAGCTTTCCTGGAGCCCCTTTAGGCACTGGAAGGCCAGAGTAAGATCACTGCAGAGACTTCTCTGGACTGAACAATCCCAATTGTCTCAGCCTTTTCAGAAGTGCATGGGCAAATAACCCCAAAGCTAGGGACTAAGGAAGGAGAAACTCTCATAATCAGCATCTCCCTCCCACAAAGCCACCCTGTCACCCCAGCAGGGAGGGCACAGGACACTGGGACCCCAGGCTATGACAGAGGACAGAAGTGAGCACCACGGTAAAGCTGTCCCAGTTTCTCACCTGCCTCAACATCCATGAGCATGTTTTGGAAGGCTGGCACGTAGATGCTCTGCACTCTCTCCAGCACCTCCACCATGTTGCTGACCCTCCTGGACGTCAGCTGGCTGTGAATGCCTTCCAGGTCAGCACACCTGCAGCACCAGCACACGTTACCAGCCCCACTGGGGCAGCACCAGCTGTGCCCCAAAGCCCTGACTCAGGATTTTCTGCAGTTACACAAGGACTGACCACAGACTCTCTAGAATAGGGAAGTCAAGAGGTAGAGAGGGTTTTGAACTGAGATCTCCAAAAAGTGACAGTCCTGAACTTATATTTATGTGGGGAAAAAAAACCTTTGAAGAATAAGAAATGTTGTGGAGGGAGGGGGGTTGTGTTTGGTTTAGATTTGGGGTTTGAGTACACACAAGAAGTTTTCCAACCAGTTTTCCTGAAGCCCCCACACCTCTAGAAAGCAGTAGGTGTATCTGCATGAGCAAAGAGCTCCAGCACAGGAAAGGTACAGAGGATGTAAAAAGAACAAGGCTGTGGCTGGAGAGATGGAAGTGGTGAAATCCTGCAGCCACTGGGAGGCTTTTCTGCACAGACTGCAGCTGCAAACAGACCCAGGCAGGATCTAACCCAGACTTTGGGAAACATTTAGTTTTAGAACTCAAGAACCCCTGTTTTAGTCTGAACTGAACTGGCAGGAAGTGGGACCAGCCCTAGAGGACACAGCTGGTGCCAGGCTCAGATGAGAGCAGTGCCAAAAGGAGCCAGGTATTGTTTCTGCAGCCACTGCTGACAGCTCTGCACGGGCAGGGCTCTCTCTCCAGTCAGCCTGAGCCAAGACAGCACAAAGGGCAGGTGAAATTCCACTCCCTGGCTCATCTCACCCCCCTCTGGCACCACCAGCAGCCAGCTGACAGCATAGAGAGGGCCCAGCAGCTCTACTCTGGGGCTGGTTCCTAGTGACCAGTGATGGGAACAGCATTTCCAACAAAATTCCCTCATGGTGTAGCCCTGAACTGTGGTGTGGCCAAGCCAAATGGAGCCAACACCCCAGCCACCCCCAGGCACTCAGAGATCATCATTATTTTATGTCTGGGAGCAATATTTTTGGGTTCAGGTCTCTACATGGCCTCGAGCAGCTGCTCTTGGCTCACAGCAGCAGCATCCCCTCCACCCAAACCAGCAGCAGCAGCTTCCCCAGCACCTGTTCTTCCAGAATTCCAGTTCCACCTTCGGGGTGGGGTTGGTGCCTTGCAGGAGAGGCTCTGAGGACTCTTTCTTCAGCACTCTCTGGATCTGCTGGCTCCAGTCAATGATGGCTGACTCGGTGGCATGTACAAGGGATTTATTGATCAGCTCCAAGCTGTGGAAAACAGAACACGAGGGTCACTTGGCTTTCCACTTGCCCATGTGCATTGCTGAGTTGGATCTACCTCAACGGGCAGCTGGATTTTACAGCCCACATTCATGTTTCAAAACCACAAAACAATAAAATTTAACATTTACAAGGGCAGTTAGAGCCAAGATAAGGAGGAATGGTTTAAAACCGAAAGAGAGTAGGTGTAAATTAGATATTAGGAAAGAATTGTTCCCTGTGAGGGTGGGCAGGCCCTGGCACAGGGTGCCCAGAGAAGCTGTGGCTACACCTGGATCCCTGGCAGTGTCCAAGGCCAGGCTGGACAGGGCTTGGAGCAACCTGACTGCAGAGTTTGGAGTTTTCCCTCAGTGATCCCAGCAGTTCATTACTTCTCTGCATGCCCTCATCCCCTTCCACTTCCTGAGCTTTTCCTGCTTGTATCATTGCACAGTCTCCAAAGATAGAGCCCATGAAATAGAGAGAGCAAAATACCCCTCCTGGGCAATCTGATGAGCTGTAGAGGACAGGGAGGATCCCCAAAAGATGCAACACATGCAGCAGCAGAAGAAAACCCAGTGGAGAGCAAGGGCTGGTACTCACAATTGCTCATTTTTAGGATCAATGTTCTCGATTCCCTCCGAGCCAGCTGGAAGAGGCAGCAAGGTCTTGCCCTTCACCTGGCCCACAACCTTGAAAACAGTATTTTTCAGGCTGTGGACATGATGGATGATGTCTTGTGACACCACTCGTGGCCAGCCCTGATGGTTCCTCCGGTTTGTCAGGATGGGCACGATCACCTGCAGCAGGAGCCATGGAAGAGCAATGGAGAAGAGCTGAAGGAGGGCAGATTTAGATTTGATTTAGGAAGAAATTGTTCCCTGTGAGGGAAACACAGGGAACATGAGGAGGCCATGGCACAGGGTGCCCAGAGCAGCTGTGGTTGGAAGTGTCCAAGGCCAGGTTGGACAGGGCTTGGAGCAGCCTGGCACAGTGGAAGGTGTCCCTGCCATGGCAGGGGTGGCAATGGATGGGCTTTAAGGTCCCTCCCAACACAAAACATGCTGTGATTTGATGATTCTATAACAAAATGCACTATGGATGGACTGGTCACCAGGCTCTGAGGTCCTGGGCAAGCCTGGAGACCCTCATTTACCACTGTCCCAAGCAGTTCCCAGCAGGTGATTATGAAGGCCAGCAGGGCTGGGCTGAGCCCAGGGGCTCTCCCTGCACAGCCACCCCCCCTATGCAGAGGGAAGGTCCTCTGGTACCTCCTGGCATCTACAGCAGGGGCACATTTTAGGTTATTTCCCAAAGCTGCAGCCCACTAAATATGATTAAATATGTCTTTACCACTGAAGTTCCAGGGTCTGCACTGACCCAGCAGCTGGGGGCTCTGGGCTGGCTTGCCTGGACCTGAGCTGCTTCTGGCTCTTTTGTGCTGGGACAGCAACAGTACCTGTCACCTTCCTCTGGGATCAGAGCCAGGTTGCCCCTGGTGATGAGCAGCCTTTATGTGGCCAGACTTGGGGGAGGATAAAGGTATAAAACCAGCTACAAACAGACACAGAATGGAAAAGAAACAATCAGGGTGCCACACGAGGGTGCTGAAAGTTCTTTGCACCATGACCAAAGAGGACCAGCAGCAGCAACCACCATGTCCAGGGAGCCATGGGAAGGGAGAACAACCCCAGAGCACACAGAGTTCACCTTCAACAGCTTCAGCTGCAATAGTAGCAGGCTTTGTCTCCATTACTCAAATCACACAGAGTGCTCATGAGAGTAATGCCATAACCAGTCAAATCAGCTGTTTGTATTCTTTTGGATTGTTAAAATGACAACTGGGCCCCTGATGGAACCTCTTGAAGATCCCTTTGGGAAAACATCAGCCCACCTAAGGTAACTGGGCACTCAAATACAGGAGGCTTTTCTGAACATCAGGAAAAACCCTTTCCTGAGAGGGTGACTGAGGGCTGGCACAGGCAGCCTAGGGAGGCTGTGGAGTGTCCATCAGCAGGGATACTGAAAAGTCACCTGGACATGGTCCTGGGCAACTGGCCTGGGTGGCCTGGCTTGAGCAGGGGCTTGGACCAGATGTGCCTGAGATGTGCCATGCAGCCACTATCCTGGAACCATAGACTGGTTTGGGCTGGGAGGGACCTTGAAGTTCATCTTGTTCCACCTTCTGCCATGGACAGGGACACCTTCTACTATCCTAGGTTGTTCCAAGTCCCATCCATTCTGGCCTGGAACACTTCCAAGAGGGGGACAAGCACAGCCTCTCATTCTCAGGAACCCATCCTGTGACTGTGTAACGTGGGTCATCCCCCACGGACCACACCGTGAGGCGCCCAGAGCCCCCACGGCTCCTGCTTTAGGAACTTCCATTGGGCGCCGCAGAGCCCGGCGCCGCCTTTCCCCCCTTACCTCCTCCACCAGCGCGGCGAAGTGCGGCAGGGGCTCTGCGGGCAGGTCCCCGCACAGCAGCTCGGCGGGGTCGGGGCCGGCTCCGGGCGGCCGGAGGAAGAAGAGCGCCTTGGTGGCGGAGGGGGACGGCGGGGGCGGCCCGGGCCGCAGCCCCAGCTCGCCNGCCCCGCCAGCCCGGGATCCCCTTCGGCCTCCATCCGCCCGGCTCCGCCGAGTGTTTGCGAGGAGCGGCCGCCGTTGCCCGGGGGACTCCCGGGAGCCGCTCCCGTGCCCCGCCGGGAGGCGAGGGCGGTCCCAGCGCTGCCACCTCCCTCCCGCCGCTCCGGCCCGTTTCGCTCATCCCGGCAGCGCTGTGCAGCCCCAGAAGCAGTTTCCCAGCCCGGCTCGCTCCACGGGAATTTTTCCACATCGGGCACAGGCAGCTCCCGTCCCTCACACCTTCATGCTGTTCCCGACACCGACGTACCAGCATCAACCACCCGGAGCTGAAACTTGGCTGCTGTGAGCTCCGGCCACTGCTGCATTTCCACTTCATTAATACCCTCTTCTGTGAGAAGCAATTCATTATTTTCCAAATAAAAGATCCTTCTGTAATTCCATGGAAAGCAGCACACAGCTCCTGTGAAGTCCTAGAACTGCTCGTGTCGCCCCAGCAGTAACCAGGTACTCCCCCGGGCACCCCAGCCCACTCCTACCTCCACTTGTCCAGCAACGGGAACATTTTGGCTTTCCCCAGACCCCTCCTATTCATAAAAGCCCAGCAGAGCTTTTCTGCAGGACACAGATATGTCAATTCTCCAGTCTCTGCTTTAGACAAGCAAAACACTAAAGCATAGCTCATCAACAAAAGATGCTTTGCTGATAGTTTGCTCCTAATTTCCTATAAATTCAAAATGAAGTCTTAAGACTTGCGTGCAAGCATCATCTCCTGAGTGGGGCCTGGCTGTCTTCAGGTTGCCTCCAAAAATAAACTCCTTTATTTAAAGAGCACTTTACAGTCAAACACAGGCAGTGACAGCAAGAAAAGAAGCAAAGCTGACCCACAAAAAGCCTCAGAAAAACTCCTCTTAACTGCTGACCTCCCTCCTCTCTGCCTGCTGTCTGCTGTGCCTGCTACTTTCCTGTCCCCTGCACCCAGAACTAGAATCTGCTCAAGGACACTCACAGCCATGGAGCTCCAGCATGATCCAGATCAAATGGGCAAGAGCTTGGTCTTTACCCCAAAGCTGAATCAGCCAGCCAAGGTCATTTGCCAGAGAAATCCAGGTTTTTGTTTCCTCATTAGTGATCCAGACACAACACAGGTTTCTGGAGGATGGCAAGTGGTTTATTCAGATTCTAAATAAAGGGTTTGGAAAACTGATCTTTTGAAACAAAAAAACAGTAGAGAAAACCAAAATAAAATGGGAACACTGATGTACAGATGTATTCTCACCCTTAATTTAACCTAAAACCCTAAAATTGGGTCCCATTTTACTGTTAATTTTCCTCCTATCACCTGGGTTCTGATAGTGAAGGCAGGCATAACCAGCTGAGACAGCTCACCTTCCTCTGGCAAACCCAGGGCCCCTCCAGGGCCTCTCACACCTGATCTCTTGCAGAGGTCACACCTGCTGCTTTTACATTATCAATACTTTGTAGCATAAACCCCAGAATTAAAACAGTTCAGGGAGAATTTTTGGTTAAAAGAAAAACTGCCCCATGGACTGGTGAGCACCCAGAACGGAGCTATGTGGGCAGATCCTGTCTCCAAAAGGACCAGTGCTGCTGACAACCCACTGGAGCTACAGCCCAGGGAGATCCATGATGACCAAGCAAACCCAGATGCACAGGCCAGCCCCTCTCCCGTGGTGCTGGCAGCACCGTGCTGAGGCCTGCGCAGAGCCAGGCTTCTCTCTCAGAGCAGAGCACTCCCAGCCTTGTCCCTCTCAGTTGACCGTTTTAAGCTTCTTGTCTGGCAGTTCCTGATGGTTCTTGGTTTGTTTTCTTTTCTGGCATGCTGCTTCCGTGCTGTCCCCCCTGGTGAGTTTGTCCAGAACCAGGGCAGTCTCCTTCAGCAGCCGCATCTCCCGCTTCTCCTTCCTCTCCTCCATCTCCACTATGTCGTCTGCAAACAAAGCCTTCAGGGGAGGGATCAGCTTCGGGATGGCCGGGAAGTCACCAAAACGTACCTGAAACACAAACACAGGGGCTCCCGTGTGGGAACTATTGTTTGATTTCCCTGCTCCCCCTTGCCTTTGGCCTGTGCAGGCAGCAGGGCACTGCCCCTTCCTGTGTGCAGCCCCTGCACCCAGCAGCCCTGACCTCAACGACTTATTGACGTTTTCTTCACGGAAATGCTGTGGCCCAGTACAAATTCTGACTGACAGTGAGCTGCCCTCACTGCCATGAGTGCCTTCAGCCAGCTTTTGTCTCTCAGATGTTTGCTACAGAAAGCCATTGGAGCACCTCATCAGTTGGGATGGGAATGGAAGCAAAATTAGGTGTTTGGCTGGGAGTAGCAAGCACAGACTTAAGGTGACATGAGGCAAGTACTGAGTGTGTTACGAGTTGGATTCGAGGGCCATCAGCACCTGTCTCACACCACTGTGGGGAAAGGGTGGCACAGGCTATCTGCTGCCAGCAGTTAAAGGAGCTGTTTCAGAGACTATTCTTCAGGATATGGAATATTGATTCAGTACAAGAGGAGCATTTAATTGATGAGCAGCCATCCCAAAATAACACCAACACTGTTCCCAGGCCTGGCCCCAAGCTCCCAACTTACCCTCATATGGTCAAAGGCAATGCCGACCCTCTCACTGAAGTCCTCGCTGAACAGCGGGATCTTGGCGTACCTCTGGCTGAAGTGATTGAGCATGATGAACTCTGCATTCATCTTCATCCCAGTCTGGATGGCCTGGGAGGTCGTGCTGCAAAAGGAACACGCCCTGGTCACAACCAGGTTGGCAGGTACTGCTGCTCTGCACCCAGGGTCACACCACGACAAGTGACCTCACAGGCACAGGCCCCTCTCCCTTGGGCAGCCTGCACTGGTGGCAATTCTCTGACTTCCACCCAATCCTGAGTGCAGGAATGCAGCTGTAATTGTTGGAGCCTTACATTTAAGAGCTCCACAACCGGGGTACAGGCACTTGTCCCAGGGGTGCCAACAGGCCCAGCTCTTCCACTGTGACTGGCAGAGAATGCTGAGCAGCTGGTGTCACTCTCCCATGTTTGCTGGGGGGAGCACATGGAATCCCTGGCTGCAGGGCTCTCACTGAGCTGTGGGGGTAAGACGACTCTTCCACCTCTTGAGCTTAGTCCAGGATGTAACCATGCAGAGGGGGTCTTTCCCTCGGGCTGCTCTATTTGTAGAATTACCAATGTCTGCTTGAAAGCCATTTCTTTTGGGGATGTTGAGAGGACTTGTGGTGGTTTCAGAGCTGCTGCAATGACCAACACCCCATCTTTAGTGTAGAAGAGCTCTACACACACCAGAGCCTTTGACAGGACTTGGGCCCTTCACCACCAGCTCCAAGGACTACATTCAGCTGTGCACCTTTCCCTTCCTAACAGAGACAGACAGCAGAACACACCCCACCTGTGGGTCTTCTCTATAGCTTCTTTTTCCATGCCATCTTCAAGCGTGGCTTCGTGGATCAGCAGGTTGGCATTTTTACCTGTGCAAACAATCACATATTCAATCTTCAGCTGAAGACTGACCAGCCCAACTGCCCACAGGAGCCTCCTGTCCCTCCTCAGCCCCTCACTGTGTGACAGACACAGCACCAAAAGTTTGGGGGTGCCCACTTTGGATACTGACAGATGGAGACCTTTCTCCAAGAGATTCTTCAAGCAGAGGGCTTTGTTACCTACCCATTTGCACTAAGGCCATGCAGGGCATTGTATCACCAGAATAAACTACTTTCCAGCCAGACTTGTGGATCACTGAACATGCAAAAGCATTTCTACAGTGTTGGACTTCACAGGTCTGAAACTGAACAAGGATACAAGTGTTAGACTCCATGTCCCCTCCAGCCATGGAGCCCCCCAGCTCAGGAACTCACCTCAGCCAGGTCGTAGCTCTCTAAAAGAGAGCTCACAAACTCCTTGGCTTTGGGTCTGATGTTCTCACAGCCTTTCACAAGACACTGAGTAGGAATCATTCTGTGAGGGAGGGAGGGAAGAAGAGATATTTAAGGACAGGTACAAAATAAAATCTGATCTTTCCTTTAAGCAGCCGATTTCTCCTGCTCCTCAGTCTCAGTTCAGTGCCTTGGTGCTCTGTATTACCTCTTGCTTTCACTGGTGCCCCAGTAACTCACCCAATCACTTCTACCCCACTATCAAATACTCTTTCTACTTGCCCAACTCCCTTTTCCTACAGGAAAGAGAAGCCTGCATGTAAATTTTCTATTAAGCAGCACAGCTGAGTAACAAACCCTATCCTGCCTCTGCAGACTGCATATCTTTGTTCTACACACAGTGGAAGGAGTCAGAGCCACCTCCAACAAAGGGCTGGGGGAATGGATGAGTTTGCCTTGAATTAAGACCAAGGGCATTTCTCCACACAGAACACTCACTTGATGTCTCCAAGAATCTCCTCACAGTGGTTGTGGTACTCGTGCAGCCAAGGCATGATCTGCTCAGGTGCTACCAGAAACAGAGGGCTGAAAGCCTGACCCAGGGCTGCCTGCAAAAGCAAAGGTAGGGGTAAAAATCAGTACTAGGTATACACTAAATCAGAGAGGAGAAATGCTAGGGGAAGGCTGGTGTTTCTCCACTACTCTGAAGTTCCCCTCCCCTCACACCAAGCCACATTCTGGAGCAGAGAAACTACTTACAAAAGCTCTCCGCCGCTCCATCAGGATATTCACCAGCCCCTGCAAAGGGAACACAGGAGACAGCAAGGGCAGTCAGAAATGTCTGGGGAGTCAGTGGCAACAGAGCAACGATAGCTCAGCAAGCCCAGAGTCAGAACAAACAAGAAGGGAGAGGGGATTAGAAACACAGATTCAGCAGTGCCTGGGGAATGAATGCAGAGCAGGGCAGCCTGCATTCATCAGCTGGAGCTACAGCTGAGTCCCAAGGTTCAGAGCACAGCTGCACAGAGCCCCTTCCCCTTCCCACACCCAGAACCCACCGAGTGATGATCTGTGTGCATGTGGGACACAAACACAGCCACAAGGTTACACAGCACTTGGTCAACTTGCTCTCCATAGTGGCGGCAGAGCTGTCCAAAAGTTCCTTCTCCACAGTCCAGGAGCAGGGACCGGGTAGCACTGGTGAGAGGTGACAGAGACAGATTGAGCAGCCACTCTAAGAGCTCTGGGCAGGGCCAGGCAGGGAGGGGGATCTTCTGGGTGGGAAGGCAGAGATCAGAGAGCACTGGGGTTTACCTGGTATTCACCAGCGTGGAACTGACATTGCGGATTTTCATTGGAATTGCAGATCCTGTTCCCAAGAATACAATTTCAGGATAAGTACCCACATTTCCTAGAGAAAACAGACAACAAGGATTTGTAGGCAAATGTTCTCCACACACTGCCCAGTCAGACATCATCTAATTCACCAGCTGAGTAATTCCAGAGCCAACATGGCCAGCACAGGCATTTTTGCCTCCTCAGCAGAAGGCAGAACAAGCCCCAACACTTCACAGCTTCATCTGGGCTCTTAAGCAGTGGGTCACCAAGAGCTCAGGTCCTATCTCCCACCACACTGATCCAAGCTAAGTTGCTGATCCATACCTGGTACAGCAGACAGGCTCTCTTTGCACTCCTTCACACGGGTCTGGAAGTCAGGGAGATCCAAGGCTTCACTGACAAACTCGTCAGGATCACAGACAGTCACAGCATCTCTGCAAGAACAGGCCACCTATCAGGATGGGCCAAGCTAGGAACTGAAACAGCCCTTTTCAGAGCCAAGTGCCAAATTCCTGTGACAAAACAGCCTTACAACAAGGGGACAAATGCTCTTTCCATTTTGAGGGGTTAGAGAAGACACATCCATGAGTGTGGTGTGTGCCAAAAAGGCCTGGTTGGCTGAGCCAGGCATAGAAATGATCATTCCATCAAAGTGGAAAAGCTCCTGCAATAGCACTTCATCCCATCCAGAGCTGCCAGGCACTAGAGGGCACTGCAAGGCAGCACAGAGGGTCCTGCAAGAGAAGCAGCCACCTAAAGGGATCCAGGCACTGATGAAAAGTGTAAAAAACCTGTGATCTGGGCCTGCTTCAGAGCATGTGCAGCACTACAGGTCTTCAGTCACCTCAACATAAAAACTTAAACTCTTCTTGGTACCTGCTGTGACCAACAAAGCCAGAAATCTGAGCCATGGTGGCTGAAATCCCCTTGACCCCTGTGGTCCTTGGCCCTTAAGGTTCTCACTGAGCAGTTTCACCCACCTGCCCACCAGGAGCAAAGCCAGCAACTATTTAACCACCTGGAGCTTTTGGCTCTAATGTCAGACTTTCTAGGTCTTCAGAAGGTAAGACTCTCCCTGGGCTCCCCAAAAACTCTCACTGCCCCCATCTGCTCTACCACAGCCACAGCTGGCTACACTGCATGAGTCAAAGCAAAGGACAAAGGACCACAAGGCTACAGGAGCAAGGGACAGAAACAACATTCCAAAGCACTGGCCAGGTGTTGTTTCCAGTGGTTCACTCCTCCACGTGCAATACCTTGTCTGAGACTTTCAGGGGCAAGGACACAGCCCTCAAAAGTTCCCCCAGCACAACCATCAGAAAGAATCTGCAGGGGATCCCACAGTGCCCTCCCTCACCAAAAAGCTGCTTCAAGCTAACACCCAAAACCTGTGAAGAAAAATATTCCCACTGACCTCTGCCACTCCTGCTGTGGCCTGAGGTGGTATTTCAGGAGGCACTCCCCTCTCACGATGGGCACAGGGCACACGGCCTCTGCTTCCTGCAGGAGGAGGATGATGTGAGACACAGCCTTTGCTGAGGGCACAAGGCACAGGGGCAAGGTGGGCCTGGATTACCTTGCTCTGGTAGGTGGTGAGCAAGGGGAAGATCTCTGGGTGGATGAGGTTCAGCTGAGTTTGGATCTTGTAGCTGCGTGGGTTGTGCACAGCAGAGGAATTTTCATTGAGCACCAAGTGCTGAGTGCCAGGCCCAAATCTGTCAGAGGACAATAATGCGCAACAGCTTCAGCCCCACGTTAGAACTGGGCACATGTGCACACCTGAGCTAAAAATCTCACCTCTGGGCCAACAGAGCCCTCTTTTTAGAGCTCTTTTTACTTTGGAACAAAGATGTGCACCACCAGAACAGGCTGGTGCCCACAGAGACAGGGCCCCAGGGAGCACAGGACACGTACCTCTCCATCCACTGCTGGTAGCGGCTGTCTCGCAGCACTGACTCGGGGGTCATGTGAATAACCAAGGCCACCTGGTGCTCAGGAACTCCCTCCTGGTAGCTGGGACACATTCAAGCAGAAAGAACATCTGTGCTCCAGTCCATGTCCTTGGCATCCCCTTCCCTGTCCCACTTTGGTACTACCAGAGATGCCCCTGAGGCAGGCAGAGCAGGGATTTATTTTCAGAGCATGGCCCTGGAGCTCCAGGCTCTGCATCACCCAAGCCACAAGGCTCAGGTCACCATTTGCTGACACCCCCACTGTCCCCCACAAGACAGTTCCTCTCCTCCATCAGCAACATCTGCAGAGCCTCCAGGAGCCCAAATGCTTCTGCACAAGCCCTAAAGAGTTGTTATGTGCAGTCCAGGCTTCCAGCAGCCAGGGAAGAAGCAGCCTCCACTGCACCCCAGGCAGACACTAGAGCACATTCCTGCTCTGGAGGTCCCTGAGGGAAAACAGGCCCGTGGCAGTCACAGAACCCATAGGTCCTCCCTGTCCTAAAAGCCCCAAAATGCACACCAATCTTTCTTGCAGCTCAAGCTCCTTAACGGTGCCAAAGAGCTCAGACATCAGCCATGAGAAACAGCACATCCAGGCTAGAACAAGAGCAAAACTCAGCACAGATCTCCTTCCCCAAGCACTGCAGGTGCCCCAGCCCTACCTTCGGAAGACCTCGTTTTCACAGACAGCATCCACAAAGCCCTCATGGGGACACTCCAGCACGAGGAACACTGGGCCAGGGTCAGTGGGGGTGCACAGCTCCTCAGGAAAGAGCTGCAAGCAGATACACAGTGGTCATACCACAGCCAGCCTGCACACACAGCCCTTCCTGCACCTGTGTCCGACTCCTTCATCAGACAGAGCCCAGCAGCCACTCCCAATGCTCAGTGCACCCAACCAGGGCAGCTCTGGGGCACTTTCTGCTCTCATTACACAGCAAAATGCAAACGTGTGTAACAGCAAATCCCAACCCTGGCCTCAGAGAAACCACAACCTAACCCAAAGAGGGGAATTTCAGCAGTTTCTGTGTTTCCATGACAGGTTCAGATGGTAGCAAAAGCATGAGTAAGGAAAAAAAGGCCTTATAAAATTCTTGTGACACAAAGATGTGCTGATCCTGTCTCCCAGGTCAGGATCTTCACTTGCAGATCACCTGGGCCACGGCCAGAGCTGGCTCTGCCTCTCATTCCAGTGTTTGAGAGATCCAGACCCTGTACCCCAGAACTACTGAGTTTCTTTTGGTGTCAGAGGTGCAAACAGGGTAAGGAGGGAGTGATGGCTACAGGGGCATTCAATTCCCAAATTTAAACAATGCAGGGAGATTAAGTCCACCAGCTCACTCCTAGACCTGCATCAGATTTGGGAAGGGGAGATAAAACAGCTCTGCCAAACAGCAAACACCCAGCCACACCCACACGGGAGCTCATTCCCTGGTCACCACCCCAACAGCCCCAGGCATGCCACACTCAGCAACAACCTGCAGCTGGAACAGCCCCAGAATGTACTGGTAGGCAAAGCATTCTGCACAAAAGCTTGTCACTCTGGGAGCCCAGTGAAGGAGGGAGACTGGCAAAGCCACAAAAGGAGCACAGACACATCTTACCTCTTTGCCTTCAAAAGTGATGCTTTCCCCATTTTTGAGAGCTGTAATGATGGGAAGGATGGCTGGAGTTCCCCTGAGAACAAGGCCACAGAAATATTTAGCTGCCAACACCCACGTGCCTGCTCCAGCTGCCACCTGTCCCAGGCTGGGCTCTCATACTCACACTGGCAGGCCCAGCTCCTGGGCTTTAGCTGCAAGGAATTTCCCCTTCCTTGGGTGAATCTGCAAAGAGTCAAACATAATTATCACCCACAGAAAGAGGGCCATGAAACAAGATCATGTACTGCCAGCTTAAGAGCTTCTTCACAAACCAAGGGAATATTTTGTCCTTTTTCACTTCCACAGCCACTGCTCCAATTCACCCCAAAAAGGCTTTTCTGGACTCTCTGCTTTCCAGGATCACGCTGCTGCTTCTTGCTCCCCTCTTTAGCCAAGCAAGCACAACAGCCTGCCCTCCTCTGAGGGTTAAACAAGAATGGAACTGTACACTCATAACCACTGCAGATTCTAAAAAAACACCTCATTTGACACATTCCTACTTGTGCTACAGCAACTCTGACACTTGAAAAGCAGAAACACATTAGAGCTTCAAAGCCCTACTTGAAAATGTTGTCTCCATTTAAATCCCTGCATCAAGATGACATTAGGAAACATTTCCTTACAGAAGGTGGTCAACGCCCCAAGCCTGCCAGTGTTTAAGAGATAGCTGGACAATGCCCGTTTTAAATTTTGGGCAGCCTAAAGTAGCCAGGCAGCTGGACTGGATGGTTCAATCCTGGAAGTGTCCAAGGCTTGGCAGGATGAGGCTTGGAGCAACCTGATCTAGTGGAAGGTGTCCCTGCCCACAGGGGCATGGAATGAGACTATCTTTAAGGTCTCTTCCAACCCAACTCATCCTGTGGTTATAGATGATCACTGCATGTCCCTTCCCCCTGAAATACTCTGTTCTATTCTCTCATCTATTCTGTGTTGGTTTAGAGACCCTGTGCCCAAACTTACTTTACAAAGAAAAGCTGTCACCAGATCAGGATGCTTCCTTACACACTTCTGTTCATCACCTGTAAAACAAAGCAAAAATACTAAAAATCATCACTCATTATCACTTTTCTTAAAACCAAAACATGCCAGAATTTGCTAAAGTATTAACAGGAACATTATCCACTTATTTTGGAGCCTGGCAGCAAAATGTTATGAACACCCAAAGCTTCAAATACAGGAAGCCAAACTAAAGCCCAAGACTGAAAAATAATCAGCCTTTTTATTTAATCAGTAATTAAATTACAAAGGCTGGAGCATCTACCCTGCCAGAAGCAAACTACTACAGGGACTAATCACACCCAAGCATCAATCATGTCCAATTTCTAGGCCTTTAAATTCTCTATAACTTCCAAAGTACCCAGAACACTTTCTGCTCCATGGAACCTTCCAGCTGAGCTTCTCTACCAACCTAACTTTCAGACAGCAAACGGCTCAGAGGACAAATTCCCATCCTTCACCTCACTAAAGTTACAAAGGCCATTCCATGTGTTTCACCTGTTTTCTTTGGGCTCTCTTTTCCTTCCTCCAAGCTTTGCTGTGCAGCTCTTGGGGATCCAGGCCTTGTGTCCCCTTTAGGGCTACTTCCATCTTGGGGAGATGCTCCAGAACTCTGGGGGGATGAACTTTCAGGAACCAGTGGTGTTCCTGTCCCAAACACAATAAAAGCAGACAAAGATCACTCAATCCAAAGCAACAGAAAAGAAAAGCATGAGTAGCATTTCCTCTTCCATAACAGTCAGGTTTAAACTGCACCAGAATACAGAGCTCTTCCCCCCAGTCTAGCTTGTACTTGCATTCTCCAGTTGCTTATTTTAGGAGCTATCCCTCATATAAGTCCTTCTCCCCAAACTGTTAAACTCTATCAAGTCTGTGCCTCACCCTCAGTATCACAGTTTCCAGCAGAAAGAATGCAGCTGGCTGAGAAAGCCAAACCCAGGGATGTTTCACAGGCCATTCCATCCACCCACGCCTAAAGGAACAAGCCAAGCCCTGACTCAGCAGGTCTTGTCATTCACATGAGATCCTTCTCCTGAGAAAAGCTAAGTAATGAACCTCTGCTTACTCAGGCTGGCAAACAGAAGCTGCTCCTTGAACCTTCATTGTGCTTACTGAGCACGTGCTTCCCCTGTCTCTCTGCAGCACCAGTGCTCACCTGTCAGAGGAATTTGGTAGACAGTCATTGTCTCATCCTTGTACTCAGGTTCTGTGTGCAACTGCACAGCTGGGAAGAGATCAAAAACCACCATTAACAAGTGCATAAGATTCACACTCTTCAAGGATATAAATCAGAAAAGTGTCTTTGTCTTTCTTAAACACAACCTGCTGAACGTTCCCTTCCCTTTCTCTGCCCAACTGCAAACCCCTATGAATATATAAAGTTTTAAAAGCCCATCATCCTCAGAGAGCAGCTCATGATACCATGGTGAGCAAGTTCACTGGCAGACTCTGGAAGCAAACTGCCTTCAGTGTTTTAATGAAATGCTGTTACCAGACAGCCTGGCAGCCCCTGAGCAGAAACAGAGCTAGAAATACTGTTGTGAGGGGTTTAACAGCGTATCTGAGCAAAACAAATTTTCAAATTATCCTCTGAGTAGACCTAAACCAGAGGCTGAAGCTGTTGCTTGGCAAAGCAACCTTGGCTACAGATGAAACAAAAAGTTTCAAGTTCCTTTGCTGCACATCCCTGACCCGCCTCACCTACCTAAATCCATCCTTTTGAGGGGCCCGGGAAAGAGGCGAATGGCTTTCAAGTAGTTTTGCTGGAAAAGAGACAGGGAATCAGGAGGGGGCACGAGCAGTGCCATGACAAAACACCCAGCCAGCCAGATCTGAGCAGCTCAGACAGCTCTGGGCAGGTATCCCACCACTGGCAGGCACTGTGCCTTTAGAAAAGGAAAGAGCCACTGTCCCCACCCTCTCAGGCCATGCAATTAGTCAGCAGAAACTGCAAGGAAATAAAACCACTACAAGAATGCTGAGGATTGCAAGTTTCTGGTCCAGATGCAGCATTAGGCTGGCAAGGACCACATCAAACAGGAGAGCAGAGACTGAGTTCCTATTAATGCAAAATGGGGAGGGAGCAGACAAGGGAACAAAGATCCTCCCTTCTCCCAACAGCTGATTTATCCAGATATGAGACTACAAGACAGATACAGAAGATTTCTGCTGTCCTGTAACTGAAAAGATTTGGATTTTCAAGCCAGCCCTTTGGGCTGACACTAATTTGGAGCAGCATTTCACACCTGCACAAAGATTCCCTTTGCCACCAGCTCTCCATATTCCAGGGTGAGCTTTAACACTTTGAGGGTTTGCTCTCCCTTCTGCACCCTGCCATACTTACCAGCTTTGGTGGCCCCAGGAACACACACCTCTGGAGCCCTATAGCCTTCAGGGTGAGAATCATACCTAAGAGCAAGCAGAAAAACAGCTTTATCACAGCTCCAGCAACCACTGGTAGATCCCAAAAGAATAATCCCTCTCTGTTCAAGAGTGCTTGGACTCTCCACAAAGGCCAGAACTGAACTTGGACCTGAATTCAGTTTTCTGGCAACAAATCACTTGTTTCAACAAATCACTTGTCTCTACAGATAAAGAAAATACACATCTTAATAAAATTAATCTAGAGCAAGGCATCTGAACAGATCGTTAATCGCCTCCTCTTCTTGGAGATTTCTAGAATTTTAACGGACAAGACCCATATCTATCTGTCCTAACCTCATCCTGCGCTGAGCACAGCGGTGCACACAAACTTTTGTATGCTCCTTTGGACTCAAACCAGCCTATCCACCAACACCTCCCTGCTGGCAACACCGCTAGCACCTTCTGCTCCAGATTTTGGGAAGCCAGGCACGCTGGACAGGCAGGGCCTGTCCCACCACGTGTCTGCACTGTCGCAGAGCCCCAGCACAGCCCGCAGGCAGCGCTGCCGGGAGCACCCCCGGAGCGCCCGCGTCCTGCCCGGGAGCTGCTGCCCGCGGGCTCCCGCACTCACCCGGCAGCCCCCCGACGTTGGCCCAGGACACGCGGCTGAGGAAGATGCTGTCCAGGTGGGAGATCTTCAGCCTGCGGGGCAGACGGGGGTGAGCAGGGCCCGATGCGGCCCCGGGTCCCCCCCGCCGTCCCACTTACTTATGCTCCTGCATGGCGCGCTGCGTGCCCTCGCCGCAGTTGAACAGGTACCTGGGGGGACAGCGGCGTCAGGGCCGGCCGGGGCGGGGAGCCCCGCTGCCGCTGCCAGCCCCGCACTCACCGGTTGAATTCGGAGAACACGTACACGGCGGCCCCCGCGTCGCGGCTCCCGGCCGCCACCACCTGCACGTACACGGTGTTGGGCCCCGCCAGGCCCGTGCCCGCGTTCCGCCGCCGCTC